>OX439132.1:38670868-39195868 GCA_949318235.1 Ecdyonurus torrentis | reverse complement strand
AAATAATTATATATATATATTATATATATATAATATATATACATATACATAATATACGCTACACACACATATAATTCAAGACGTCGATCATATCTTTGTATAGAATAATAACAAATTTAATGGTTGGAGGACACTATCGTTATACCTTTAAAGATACGTAAGAGAGAGAGAGAGAGAGAGAGAGAGAGAGAGAGAGAGAGAGAGAGAGAGAGAAAGAGAGAGAGAGAGAGAGAGAGAGAGAGAGGAGAGAGAGAGAGAGGAGAGAGAGAGAGAGATCAAAAATCTATTTGACAAAGTGAAATTCCTTTCAGTAGTGAGATTTAATAAGATTAAATAAATATGATATACATGATTAAATTTAATATGATTTGTATATAGGGGGATCTATCCGATCTATCATAAAATTTCAAGAGTGCGAGTATGCCTTGTTTCATAGCTTATATATCGACGCATTATGAGTTTTATATAAACTATAACTTGAAATAAATGTAATATTTAATGAAGTACAAATAAATGTGACTGATTTATATGTATTGGATGATGAACATCAAGAGTTAAAGTAACAAAAATCATTTATTACCAACACCGCGACTTAAAATAATAGACAGGAGGAAACTAATTTCAGTTGCCATGGCACGCTTGAGGTGTGTCCAAATTTTGTCCACACTCTTAGCTCTGAAAATTGCTCTTAGCACTGACTTGTCAGGATTTGGGCGTGTTTTTCATCTTTCCGCATTTAACCCTATATAAAAAAATTCGTTAAACCCTCATTAGAGCAGGGGTGTAAATTAAAACAGGGTGTTACAACTTTCTCAGAATTTCTTTTCTTATAGTTCTCTCCACCTTTTTTTTTTCAACTTATTTTGATGATTTCTTTATGCCTTGGCACGAGTTACAAAACCATTAAAAATAAGTAACCAATAATATTTCTTTACCTCCTGTGTCATGTGTTGCTGAGCGCCCACGCCTCCAGAAACTCGTATAACCCACGAGGTTAAAAAAAAAAATGAAAAAATAAATAAATAATAATAATAAATAAATAAATAACAGTAGGTTGAGAAGGAAACAGATTATTATTTTTAATAAATTGTCATTTACAGTTGTAGCAGAGTATATGGTTAATCGAAAATATTTCTAACAAAATATCTTCCTGATCATATAATTTCAAAAAAAAATCCTCCAATATAATATTATAAACAGCAATATAATTCTT
This sequence comes from Ecdyonurus torrentis, assembly GCA_949318235.1. NCBI lineage: Eukaryota > Metazoa > Arthropoda > Insecta > Ephemeroptera > Heptageniidae > Ecdyonurus > Ecdyonurus torrentis. The sequence goes on along the minus strand of OX439132.1, from coordinate 39,194,655 downwards.
GACCTGTTTCCCTATTTTGGATCCTGTTGATAACTTTTAACACCCACCTAATTAATTGCTATATAAAATCTTTTTGAATGCTGAATTTAATTTCTCTTCAAAATTAGGTTAATTTATTAATAAAAAATCAATTTTTATAAATTGCATGATATAATAAAGTAGTGTGTATTGTATTGAACTATCAAATAACGAATAATTCACTTTGCTATACGGTTACGGTACATAGAACATTATACCAACGGATTACATTAAGACTAATCAAAACTTATAGCATTCAATAAAAAAAAAAAAAAAAAGAAGTAATTATACTCTCTGCGCTGATGAACTTATTTGTACAGAAGAACATCTCGAGAGAAACAAGAAACCCATAATATAATTTAATTTAATTAATCAAAGTTAAATATAAGAAAAGAATTATCATGAGAAGTAACGTATATTATTATTAAAATAAAATACCTTTAAAATTACATTTCATTTTAAACTTGCTTTCTTGTATATATAGCTTTTTGCACAAAGCTGTATAATTATAATAATTATATGCATATAGTAATTAAAAATTTAATACCATTTGTTAATTACAATGACACGCTAGTTTTCTATAATTAAGAAATTAATTTCAATTCCAGATAATTAACTTTTTAATATTAAATCAATTTAATTGTTATTAAATTAAAAAAATGGTAATTTAAAACTATTTTATGTATCATGTATGTTTTATGTTCTTTTCTTTAGAGTAAATTAACTTTCAGCCATATAGTACTCTCATTATCAACAAAATAGAGTGTGGTATAGATATATTATATATATATATATGATATACTATATATATATATATATATATATATATATATATATATATATATATATATATATAGATATATATATATATACATTGTATATGATATTAAATAAATTTTAATGCAGTTGTTGATTTACAATTCTATAGTCTTTTCTTGCCCTCCACTTTTATTGCCATCTTAATCGAAACTTGTTTTCTGAAGTAATCATGAATTGAATAATAAAAAAATAAAATATAAAAAGTAAACCTGATGAAAAACGATAAATTTAAGTGATTGATGATATGTATTATCCTTAAATACACAAAATATAAATTCGTGTAATGAATATATGAATTATTTATAACATTATACATGTTACAGTTTATAAATTACGTATTAATTTATTATTATTAATTCTTTGAATTTTAAAAATATGTTTTGAAATCAATGCTCTTAATAATAATAATAATGACACAAATTTAAATAAATTCATAAGACATGTATAATTAATAAAAAAAAATAAAACGATATGGTAAAAAATAAGTTTATACTATGAAGATTTCAGGGTATAGTGTATAGTGTACACATGCATACATTACATGTAGATTAATCAGTTAAAGGTGGGAAATCAGGTATTGCGGGATTTGATTAAAAAATTGTAACAAAAGAAAAATCTGACATTTCACCCAGTGATATATATATACATTAGGATATGGTATCTTCAAAAATGTAAAAAAGTTGGAGGGTTACCATGCTAGCTTTTAATAGCTTTTAAATTCTGATTTTTTGAAGTGTTAGTCCCATAAGAGTACATGTTAATTTCAGTAATTATTTTCTACCTAATCTTTTATGGTTACGGGTTTTGAAATTTTTATCATATAGCTGTTACAATCAACTTTAAAATGGCATCATAAAGTTTCGACGTTTTATTTTACATTTTGAGGTACAAGCCATCTATATAAAAACAACCCTTCAACTCATGATTTTGCTCAAAATACAATTTTGATAGAATTCATTCTTCAGTTTGATAATAAAGAAATGAAGCAGTAAAACTTGTGATTTAATAATTTTGGTGTAAATAAAGTAAAATAATTAATAAGTAAATAAGTTTAAATTAGAAACTCTCTTTGGAGACATATAATATTTTGGTCACACAAATGCTTTGTCATGATTATAATTCTGAAAAAGATCAAGAAAGAGTTATTACAGGTATTTTAAATTGTATAGAACAAATATATATTCACGCTTCGTTTGTCACTGTGGACATTATCTGTACAAGATATAAGTGAACATTTGACTTCGATTATTGACAACTCATGATATCTGAAGTTATATATATCGTATCAAAATTTGATACAAAAAAATCACATAGTCTTATGATGGACCTCAATATTATTACATGTGAGAATTACGTATTATATAAGCTATCACATTATTTACTCACCTACTCATATGTATACATATATATATACCAAAAATGTTTTATAATTATTTAAAAGTGCAGAGAAATAAATAAACATAAATATACATGACGCTGCCACGTCTGCAACGATATAAAAGTTTTTACAAAGACTCATTTTTATTGCCATGAAGATTAGAACTATTGTTGTTTATATTATAGTTAGTAACATACTTTGGTTTGACTAATTTGTTGTGATGCAAATACATTAATAATTAATACATTATGTTTTAAATATTCTCATATGTAACACAAGATCTGGTAAAAATTACACATTAAAACTTCCCTCATATATAACCTTATGCCATTTAAAAATTCTTTCACTTTGGCATCAGCTCGTCTTTGGAATACTTTGCCATGTAGATTAAGAAATTCTAAGACATTATCAACATTTAAAAGTGATTATAGGCGCACATATCTGAATGCCAAACACCTTCGCTTGTAGAACTTTTTTTTTTCCTTAATTTCTTTTTATTCTTCATTACTAGTTTTTTATTATTATTATTATTATTTATTATTTTTTTTTTATTCACAATTGTGATATACAATTATTTTTTTTTTAAAGATATTTGTAACTTTTTTTTCTCTCTTTTTTTCTTTCGCTCTCTTGCTACGTAGTTTTATTACTACTTCTCTCTTATTATAATTTTGTATGCAATCAAAGATTTTCATGAATGTTTTCTGTTGGGGTTAGGTGTAAGAGTGGGCCAGACATATTGTCAGGCTTAAACCTATCGCCCTTTCAAAAATGTGTATTTTTTTTCTATGCATTTTTTTTAATAAAGACGATTATTTATTTATTATTTATTTATGTATAATTTATTAATTTACGCTGTATATTTTGAAGATTATAAGATATCATAATATTATGTATGATACAATTAAGTTGATCATTATAATTAATCAAACTGTCCAAATAAAGCATCGTCAAAAATAAAATTCCAAATTTACACCATTGCATGTATGAAATGGTGTACTGCAAAATATTATTTTATATTTAACTCGTTCTCCTTTTTTCTTTCTTTCTTTCTTTCTTTCTTTCTTTCTTTCTTTCTTCTCTTTCTTTCTTTCTTTCTTTCTTTCTTTCTTTCTTTCTTTCTTTCTTTCTTTCTTTCTTTCTTTCTTTCTTTCTTTCTTTCTTTCTTTCTTTCTTTCTTTCTTTCTTTCTTTCTTTCTTTCTTTCTTTCTTTCTTTCTTTCTTTCTTTCTTTCTTTCTTTCTTTCTTTCTTTCTTTCTTTCTTTCTTTCTTTTCTTTCTTTCTTTCTTTCTTTCTTTCTTTCTTTCTTTCTTTCTTTCTTTCTTTCTTTCTTTCTTTCTTTCTTTCTTTCTTTCTTTCTTTCTTTCTTTCTTTCTTTCTTTCTTTCTTTCTTTCTTTCTTTCTTTCTTTCTTTCTTTCTTTCTTTCTTTCTTTCTTTCTTTCTTTCTTTCTTTCTTTCTTTCTTTCTTTCTTTCTTTCTTTCTTTCTTTCTTTCTTTCTTTCTTTCTTTCTTTCTTTCTTTCTTTCTTTCTTTCTTTCTTTCTTTCTTTCTTTCTTTCTTTCTTTCTTTCTTTCTTTCTTTCTTTCTTTCTTTCTTTCTTTCTTTCTTTCTTTCTTTCTTTCTTTCTTTCTTTCTTTCTTTCCTTTCCTTTTTTTTTTTTTTTTTTTTTTTTTTTTTACCATGAAGATTAGTTAGCTTTTTTTAAAATCCTATTTATCTTCTTGGATGATATTTTAAATTAAGAAACATAATAATCAATATTTAAATTAACAAATAAATTTAAACTGAATTATATTTTTCATGCTTGTATATTATATTCAGATCATTAAGTATTCATTTTGGCAAGACTATATTTATGAATATTTTTTTTCTGATTAGATTTTTACTATACGATTAAAAAAAATGCTATTTGTTAAATTATGTCTTATTTATATAAAAAAGAAATACATGATTAACTTTTCTATAAGTAAATGAACATTATATTTTTTATGTAATTATAATATAATATAGTTTATATTCGTATCTGAATTACTTGTTAGTTTATTATCTTTTTCTATGGGCTTGGGTATAAGGGGCGTGGTAGTTAAGTTCAACACGACAGAGATGAGAAATGGTTCTGGACCAGCTCCAGCATCCAATCTCTTATATATATAATACCTGCTGTTATATACACCACGTAAATCATAACGTTGTATTACACATAGGTACATATGAGTGACAGTTATAATATAAGATAACCACGTATATATTTTTATTTCGATAATGTTGATTGAATATTAAATTTGGCAACCTGCATTTTTGCTACTGATTTTCCCCCCCAACAAAATCAAGATCAACAATAAATTTTATTTTAAATTCTGCAAGGAAAAGTTATTTCATTTTTATTTAATTTTTTATTTTTATTTTTTTAATCTTTTTATTGTATTTTTAACTTCCTTTCAATCCAGCATTTTTTGTATACAGTATTAAATCATTTATACATTATATAAAATATACTTTCTTTCTTTCTTCCTTTTTTTTTTTTTTTTTTTTTTTTTTTGAACGATCAAAATGTATGACGTAGCACAATTTATAGTTTGGCAGAGTTAAAAGATTTATTTTCTCATGGATTTCAAAAGATTATTTTTAAATAAAAGTTTAATGTTTGTGATATTGCAGCATTAAACAATACAAATTTTATGTGTTATGTATTTTTTCAGCTCCCGAAAATTCTTAATTCAAATGGAAATGTTGATTTTTTTTTATGGTTTTATAACTTAAACAATTTAATGAAAATATTCAGTTTATTGTCATAAAATATGCGCTTGCTTATTTGGCATAAATTTACATATTATTCAAATTTTATTTTAAAATTCATAATTATTCCTCAAGTAATCAAAAATATTTTTATTTATAGTAAAAAAAAAAAAAAAAAAAAAAAAAAAACTAAAGCTATACGCATCTTCAAACTAGCGGTATAGTAATAAAATTTTATGATCCATAATCACCCATTTTCTGATGCTTTTCACAACAAATCGCCCAAGATTATAATTGATCGCTTTTAAAAGATTATTTTTATTAATCAATAATTAAATTTTTTTATTAAATTATAGTTTATTAGCTTTAATTTAGACTGTAATTAAAGTCTTTTAATTTGAAGTTAAAGTATCGTATATAGATTTATATTTTCTTATAAATATATAATATTATATATTATATTATATAATATTATATATTATATTATATATATATATATATATATATATATATATATATATATATATATATATATATATATATATATATATACATATACATATATACACACACCTTAAAAATTAAACGTATAAACAAATAAAAATTTATTGTTATTATAGTTTTCAATTGTCTCGATCAACAATATACTTTTGAAAAGTTGCGAGCAATTGTATTTTATAACTCTTTTTGAAGAAAAATGTTAGGAATGTATTGAAAAAAAAAACTTTTTGGAAATAGAATGAACAATTGTTGGCTATTTAAAAAAAAGTATAATGTGTGAACCGCTTTGTTAAATAACTATATATGGAGAAAATTATTGTGTAATGTTAAAAAGTAAGAGGAGGCCCTTCATAGGGAAATAATTTGCAAGTTATCAAGTAACATCTGAAAAGTGATATGTGGATGAGAAAATTGTCTTATATTATACTGTAGTACTCTGTGATCTAAGTTTGAGATTTGATACGTTTTCTTGTGGAATCTCTCTCTCTCTCTCTCTCTCTCTCTCTCTCTCTCTCTCTCTCTCTCTCTCTCTCTCTCTCTCTCTCTAACGTAACCCACTCAGAACATTGCAAAAGTCACGCTCCGCTGCTCACTATACAAAAAAGAAGACGTGTTTGTTTAATTGTTATTATAAACATGACAACCTTGTTCATTTTGTATAAAATAAAGAAATTATATTGAATACAAGCCTAAACTTTAATTATGTAATAAAAAACTAAATATCCTGTGAGTTTTTTTTTTATAAATTACATTTCAAAACTATATAATTGCATGCGTTCAGTGATCTCTCTCTCTCTCTCTCTCTCTCTCTCTCTCTCTCTCTCTCTCTCTCTCTCTCTCTATATATATATATATATATATATATATATATATATATATATATATATATTATATATCTGTATTTGACTATGAATTAACAATTTTTGCTTACACAAGAAGCGTGAACAAAAGAGTGGAAATTGATTTTTGTCTTAAAACATTGACGCTTTAGTGCACATCACTGCTTTTTCCTATTAAAATAATATAATATGGTATATGCTAACAATTGAACATAGCATTATATTATTTATTTGAAAGCCTTTTGATATAGAAGAAAATTATAATATCTTTTATAACGTCTTTCATCGTCAAAACATTGACCTTGCCTATCAGAGATGGTTAAAAAAAATGTACGTGAGCCGTGAGCCCACTTTCAGTGATTTTATAATTATTAGTTCTTCTTTTTCTTAATTCTTTCTGCTTTTCAGTGCCTTTTGTTTCGGCTATATCTGGGCTATATATTTCTTAATGCAGTCAATGTTTTAGGCCCCTTTATGCACAACAGGCCGGAGGGGACTACACCCTTTTCCCCTGCTGTAGATTGGTTATGCTCTTAAGAACCATATAAGTTTGGATTCCAATTTTCGTAACTCGAAGGATTTTCTTATTTTAAATTATGTTTTGTTGACTTGTCACTTTTAATTTAAGATTTATAGTTTAAAAAAAAAAAAAAAAAGAAAAAAAAAAAAACTAAAGAAAGAAACTCTAACAATAACCCATAATTATTTATACTTTTTATTAATGAAATACCTGATTTATTTATCTTATGCATGAAAATCTAAATAAGCGTGAACCAGTGTAACGAATATGTCTTAGAAAATCATATTATCATATATCATTATTTCAGAAAACACAGAGTTTTAGAAAAGAAAGAAAGTGTTTAAAAAGTCGTTATATAATAACAATAAAATAATAATGATAATAATAAAAATAATAATAAAAAAAAGTTACAATAGACAGCACGAGACTGAAATTAAAATTTGAAGGAGTGGTTGGTTTTAATATACAGAGTAAAAAATTGGTTTTATATATTATTTTTTTATCATTCCCTGTAGTGAGCATGGCGGAAGTGGTTAAAACTGGAGGGCTGGAAAATTGGTCTGTGACTTAAAGTGCACGAGCGAGTCATGGACAGTATAGAGTGAATTGGTCACGCTTGAATGCTCGGTAACGCACACGTCGCCTTGTATGCATTTAGTTTTGTAATTTAGAACAGTCGATCAAGAAAAGCAGGTGGTATTCATGTATATTAAATAACGGTAATAAATATCAATTGCATATAAAAACACTTTATATTACAATTTTTTTCTTGTAATTTCATCACATTTTTCATGCATATAAAATTACTATTTAACATTTTATTTTATATATATTTTAATGCGTTATTAACACGTGCATAATATGCTGGTATAGATAATTATTTAAATACCTAAAGAAAAATTAATACAAAAGTAAACTATGTAATGGTGTTTTTAGTGAACAAATTTATTTTAATATATTTGGGTTTATTGATTAAGTTGTATAAATATCCGGATATATAAAGATGTTTTCCATGTATCTTAAAGTAATCATGAACCATTTATAACCGCAGAATTTTTTAAGTGTGTTATATAAATAATATGTTATGTATACAGTTATAGGTTAAAATTATCCTAAATTCCAAAAGATTCGTTAATTATATTTATTTTTTTTTAATTAAAGAAACATTCCTAAAGAATTTTAATATTTAAGTAAAACTTGAAATTTCTCCCACATTTTCTATATGTTTTTATTAATGAAATAAAGAAATATTTTAATTTAATTATTAATTAGTTATAAAATTTGTCCGTAGACGATTTTCAGTAGTTATACAACAACAGCTTGATTTTTTTTCTTTTATTTTTATGTTATTCTTGTCAGTTGTATAATTTACAACTTGTGTTTAGTATAAAAAGAGAGAGGACTGCAATCAAGATGAAATTGACTTCTCTCTTTCTCTATCTTTCTTATGTTTCACGCCAAGTGTATATAAGAAAAGGAGTTAATTAAGTCGAGGCGGCAATAAATGATCACCGTTCTCTCTCTCTCTCTCTCTCTCTCTCTCTCTCTCTCTCTCTCTCTCTCTCTCTCTCTCTCTCTCAGTCTCTCGCTTGCTATAAAGTATAAAGTTGTTAGTATACGACACTCAATTTGAGGTAACCTGAGGTAGCCTGAAGCCACGAGTCACCACAAAAATGTGTTTTGTGTCCCAGTAGAGGTCAAATGTCAACCTTTTTGACTCATAACATCAATTTATAATAAGTCATAAATTTAAATGACATCATTTTGTGTGTAACAATAATCACAACTCCATTCAAAATATTACATGACTGATTCATTCTTTTCTTTTATATTTTTTCAAGTCTTATTTGGAAATTATTTAATACTTTTTAAGCACTATTACAATACTAAAATTGAGACTGTGACATTTTTTTATATATAATTGGTGAGAGTATAGTATTGCGTTTAAAACTATTTTTATTACACGGAAAGTTGTATAGGATTCATATATATATATATATATATATATATATATATATATATATATATATATATATATATATATATATATATATATATATATATATATATATATATATATTATTATATATATATATATATATATATATATGTGTGTGTGTGTGTGTGTGTGTGTGTGTGTGTGTGTGTGTGTGTGTGTGTGTGTGTGTGTGTGTGTGTGTGTGTGTGTGTGTCTGTGTGTCTGTGTGTGTAAAAGAAATTTTTATTTTATTATAAAGTTATTGCGATAGTAACTTTATATATAGCATTCTTATACACTTATAGGATTTATATCATCCATTTCTCCTCCTCTAACCTCAGCTCTTAAAAGTTAAAATACGAGATGTAATCAGTTTTTTATTGTTGATTTGAATGGAATAGCTCTGTTCTTGTGTATATTTTATTGATAAAAAAAGAGGATCAAAAAAGGATTCAAAAACCACATCCCTCTCATGGTCTGTGTTTAGTGGCTATGCTTTGGAGCACGTCTCTAGAAAACTATACACACCAGACCAAATAAATGTAGCCACAAAGGGGGAAAAAAAAGTTTCAAGAGAAAAATCTGCCTCTTTTAAAATGCATTCTCATTAAAAACATTCCAAGTTGATTAATGCTTCTTAAATGCTTAAATAATATTATATTTAAACTTTTTATTAATATGTTGTAAATTAAATATTTAATAAATGATTTAGTAAACTGTAAAATATATGTTTTATAATGAATATAATATATTATAGTCGTACCATAAATTGAAGGTAACTTTTTGGTTCTGCCTAGTTCGTTCCGGAAGAATTAGAATTAAATGGCTGTACTGGAGGAACCAATATTTTATAATACGCAGTTTCTTATTTATAAAGTTTTATTATAATATTGCCTCATCATGGACATGCATTGCATTTACAGGTTATCTAATTAACTTAATGAATCCTACAAATAAGTAGAAAATAATTTCCATAAGGAAATATAAGTGGAAAAAAATATCTCAACATTTGAATACGTCACGTGTTATAAAAATTATATACCTACTTTATATCGCACAAATAAAAATACTATATTCATAAAAAAAAAAAAAAAAAAAAAAAAAAATATAATTATAATTATAATTTTTCTTTCAATATAAAAAATTGTAAGAAAACCTACATTTTTTTAGTAATACTGTATGCTATACATAACATACATATATAGAATTCAATGAGGTTGTCTTCGCAAAAGTAATAAAAAAAACATGGGAACATTTCATGCAAGGTCGTTGTTCTTCGAGCATGAAAAAGTCAGACACATAAAAATTGTTTCTTTATACCTTGTATAAATCAAATAAATATAAAAAAAAGGGAAAAAAAGTTACTAAAATTGTCATAGTAATAATCATAATTATTATACTTTACAAAAAAATTTGTAATAATATAATAATAAAACTGAAAGTGATTAGAGTTTAATTTAATTTTATATCATTGCATAATACGTATGTGATGACTGATATTTGAGTTTAATAATGATCATCTCGTCAAGTTAATAAGTGTATGGAGCATTGTACTTTTTTTATTTATAACAAAAAATTATATTGAAAATTACATTTCGAATAAAGTCTCTCTCTCTCTCTCTCTCTCTCTTCAATAAAAGCTTAAATCATTAATTATTTTGTGTTAAATTAAAAACTTGCACACTGCTCTTCTAGTTACAGCAATTTTTTCTATATTTCAATCACGGTAAAACCAAATTATATAAAATATACTTCGACTTTTTTTTTAGTTTAATACAATTTATTTATTTATTAAACACCAAGGTGTACTGTACATATACATACATAGATACATTGCTGTCTACATATACATTGTACAGGTCTACAGTTTTTCATAATGACTTAATGATAGGGTCCGAGATGGACAATGAAGTATAAGAAAATGAATAAACTTTTTTTTTTCTTTTTTTTTTAAACCATTTCAAAGAACGTGTATAAAAATATCCTATATAGAGAAGCCAGTTTTATGGTTCTCAAAAGTTGAAATTCATATGAGAATGAGATATAAAAACTAAAACAATCAGAGTGACATTTTGGATGTCAGCTTAAGTGCGTCATATTTTGGCTCAACAAGCTTCTTCACTCTCTCCAAGTTGGGCGGGCGAATACACTCTGGTCCTGCTTCAAGATTAGACCCAGACCATACCAAAAAGCACCTGCCTTTGAAACCTATATCAAAAAAATCAACATTTTTTTAATCATTTTAGCCCAACCTTATACAAAGAGAGAAAAAGAAATATTTTATAAAAGTAACATACATGTATAGTAAAATAAATAAATTTTAAAAAAATCCAAGCTTGGTTTTTTTATCCTATTTTTATATCTCTATCTGTCTGGATGAAGTAATGACAATATATTATAGAGCTTATAGTATTTTTGCCAGAGATATTAGAAAATATTTGTGTATTTTGTATTTGTAAATGAAAAGAGAGATATCAAGTTTGAAAAACATGAAAATTTACGTCAGCAATAAAATTTATTAGTCGGATGTGTGTTATTAGAATATAAAATAAAATATATTTATTTAAATATTTGAACTACGAGGTTTAAAATATTTTTCTTTTAAAAGGTCATAAGGTGATAGAGATTTTATATACTTTTTTTAAAAGCCTTCTTTATAAAATAAATATACAAATGCATTCAAATATTTTATATATATGATTATTATTTTTCTATATGGTGAAAAATAAAAAATAAAAACTTAATAATTTATTTCTTACAAGATAATAAGCGAGAGAAGTATTGCTGGATTGGTCATAACTTATAAATGGTCAGATTTTACAGTTATATAACTATTCGTAAAAATAGTTAAATTTAGTATACGTACTTTAATAGTTTTTATATACATATAAATTGTTGTTGTTATGAATGCAGAATGAAACTGTATTATGCAATAACCAAAACTTTGAAAACCTTCAAAACTCTGTAACTCTGTAATAGATTATTAAAATCTATACCACCAAACTCATTCATTTTATTCTGTGGTCATTCTCTGTCTTATTTTCAAAGCGAATAGGTATAGAAGTTCCTACAGTACTATCATATTATATATTATATTTCATTTGAAGTAACAGTATGGAAAGTATCACAAAATGCATACATTTCTACAAGTAATTATAAGGTAATAAAATTATAAAAAAAAAAAATAACTACATTACTTTTGTTCACTTTGCATACATAAATATTCAAACATTATTTCCAAGTTATTGAAAATGTAGATTTCATAGCCAAAAAATAAACAATAAAACCTTATTTATATAACAGATAGAGTATAATAATCTGTATAATATTATACTCTATAACAGACATAGAGACGTATCACCATATTTATATAACTATATAACAAAATTACACGAATACGTTTTCAATCCATGGGATATTTGGTATACTATATGTCCTTGAATTAAAAATCAATAATACTTTGATTTTATACTTTAAGGTATATATATATATATATACATATATATATATATATATATATATATATATATATATATATATATATATATATATATATATATATATATATATATATATATATATATATATATATATATATATTACTTGCTTGTGTTTTTTTTTCCTGAAAATGTGGTATTACATCAGTAAAAAGTAAGAAAAATAAAATTGTTTAGCATCTATTCTTCTGAAATACATACAACAAAATCACCTTCGAATTAGATTCCTTAAATTAACAGTATTGTTTGAATACAAGAAAAATGTGCTATATGCAATAATTTACATAACTGCTTATTTTCAATTATTATTGTGACTAAAATAAAACAATACTTATAAATCATCAGTATTATGGTATGGTATACAGTATCTTATAGTATAAGAGTTGCTTTAATTTTTACTGCCCACTTTCGTCAGATACACATCATATATTATACATATCACATCAATGACGTATTTATTGTGCTGTCTAAAATAATATTACGTATATATAGTAATTATTCAGCAAAGAGTCAATTAGTGAAAAGATAAGCTCTGATCAGTTAATGGCAATGTAAGTTATAAAAATTGGTTTAAACGTTGCCTCTGGGGTTTAACATGACCATATAAAAATACTGTATAGTTACTTTGATTTTTATTAAAGTATTATCTGTAGAAATATTCTGTCAGGGCTTTATATATATTTGAGTTTTAAATATTAAGGCGGTGGGGGACCGACTTGTACCGGAAATCGCTAAAATAAGAACTATATTTTCGCAATAATTTTTTGTACATGATTTAATTCCAATAAAACAAACACTATAATTTTCAAATAAAATCAAGTAAATTTAAAAAATATTTTTTTTATACCAAAAAAAAATTTTAATGGTATTTTTAATTGTAAAAAAGTTTCTAATTTGACTATAATTTCCCGCTCAAATTTAAATTTCCAAATTTACATGTTATTTTTAAAGTGTAATAACTTAAATATTTGCTCGTGTTTTTACAGGTTTGACATAACTAAAATTTTAAGTAGCATTTCTTCTTTACTTTGTGTTATTTATTATTATTCGCAACCGTCCTAGTTTGCGAGATATCAGTCGGTCACCTACCCCCTTTTAATAGTAAACTTTTGCTTTACAGCTATAAAAAAAAAGAGTGAGCAGTTATTTCTTTAGTTTTATACACGATAGAATGAAACAAAAAAAAATCATTTAACACATTAGCATATTGTTTTATACATGCGGTCATTAAAATTTTAAATAAAAAACTATTATTTACATTTCCCATAGAATGAAGCATAATAACTGATTTTTTTGAAAATGGTGACGTATATTTTTACATATTGATATTTATATTAATATATGATCGTTATCTACTTGTTTGTCCTATTTGATATGGATAAGAACGACTAAAACAAAGGTTCCTTTTCTTGTGGTTTGAAAAAGTGTAGGTCGAAAATGTTGATGCTTGACACGCCTATGCGGTGTAGGTGAAATTCATCCTTAAATATTTTTTTTCAAGATTTGAGTGGGTTTTGACATCTTTGCCACACATAATCATAACACTTTTAAACATAATACCTTTTTTTTTTCTTCTCATATATGCTTGATAGCTATTAAAAACAAAACTTTTATTAATATAGCAAACTTTGTCAAGATTTACTCAGGTTACCGTATAGACGCGCCCACACTTCAGCTAATAAAATATTTTTATTTTATTTTTTGTTAGAAAAATAAATATATGACTTTGCAAATTTTTATTTTAATAATATTCATAGTTCTTCATCAAAATTTATTTTATGGAGGTAACATGCTGTGACAATGATATAATGGAAGAAATTACTTATTAAAAAATACGAATTATAAATCATTTTATCAAGGACAATAAACAAACAAATGAAAAATGATAATTTAAAAATGTCAGCCATTATATAGAACTAGATGAATACTTTTGATAAACTTTATCAAATACTAAGTAAATGAATGAGTGAATTCAAATATTAGCTTCTTGATATATTGTTGATTATTGTTATATTATACTTTCAGTTTACAATAGTTGTTGTTATGCGTTGCTATATAGTCCTGAATAATATAATATACTAATTCTAATATATATATATAATATATATATATATATATATATATATATATTATATAATAGTATATTGTATATAGGCCTAAGCTTTATAATAACAATTTAAATCTTGTTAGATTGTTTTTTGTTTCTTTAATTTGTCAACGTTCTAAAAGACAATGAAATCTTCATCTAAATTTATGTTTGCTTTTTTATATAAGAATAGAACTAAACAAAGAAGTTCGCTTAAGGGGGTAGGTGACCGACTGATATCTCACAAACTAGGACGGTTGCGAATAATAATAAATAACACAAAGTAAAGAAGAAATGTTTCTTAAAAATTTAGTTATGTCAAACATGTGAAAACACGATCAAATATTTAAGTTATTACACTTTAAAGATAACATGTAAATGTGGAAATTCAAATTTGAGCGGGAAATTTTAGTCAAATTAGAAACTTTTTTACAATTAAAAATATCATTAAAATTTTTTATGGTATAAAAAAATATTTTTTAAATTTACTTTGTTTTATTTGAAAATTATAGTGTTTGTTTTATTGGAATTAAATCATGTACAAAAAATTATTGAGAAAATATAGTTGTTCTTTTAGCGATTTCCGGTCCAAGTCGGTCCCCCACCGCCTTAAGTAAATTTGAAAATAATTTTTTTCTATTATTTAAAAATACAATGTGTTGACAACAAAATGTAACTTTGATTTTGATTACATCAGAAATATACAATCATGATTTAAATTTTATTACTTATATAATATTTTTACTTTCAGTTGTATTAGCTAGTATTTTACACATTATATTTATTCATTCTAGTAAAATAAAATATTGTAATGCTGGGTTGTAAGCTAGCTTATCTCAATAAAATGTGGGGAATTTGCTCCCCAAAAGAATCCCAAAATTGCGCATGAATTTGTTTATTTTATACTAACTTGTAAGTTTAGTTGACATACCTTTTACATTTTACTTTAAATTACAATACTATACATATTTAAATTCTGTGTGTTTTTTTCCTCACTGCAGCATTGAAGCATAAGGAAGCTTTCTTAATATTTATGGCTGTACTATATTTGAACATTTGATTATGTTCGTGCATTCATACTGACTTAATGATTTCTCCTTGTCTATCTACCTGATTATTAAGTGAAATTTAATTGTATTCACAGTTATTCTACAAGTATTATTGTGTTTCTTGCAGATGTTGCGGAGACTTGAATGCACGTGAGGATGTTACACGGCAGGAGATCGCAACAACGTGCGGCTGACGTGGCCTCGCTCCCAGCTAACGAGGAGCTTCGTCAAGCCGCAGTGCGAGGAGACTCGGATACAGTGGTGCGTCTTATGGGAGAGGGAATCAAGCTGGATTATGATGAAGTAAGTATATTATACTGTATTATAGATACAATATAGGTTATAGAATGAGGATAAGTAAGTATAGAATAAATTTAGTCAATCATAAAACGTAAATATTAAAATAATCAAAGGAATATAATGAATGTGTTATAAAATAGTTTCTACCAGTCAGTATTCTATGAGTAAAGAAATAGAAAAAAATAATTCACGAGAAACTTTTTTTTTTAATTCAACGTTGTATAACATGTAAATATTAATTATAATAATGACAAAAATCATGTTCACCCAGTGCAAATATTTTCAATGTGCAATATATTTTATTGCTATGCAATCTCTATTATTCAAATTTAATGCAATTCAATTTATTGCATATTTTATGTAGTTCCGTGTAACCACGTTATTGGAATACACACGGGAAAAAAGCACTATACTAATGGTAGGTATATTAAATCCTGTAAATAGCTGTACTATAGGTAAATATTAACCAATACTTGGTTCAGGTTAATTTAACCTGAACCATGAAGTATTGATATACTAAACATAACAATACCTATAATGCAGGCGAAACTTTTACCATAATAAAAGTAACTCATATCTCATATTAGATGACATTTCAACTAGATTAAGTTATATTGTAATAATATTTTATATCAATACCTGTTCCGGGTTAATATTTCCCTAATGCAATTTACAGAATTGATGTATACTGTAACTGCCATAAGATGTAATTTTTTTTACGTATGTAAGATAAATCTTTATCGGTTGAGGATGAGCGGAATCATGACCAACTATACTGAAATAAATGCATACATATGTGATGATTCAATTGAAATGGCAATTTCATGAAGCTGGACTATGAAAAAGCAAGTTCTATATTTATGGCATGGCAAGTGCACGTATGTTAAAAAAAAAAAGAAAGAAAGAAAGCCAAACGGGATTTTTCACAGTATATGCATGAAGTTAGCACATTTATGTACACAAATTTATAAAAATCATTGTTTATAAATGGGAAACATAGTACTTATTATGTGACTTTAAGTTGTTGTTTTTTTACAAAAAAAATTTATATATTTTATTTTGTTTGCGAGATGTTTCATTTTTGTTTACATGATGTAGCACAAAAACTTCAGACATAAAGTATACATGAGAGTAAAAAGAATTATGTTTTCTCTATCGTGTAGAATATTTTGTGGTTTTTGGTTTGAGTTTAGGCAAGCAAATAATATAGAAAAAATTTATGGGTGACCACACCGAATCAAATAAATTTGTGATTGGGCGTTTCTAACTAACGACATTTTTTTTTCTAACATTTTGTCAACAAGATAATGAACAACAAAAGGCTAAGCCAATCAGAATAGAGATTTTACATATATATATAATATATATATATTGTTTATATATATATATATATATATATAGTCAAGTTCATGTTAAATAGCTATTGAGTATCACTTATATTCTTTTATATTTAAAAAACTTTGTTGAAATATTTTTTGCCTTGCTCGTTTCTTTTGCAATTTTAAAGGTCATTGCCGGTTATTGTTTGCACAGAGGAATGCTATATATATATACGAAGTACGAAACGTAATACTTTTTTTTTTTCGTTGTATTATTTATTTTGGCAAATATATTTTTTGTTTTCAATTTAACGCCTTTGTTCAGCAGGTGAAAAAACTTAATTACAAAATACTTTTATTGCAGAACATAAATTTCTTATTTTTCTTCGTTGCTAATAGAGCATTGTTTTCGACCAAGTTTATTGAGCTATACATCCTTCTCTCTTATACAGAAAGATTACTTTAGGCAAATCAATGGGCAAATATTAAAAACTTAATGAATATATTTAAAAACCCGTATACATAGTTTCAAATATCATACGAAGACTTTTATTTATCTTGCCTTTAAGGCTCTATAATTAAATAAACAAAATTCGGCACATTTTATTAATTTAAGTATAAGAGATTTTTAACATCTTTATGCATGTCTTTAAAAAAATGAGAGGATAAAATATGTAAATGAGTAAATAAAGAATGCACTTTACTATTAACATTTTAAAAACATTCAATTTAAATTAAATTTTTAAACCATTATAACATATGGCTATATAGTAAAGCTCCAAATAATTAAAAACTAAAAACTTTACTTAATTCAAAATTATATATAGTATTGCCTTATGTTGTTGGTTAAAACTTGCATTTAGATTTAATATCTCAAAACATATATGGAATTATACACATAATATACATACATACATACATACATACATATATATATATATATATATATATATATATATATATATATATATATATATATATATATATATATATATATATATATATATATATATAATATATCTTCATTAATAATTTAACTAAAGAACATTAAAAAACACTTAAAATATTATACTTTTATCTCCAACACTCTAAATACACACAATAATAATAATAATAAAATAAAATTTTCAAGGTAGGTATACCTTTTTTTAGAATATCACATTCATCAGTCTTGTTTTAGAAAATTAAAGTAAAAATATCCATGGAAAATTGTTCAATTAAAATTATTTTTGAGTTCCTGTTGTAAGAGCCTTATATATCTTATATCAAAATAAAAGATGGGCACATGAAATAAGTTATGTAAAATATACCATATATATATATATATATATATATATATATATCAGTGGCGTAGCCAGGGGGGGGGTTTTGGGGGTTCAAACCCCCCCTGTGGATTTGGAAAATATATAAAAAATATATTAAAATCGAACAAAAATTGTGCAACAAAAATCGTATTTTAGGAGAAAAAATCTAAAAAAATTCTCGCTTCGCTCAAATATGTTAAATTTTTAGTTTTTACCAATTTTACATTCTCCACTGATACATAGTACAGCGGTATAGACACTATGTAGCTTTAAAGCTATAACATAAAATATTTTGTAGTACTATAACCAAACGAGTAACTAGCTACGTTTTTTATTTAATTCTAAATTTTCTATTTTTTCGTGAAACAAAAATATTTATAAAAGTAAAAACTATCCAGTTTTCAAGCATATTAAGTTTATACTAGTACATATTCGATGATTTTTATTTTTGTGCTGTTGCAAAAAGTAAAAAAATAATAATAATAATAATAATAATAAAAAAACTTGATCCCTATTAGAGACATTCTTTGCAATTTCCCTTATAATTTTTCATTAGTTTCTTGGGGTTTATTTCAAATTGACCAGTTTTGTGCCGACTTATATACTCATTCTCTTTTTAAACTGTTGCTAACAAAAATAGTTTAAAAATACAAAAATACAAAAAAAAAAAATAATAATAATAAAGTATTAAAAAATAAAGAGTTAAATGGTAAATATTTTTTAAGGATATGAATTAATTATTACTTATTAGTTATTACCATAATATTTGAAATTTTTGTTTTATCTTAAAAAGAAATCACCAGAAGCAGAAGTGACATATAGATTACCAAAAGAACAGGACAGGACAACGTTAGCCAGTTTCAGAAAGAAAATATACTATAAACAAGTTAATTTAGTATAGCAAAAATGGTGTACAAGAGATGCTGAAATTCTCTCTAATTTTGATTTATTTTTATTTTTCCGTAAAACAATATTAACTGATAAGTGTGATGACTGATGAGTAGTATGTGTACTTTTGAACTTTAAAAAAAAAAATAATAAATAAATAAATTAGACTAAACGGACAAAATTAAAGTGTGTATAAAATACGACGAAATCTACACTATATAAAAAAATGAAAAAAATGAAAATGCGTTTTATCAATGATTTGAAGCTCAAAATTATTTTGAGGTTGTAATTTTGAATTCCTTAAAAATGATCTTTTAACAATGTAACGTAAGAAATTTCTTTCAGTAACGTTTACTGATATATTTTTAAAGTTTCTATGTACTACGTACTTCGGGTTGCGGTCATCAGGTGTTTTATGTACTGCGAGCTGCGTTAATGCAGTGCTAAAATGAAATACATACAATACACTAATTCATAATTTTTAGTTAGTTTGAAACTAATTTTTCTATTTTAAAAAATTCTTTAAAAAAATGCACTCTTATAAAAAATATTTTGATCTTGAAAATATTAATAAAATGTGAGTTCTGTATTTTGGCTAATTTCGTCAAAGGGGTTGCCTTTATATAGATCCATTTAACTTATTTCTTTCTTTCATTTTTATTATTATTATTATTATTTTTTTTTTTTTTTGCTTGCCATATTTTGTTATTGAGCTACACCACTCCATAATCCCAGTCAAGACATTGACTAAATATAAAAAAGTTTTGTCTCTAATATAAAATATTAATAATGTACGTAGCAAGGAAAATGTAGCAGTTTTAATTTTTGTATTGTCAAAAGCAAATCCACATTTTGGCACGTCCAAAATCTACAAACTAAATTTTGCCTCATTTAAAATCAAATGCATTATAAATACATTTCAAGTGCAAATTTCATCAAAAAAGGGGCGTGGCCTCAAAAAATTTCGCGCCTGCGGCGGGCTTTTGGGGGCTTCGCCCCGTAATTTCTATCCTGAACCCCCCCTGTGGTAAAATCCTGGCTACGCCACTGATATATATATATATATATATATATATATATATATATATATATATATATATATATATATATATATATATATATATATATATATATATATATATATATATATATATATATATATATATATATATATATATATATATATATATATATATATATATATATATATATATATATATATATATATATATATATATATATATATATATATATATATATATATATATATATATATATATATATATATATATATATATATATATATATATATATATATATATATATATATATATATATATATATATATATATATATATATATATATATATATATATATATATATATATATATATATATATATATATATATATATATATATATATATATATATATATATATATATATATATATATATATATATATATATATATATATATATATATATATATATATATATATATATATATATATATATATATATATATATATATATATATATATATATATATATATATATATATATATATATATATATATATATATATATATACATATAATATATATAATATTATATAATACATATTATATTCATTTGCATATATGTTTAAAATACAGTATAAAAAACAAAACAAATGAGTACTATACTCGACTAGGTTGTACATAAGAGGTGACATCAACACCATGATGTTGTTTGAAATTAATCACTGCGAAATTTCAATTTCTCTCGCATTAAAAACTACACGCGCCTCTTGTAAGATGAGACAAAGAGATGAATGACTGGGGCCTGGAGGTGTTGTCGTGAATTATGAGGCTTGGGTAATCTCAAGATTAGCCTGGATGCCTACTTGACACAACACAATTTGTACCTGGAGGAGGTCAACTTTATAGTAGAGATCATGAAAATTGCGTGAAGAAAAAAAAGTGTACATGTGTGCAGACGATTATTTATTTATTTATTTAAAAGACAGCAAGTCGATGAAACAGCAAAACTTTTTTTTTCTATAAGAGAAGTTTCTATTTAAGACACTTTGTCATTTGTATAACAAATCTTCTGATTGTGAGAACAACTATAATGATTACAATGTTTCATTTTTTTCCCATTTATTTATTCTTTTCCCAAATATAAGATAAATGTCATAATTTTTTTCTTCTGAATTTTTAAGAATTGCTTCTACTATCCTATTTTAAATCATCAAGCAAATAACAAATATTAAAAGTATTAATTAACTGCTATCACCGCTATCACATTGTAAGTTATATAATATACTAACAATATTTTGTAGAATGTGTGTAGAGATTTTAATGAGCGATTTTAGAGATCACTCGAGTCTTTATTCAAATAACAAGGTATAAATTGATTTAGATTATTTCCTTCAGTTTTCCGATACAATTTATTATTATTATTATTATTTATTAATATTTTTACTGTTTTATTTATAAATTATTTATCATTATTATTGTTATTTATTATTTTTATTTAAACAATATTAAAGTAAAAAGTGGTTTATTCCTACTTATTATATGAATATTTAGAAATTTATTGTTTTAAACATTTATAATCGATTTAAACAATAACTTATGTGCTATAGACTGCTATTTCATACATAGTCGCAACTAAATACATTTAATTTAAACACTTTTATTAATTGGGAAGAGAGAGAGAGAGAGAGAGAGAGAGAGAGAGAGAGAGAGAGAGAGAGAGAGAGAGAGAGAGAGAGAGAGAGAGGAAACGCTTTGTCTATTCCAATAAGAGTTGATTGCTACATTTGAATCACTGACTGACATAATATACCTGCAAGCTAAATACATATATATATATATATATATATATATATATATATATATATATATATATATAATATACATAAATATATATACGAAAAGGAGCTGACATTTAAGAAAAATAAAAGTAGCGTTTTTGTAACTTGAAAACCTATAATCCATTTCAAAAGGATGAATAATATACATTGTAAATTTTGAAATATATATTTTTTCTTATATAGAATGTCAATCAATTTTTCTTGTTATGTGTATAATAAGTATATGTGAGAAAAAAAAAGTTGATTACTTTTTCGTTTCAAGTTTAATGACCTCAACAGTATGTTATGTAAGATATTTCTAAAAATATTTTACTTCACTTTTTTTTCTTCTACTTATACACTATGTAAAATGTATTTTCTTTGCTCTTTGCTGTAATTCTTGTTAACTTTTATTTTTATATGAGCAAGAATTCTGTTGCTTTCACGACAGTTCGCCAAAGTGATTAGTTTACTTCTCTCTCTCTCTCTCTCTCTCTCTCTCTCTCTCTCTCTCTCTCTCTCTCTCTCTCTCTCTCTCTCCCTCTCTTTCTCTCTGGCTTATGGCAAATGACATCAGCAGTGGTTCAACAATAAAAGTAATGTAATTTATAATCCTGGCAAGAAGAATGTGTAATGCTCACTCAGAATGATAGGCTGAATTCTCCAAGTACTGCAATAACAATGTCCCCATGCGGCTCTCAGTATCAGACGGTGACATCAGAAAAAAAAATGTTTAAGACCCATATTTGGTAAAGACGATGTAAAAATATCTCACAATGCAGTTATTGTTTGATTTCTTACTATGTTTTATACTTTGTGTTTTGATGCCTTAAAACATCTTGTAGTTTAGCTTGTTTTGCATCTTATTCCAGAATTTAGGACATGACACTTTAAAAGGAGCAAAATATAAAAGCAACCTCATAAAGTTAATCCTGGATTTATTCAAGTTTCTCAAAATTTTCTTAGAATTTGAAATGCAATATAAAATGATAAAAAATAAAACTATTTTTGTTAAAAAAAAAATGAAAGTTGTCTTTAAGTTTGAATGGATTGAAATCTCTTGATCCATAGCATTTTTTTAAAAATATTTATTTAATTATTACCACTATTCAGGGAAAAATAACATTTTTTCTTGACCTTGGATAGTTCTCCAATGACGTCACACTTTTGTTTCAGGCAGGAAGAACGGCCATGCACCTTGCTTGCTCTGCAGGACACGCCAATGTAGTCGCCAGTTTGATTCTCAGCGGTGCAGATGTCAGCAAACCTGATGGGGTGAGTCATTTTTTGAACTTAAAATTAGGGTCTTTTTACTATACATTAAAATATATAAATAGTTCAATTAGGGCAAAAAAAAAAAAAAAAAAAAAAAAAAACTCAAACTTACTTGTGATCAGAATAATACAGTTCTATAAATCTATATATATATATAGTGTCAAATTTTATGATCCACTAGAGATTATATTGGCACTTAAAGCTTTAGTTAAAATGACAGGAAACACTAATTAGAACAACTAATTAAATAGCTAAGAAATGTGTTTTTAAACATAAACGGTTACTATATATAGCAATAGGTTATTACGCAGGAAATATACAAAAAAAAAAATTTGAAGTACAATAAAAATATATAGTGCATGCCGTTAATACTGTATAATTCAAGTCCATGTTTTTGAAAAATACATAATTTTTATTCTCATAAAAAAAGCTCCCTGCTGCTCCACAATGAAATAAAACTTCATTAAAGGTTGAATTAAATTTCATTCCTGTGTATCTGTTGTGTGTAATTCGTTGCCTTCATAAGTCATATCATTTAAAGAAAGGTCATACAATTAAATTTGTATCATTAAGCTTCATTTTTTATTATTATAAATTTTTTTTATGATTTTAACTTTGAACTTTTAATAAAAATAGAAGTGAACAAAAAGTTATAAAACGACATGATAACAAATGAGATTTTAAAATAAATTAGTTTTATATTATAAATTGTATCATTAAAATTTACAATTTTTTTTTAGCTTAATTTTATATAACTTGCTTTAATACATATAATGAAAAATCTCTTAAGAGAATTAAAATTATATTTTTTATTCCAACTTATGATAATAGTAATTTATAATTGCACACTATTTTTTTTCTGTTTATTTCTACGCGTGTAGGAATGCAAATATAGCCTCTCACAAGACAGAGAAGTGAGAAATGTCGCTATCAATTTTTTTTATTCATTTACTCCTCAATCATGAATATAAATATGTTATTTTAGCTTCTGATTTTAAACTTCTTTATATTATATTATTTAAAGACGTTACATGTCGAGACTTGGCAAGTTATAGCCTTGTTGTACTTGTATGGTAAGAAAATAAAATAGAGAAAGATACTGGAAATCTTGATGGGTTAATATGCTGCGAAAAATTTCTATTCGCATGGAATAAATATCTTTTTTTATAAATTTATTTATACATTTTCTAATTTAAATATATATTTCTTATACTCGTTGGTTTTTAAAGCTTACTGAGAGTAACCTAGCTTCTCTGTATAATTAATTTTTTTTTTTTTTTTTTTAACATTTGACGTTTATCAGTTTAACTTGTCAATTATAATTACTGTATTGGAAATCCTCATTAGGATAACGGTTAATTTTTTTAAGTCGTGGGAATTTTTTAAGACGCAATAAAAAATAATCGTATATATTTTTATAGAATAGTAAAAATAATAACACCTTTTTTTTATAATTATTTTTATGAATGGGACCACACTATATTTTCAAATATTTATTTACTTTTAATTTTAGAAAATACAAGCTATTAAAATCAATGACACATTACGCTTTCTTCAATTTTTTTCCAACTAATAAGCGACCTAAATTTTAAAAGGATCTCATTAATTTTGAAGTATAAAAAGACATATGCAGAACAAAATTCAGGATGTGTACACCGGCATGCATCGTTTTTCTTTAAAACTAAGTAGCTCGTGAATGGTGAGTTACATTCTACTTTTTTTTTATTTCTAATAAATCCTAATAAATTTATAATTTCTTTAATCTTTAAATTTATTTCCTAGAAAATTGAAATCACATTTTCTTTTATTCTCTTCTATAAAATTCTATTAATATATTTCATTCAATTTAAAGTCAGCAATAAAGTAGAAAATCCAATTTTCTTATGAGCACGAAATAATTTGCTGCCATATTTAGAGAATGACTTACACGCAGCTGTGAATTCATAACTATATGAACCAAAACATGACTTTAACATACCAGTTTACTTCCAGTATAAAATATGAGTGTGTGTGTGTGTGTGTGTGTATGTGTTTGGGACACATCTAGAACAGGTGAACGTTAAAAACGAATTAACTTTTCTTTTTTTTTTAGTTCTCTTATGTGCTTACTATGGATTTATGGTATAAAATTCATAAATATGCATGGTAACACTAACAATAAGTTACATATCGATGTCAATTTCAAGGCCAGTTATTGATTTATAATAATTAAGATAAACGGACAAAAAAAATGATGTCGTTATAATAATATAAACAGGGGGTAAAATAAGTAATGCGGGACATATTAGGACTTGTCCCGGCATATGAGAATTTTAATTAACGTTGAGCATTTTATGGAACTTCCCCTCTTTTTCCTATAAAAGTCCTGGCATAAGAGTCAAAGCCAGTTCTACCCCTGATATATGAA
The DNA here is from genome assembly GCA_949318235.1 of Ecdyonurus torrentis. NCBI lineage: Eukaryota > Metazoa > Arthropoda > Insecta > Ephemeroptera > Heptageniidae > Ecdyonurus > Ecdyonurus torrentis. The sequence goes on along the minus strand of OX439132.1, from coordinate 39,168,900 downwards.
GCATAAAAATATTTGAAAATATAGGTGATTTCCTACAAGCATTATAATATATTATGCATTATATCCAATACATGAGATACATAAAGGTCAAACGCGCATAATAACCTTTCTTACTTGAGAATCTCTATAATTTCTCCACGCAAAAATAAACAAATCAAAGAAATATAAGTGCAGTATCTTTACTGTTTTGCTTTTTATTTATAACAAAATATCCAGCTAGACGCAATATAAGGTATTATTTATTATTACAAAAGCGTGAATAATTTTAAAAATACATAAATATATAAATAATTACAGCGTATAACAAATAATTCTTTTACAATTTAATTGTAGGTTTATTATTTCTTTGCATCATATTTTCGCTTTAAAAAGTTCAGTTGAGTTGAAAAATTGTTAACTGCTAGTTATAATTTTATCACGTTTCGTTTACGAGAGAGAGAGAGAGAGAGAGAGAGAGAGAGAGAGAGAGAGAGAGAGAGAGAGAGAGAGAGAGAGAGAGAGAGAGAGAGAGAGAGAGAGAGAGAGAGAGAGAGAAATAATAAATGTTTGAAATATTTCATTATTCAAACGACTTTGATAACATAATGTATGGTCTATTATAATGTAAAGGTAATTTTCGTGTTGTTATAATTTATCAAACTTAATACGCAGAGGTTCTTGAACTTTATACATAATATGTGAAGTAAAGAGAATTTTTATAATGTTTGTTATTATTTAGTTAAAATTACATGCTAATTTATCTTCTGTTTAATAATAAGCTTGTCAATGTCAAATAACATTAGAATTCCTTGTGAAAATTTTTAAATTTAAGTGTAGAACTACTTTTGAAATGAACTTCACATGTGATTTCGTATACAATAATATATATATATATATATATATATATATATATATATATATATATATATATATATATATATATATATATATATATATATATTTATATATATATATATATATATATATATATATATATATATATATATATATATATATATATATATATATATATATATATATATATATATATATATATATAGAGAGAGAGAGAGAGAGAGAGAGAGAGAGAGAGAGAAAATTATGGTCGAAAACGTAGATGGTAATTTTTTCTGAACATGCACTGTACAGTACTATACAGTACATTTAAAATTTGGGAAACAGAAGAAAACTTTGTATCATCAAATCATAGAATTCAGTTTGTAATCTGGATCGACCTGATTTACCTAAGTGAGTGCATAGTAGGCTTTTCTTGCTTCATTCTTAAGGTATTCAGGGTGTAGTATACATTATAAAGCTTGAATGTTTAAAATTGCATTGTTTAAAAACTATTAATAGAAAAGTAAAGGACAACTACTTTATGTAAATTACTTAAAGACTTTTGTAGTTACTCTTATATATAATAATTATAAAAAGAAAAGTTCAATAAGAATAATAATTACATCAATTATTATAAAACTCGTTTTTAAGTGATTGTATAAATAGTTTTATACATACTTTACTTTATACATACAAACAAAGGATAAAATTTATTTAAAATAAATTAAAACTTTTTATATTATGTATCTACAATTTATACATAATAGGATTGTATAATGTTACTGGCAAGTCTTTGGAAGGTATAATTATTAATTGCCTACTTTTCATTTTTCCTATAATTTTTATGATTAAAAAAAAAAATCTTAATTAAATTTCAAATAATAGAATTTTCAAATCAAAATCAAAATTTTCAAATCGAAATTTTCTATCAAATGATAGAAAGATGTTAAAGTACATTATCCAAACTGACATTCGTTGAAAAAACTGTGAAAAGAAAATGAGATACAAAAGAGATTTCAATACGAGGATAAAACTTTCGATACTCGAATACAATGAAGTGTTTCCCCTTTTTGCTCTAGTTTTTAGCGATCATGTGATAATTGAAGGAATTTTAAGTAGTTGCTACAAACAACACTCTCTCCCCTTCTTAACGTTGTTATTGCTTGTCTTTTCTTGTAAATAACACATTTCCTCGCTAATGTCTTTATTTAAAATAGTAATCATAATTTTAAGCCTTTAAAATGTTATATAAGGATTGTATCTCTATAATACATGTACCATCCAAAACATAATAATATATTGACAGACGTTTGATTTACTTCAAAAGATTGGAATAAAAAATGATTAATTTATTTTACTTTTTGATGGCGTATAAATCCAATCTATAAAATTGGACCACAAACGGAGAAAATATTAATATTAGTTATCCGAAACTTTGTGTAAAAACTTTTAATTTCTGAAAACACAACTAGAAAAAAATATATACTATTTTTATTTTAAGGACAAAATTTTGAACTCATTAATTTTGCAAATTTACGTTCTATATGCACAAACATTACTACTATACATTTCTACTTCTTTTAAGGTAGATTCTTACGCTAACATAACAAATTTTTCTAATTTGTATGAATTTTTAAATTATTCAAAGTGTCTAAAATTAGCTGAAATAATTAAATGTATAATTTAATGTCTCATACGATTTCATAGTATTTGTTTTGTATTGCAACATTTTTCAATATAATTATAAATATAAAAATTCACTCGTTGAATAAATATTAAATTTTCTTTCCATATTAATTTTTAAATTAAAATAATTAAATTGAAGACGCAAATGAAGCAACAAAGATGGAGATGAAAGTTTTATATTGGCTGGGTGAATATAGCGGAAACCTGTCAGACTTTGTGAGAGAATATAAGAAAAGAGTCTGCAATGGACCATTATACATTTTACTCTGCCTTACGTACATACAACACTTCACTTTACTTGCATTCACTTTGGGAAATTATACTCACAGCAGCACAATATACAACTTTGTCTGTACCATATAATACACTATATAACTCGTATAACATTGAGAAACCGGTTTAACAGCATGGCCAGAAATTTAGTCCTGGAGAGCATATCGACACCACTAATATTATTTGAGAACTTTTTTTTTTCTCGTATCAAGTGAACTGCTATAAACTTTTTGAATATCAAGTATAAAAACCATAATCACTCCATTCTTATGCCACATATAACAGCTTATATCAAGAATTCATATAAAAATTCTGACGAGTCAATTGGACTGGATTTGAAATATTAAACATTTAATTTTTATGTATATTAAATTAAAATTATATCTTTAATTTCTATATTTGTATTTTATTGCGCAATTATATTAATTTATAGCTTTATTATATTCTTGACTAAAAAAAAAAAAAAAAAAAAAAAATCTTATTACTTCAATGCAATTCACTTTTATATATTCAAGGTAATAAATGATTTTCAGTAACCAATTTATTGTATAATAATATACGTTTTCAATATGACTAACAAATCATTACGTAAAATTGCGTTATAAATAAATGCTAACTTTTAAGAAATGTATATATTCTCATCGTGTTTTTTAAATTCAATAAAGAATTTATAAAACTATTGTTCTCTTCCAAAAGCACGTTGCTTGATTTTTTTTTTATATATAGTCATAGAAAGAAGAAGAAAAAACTATACGTGCGAAAATAACATTTTGATATTAAATTTAAATAAAACATGAAAATATTTAATATGGATGAACAGAAATAATACATCCAAAGCTGGTATAACCTCGAGCATAATTATCTAAAAAGTTTTTGAAAAATTATAAACGGACTATAAAACTCTTGGCGGAATGCTTGATGTTACCAGACCACCTTCCTAAGTGAGAGAGAGATAGAGAAAAAAAAAGGGGTACCAGAACAAAATATTAATTCTCATTTCTATAGTGTATGAAGTTATTTCTCGTGTCGAATCCAAATTATTATAATTAGGCAAGAAAGAAAAGAAAGAAAAAAAAAGTGAAGTGTTGCATAGTAATTAGGGTATTTATAATAATATGACGTTTCAATTGTCATTTAAAAAAAAAGAATGTCAATTGAAAAAGAAAAAAAATCTATGCATACCTTTAGCAATGATACTAAAACGCAACAGTATTACAGACAGTCAATAAAAATAAAAGCAAATTATATTTTTATAATATATAGATATACCTATAGATATACCTATGTGTATTTTATATATATATATATATATATATATATATATATATATATATAATATATATATTATATATATATATATATATATAAGTGATTATAATTTCAACAATGATTATTTTAATTTTTTACGCACGAGCTTCATTCAAGTTAAAATATTATGTTAAAAAGTAGAAAGAGAATACGTTGAATAAAAAGAAGCAAAAATTTCAAAGCAATTTGTGGTCAGAAAAAACGATTCATACTAATTCACGCATTCTGTGTTACTATACACAGGAAAAAAAATTGTTATTTCAAAAAACCACAAATTATATTATTGAAGAGATATAATATTGATATTATTAATATAAAAACATGAACTACATAACTTTTTATTATATTTTTATAATTACCTAATCATAAAAATATTTCTTCTTTTTTTTTTTTTTTTTTTTAACTTAATGATCATATAAGGAAGATGATAATAAAATATAATTTGAATACACGTAAGATTACTGTTAACTATATTGCTCTGTTTGAAATAGCTACTAGTGCTGACCTACTACAAGCCAATATATAATTGGCCTGCATTTTTCTATATAATATAAGTTTACTTTGGCATCCACGCCATACGAGTACGGAAGTTACTAACCTACTTATTTGCATGTCCTTCATATTTCCTAAATATAATTGAACAAACAAATTCTTTTGTATTGACACTTTCTCTCCTTCTTTTTTTTTTTTTTATCATATTTCAAAGATGAGAAAATATAATGTATATTTATTTATATGCAAGATGAATATCAACTGCAGAGATTATTAAGAAGCAAAATCACGATTTTTTTTATTGATAATTTTTTGTTATCCTCTCTTCTTTTATTCTTAATGATCTTTTATTTTAATAAATGTACAGCTAAAGGCAAAAATATTAATATATACATATATATAACCTCCCAAGCAGTGTACAAACTTATACTTGTGAAGTAATAAGTCAAAACAAAACACCAAATTCTTTTTATAACTGATGTTTTTTTATTACATACAGCTAACTTAATATATATTTTTTCTTATTATGATCATCAAAAGAAATATTATTGTTATTTTTAATGTAGGTAATGAAATTTTTTTTCCATCAATGCTCGTTATAGCTTTGATTTAATATATATGTTAGTCGTAATAATACAACTAAACAATAGTAAATCTTATAATTGTTTTTACCTTAATGAATGTTCTTTGACATTATGAAGACCGTTATATATACACTAAAATAATAATAATTGAAGTTAATATTATTCAACTGTAAATATAAAAGAATTAAAATTCAGAGATTATTTAAATTTATAATTCATTATACATTATATTGCAAGTCACTTAAAAAATAATTGAAAATTATTTATTCACTTTTATTTGCGCAATTTCTTTCAATACATATGTGTATTTTTAAAATAAAAGAAAAACATCACTTCAATTATATGAAACCGGTTTCTTATTATATGCAACCGTTTTTCTTGGAGATTGGGTGCCAATTTTCTCTCGTCTTTAATGCATGCATTTATAATTTTGAATAATAAGTTATATTTACGCCAAGATATTTATTGGACTCTCAGTTTCTGTTAACAAAAATGAACATACTATAAATTTACTTAATTAGTTCATAAAATATTATCCTTCATTGCATTATATATATATATATATATATATATATATATATATATATATATATATATATATATATATATATATATATATATATATATATATATATATATATATATATATATATATATATATATAACTTCAGCGAGTCATTCTTCCTTCCATTTCGTTGTAAGATTCATTTTGTATTCTTTAGCAAGAAAATTTTAATTTCAAAGTATTCAAATTATTATGTATTCCAAACTGTATTTCTGTACACACAAGAAGTAAAGATAAGTTGTCTACCTTTAGTTGAGTTTCTGAGAACTTGCCCCACGCCCGCTGTTCGCCGCAGGCTTTTCTCTCTCTCTCTCTCTCTCTCTCTCTCTCTCTCTCTCTCTCTCTCTCTCTCTCTCTCTCTCTCTCTCTCTCTCTCTCTCTCTCTTCCTCACATACTGGATATATGTGTTTTAATCAAGACCCAAGACCAAAAAAATGTTGTCCGCTCTCGTTCCTCGTCTTTTTCTTCACTAATTACTAATCTTGTGAATACAGTTCATTACAAAGATCCAACTAATTTTCTTACACACGCTGTGATACTTTTTCTAAATATCTAAAGAAACAGTTCATATAGAAAAAGATACCTATGGTTGCATTAACATTGCATTAAAAACATGTACTGTACACCATGTGAATTTTTTTTTTGAAGTATCTTTTAAAATGATGATAATGCAGTTTTCTTTTCATAATTTTCCAGTTCTTCTTGCGTGTTCATATTTTGAATTTAAAGCGAAATAAATCAATATCAATATTATCAAGACGGTCAAGCTTAACACTGTGTGGTGTTTAATGATATCCATAATTCCAATAACAAAAAAAAAAAAATTAATTAAAAGTGCAATCGCTCAAAATTTTAATAGTTTTTGAACTAATTATAAATGCTATAACTCTTTTATTATTATTATTAGTTTATTAACTATTTTCCTATATTTTTATTTTCCTACTATTTTTTTAATACAATCTTACGTTGTGAAGGAGGTAAATTAACAGGAAAACGTTGCTATATAGTTGCTAGCTACTAAAACCAACCAATGGAAAGAGAAAGAGGAAACGTTTTCTAAGTTTTGGTTGTATTATATAATGATTTATAATCCAGGAATCAAAAGAAAGCGAAAAATAATATAATAAATCTTATTTTATATCAATATAATGTTTCTCTTATCTCATTTTTTATACATCAAATCTAATAATTTATTGTTAATTTAATTTATAAATCAAAAACTAAAATATAAAAATGTTATGTAGGAAAAACGGTTATAAGACAAATTTGTATGTACTGTACATTTAAGTATACATATTACATGCTTCATTTCAATATTAAGATTTTTTATTAATTCATAAAAAATGTGATAAACTGTAGGGTCTATGCATTCATGTTAAAGTCGGCGCCATGTTGGATAACTCAATAACATGGGTGGCATAGGAAAATAAACCATTTTGCCCGTTTAAAAACACTAAGCAATATTTTTGAGAGCATTGATGCTGTAAATATGTTGAATTAGTATATCAAGTATATGAGAAAAATAACAATAACAAAAAATTAACAGATTTTCCAAAAAAAAAAAATTTTTTTTTTTGCCTAAAACGAAGTTTGTACTATGCTCAGCAATGTTATTCATTACTCTAGTACGGCCTCCAAGTGCATTTAATATGAAGTCATCCACATACACCCTATACTAATATATAAACTTGATAGTATAATATATTGAAATAACTTATGACATATCCATTAGATCCCTAATTTAAAATTATCTATATTTATTTTGATATTTTTTGTTTGTTTGCCTGATCATATTTTTCTATCATTTCGTTTGTATAATATTAAAAAAGGGACATTTTTTAAGATTGTCAGCACGTAAAAGCTGGAAGAATTGCCAACTTTACGTATAATCCGTGTGTATTGTGGCGGCACATTGCCAATCATGCTCAGTTATTGCGCGATACATTCCAGCATTATATTCTTGAAACTGGTACGATTAAGTCCCTGTGACACTTGCCCTTGCCCATATCAAGAATTCATCATTACAAGATATATAATATATACATATACGCCTATATATGCTGTGTATATATTTTTCCATTTAAAATATGCATTTTTATAAACAAAATAAGATTTCATCATTGAGTATATTAGCATTTTATTATATTATACACGTTATCGTGATCTCCTCATTTCCTTTCGTATATAGGGGTCTTGGTATTAATATTGTTTCATGTTTTAATTGACCCATATTATTTTTAAAATACATTTCAAAATTAGGTTCTCCTCATTCAACACAAGAAGTATATATTATATCACTGATCACTGTTAAAAGGAAGTAGAAGAAGAATACGAAACGAAAAAATAAAAAAGTTCAAATTTAAAAACTGCAGGTAAGGCATTTAAGGAAAAATAGAAAAGAAAAAATTAAATATAAAACTTAACATTTCCTCCTCAGTAATTAATTATATTTGTAACCACAATATAAATAAGCGTATAAATGCATTGCAACCAGCTCTTCATTATTAAATCCCTCTTATAAAAAAAAAAAATAAAAAAAATATCAGACATATCATATTAAAAGCGTTACAGTTAGTAAGCGATTTGACTGCTTACTTAATCGGATATAAAAAACTAATATACCCCCATTCTTTTAACTGAACCACAGGGTAACTTCCAGTTTACAGGTATAATGTAAACATAGTGGTTCAATTTATGCTGCGAATAGTATGCGTGTATATAATATGCGTGCTTGTATATATTTTGAATGGCTGAAATTGATGAAATGTAAAAACCAAATAAAGAAATTTTTATTGACCAATTAAATTTATGAATTTTTAACATATTTTCAATAACAATAATAACAATTTAAAAAATATGAAGAAAATAACAAAATTCATGCTGTATTTCGGTAACTGCCTTACAAGCGTCTCATTTTGTTATACCTAATCTTAATTATGGCAATAACAATTTTTAAAACATTAAAATCACCTTGTTATACAAACAAAATAGCCTTTGTTTATCGGCTTTTTAACGCAAAATAAAGATAAATGGAAACACCTTACTAATAATAATAAAAAAAAAAAGATGAGAAAAAAAATGAATGGATTATGAAATATGCAACGGTTTTTAAATAATAAAAATCGAAAGAAATATTTTTTTTCCTTTATTATACAACATTTTTTGGGAACAATGATAATTAGCTATATTATATTGCTTCGTGAATATATAATTATAGCATTCCTTCTCTCTCTCTCTCTCTCTCTCTCTCTCTCTCTCTCTCTCTCTCTCTCTCTCTCTCTCTCTCTCTCTCTCTCTCTCTCTCTCTCTCTCTCTCTCTCTCTCTGTCTCTCTCTCTTCCGAGTTATCACGCATCACATAAGCTCACGTAGTTAAAAAAGAATATATTTATACAAACATGCGTCTATTAATTAATTGACATTTTTGGGTAAACCTCTGTTTATTGACGAGTTTTAGCGAAAGCCGAAAATTTTAAAAAGTATTTTTGTTATTTTCTTCTTCCTGCAAGGTGTCAGTGTAAAAATGGGCGGTGAATAACACGGTGAATAAAAAAAGAGAAGGATAAGAATGTGAGCTCATCTTTTACGCTGATCACGATTACAAACCACCAGTATAAAGACGGAGGGACGCTATGTTTCATTAAAAAAATATATACAAAAATCTATAGAGAACTCACGATTGAAAATCTTTGCTAGTAAATACAAAAACAATTCAAGATCGAGTATATTATAATATATGAAATTCGTGACAAAGATATTTTCATATGTATTCAATAAAACAATAAAATATCCCATTTATATTTTTTTATTCGATTTATTATAAAATTATAATTTTGGAATAAAAAGTAAATAGGAAATCCTGACTGTAATATTGATGTAGTTTGTATAACAATGCAATGAAGATTTGGATTATATCAACATTAAATATAGACTATGAAAGTTCAACAGAAATGGGCACATAGAACATGTAAATAATTTTCTAGAATAATTTTCTTATCTTGGTGGTTTAATTGTATATATAAATGCGTTACTTATAATTGGAGAAAATTAAGATTGAATCAATTTGACCAATAAATTGATTACCACGAATCCACGATGGTATTATAGTAAGCGTATAATAATGTTATGTATAGAATCTATACACACACACACACATATATATATATTATATATAGAATCTATATTATGTTGTATGAAAACAATAACACCACATCCTCAGATTTATTTTTTCTAATGAACTTACATGACTGAATCAACATTTTGTCTCCCTCATCCCCTTCCAATAAATATAGTTAAATTACAAAATTTATTATAGAAATGTAATTTTTTAAACTTTTTATTCTTTCTTCTTTTATAGAAGTAGCATCAATAAAAATATTAATTTATTGCATAATTTACAATAATAATGAAATCTGCATTAAAATTAACAATTATATAATATATTATAGTATAATACAATTCATAAAATAAATTTTATAGCATTCATAATTTCTTACAGATTGGAAAAAAAGGAGTTATATCATAAAACGAATAATGAATTTTTTTATGAGAACTGTACAATTCTTCAAAGTAGCTTTTTTAATATATATATATATATATATATATATATATATATATATATATATATATATATATATATATATATATATATATATATATATATATATATATATATATATATATATATATATATGTATAAAATATTAAATCATATGCAAAAGAATATATATTTTTTAAAAACATGAAGAGTAGCGACAAGTAGACATTTTATTAGTCAGGTATGAGTATGACGCTACATTACGAGATGTATTATAATGGTCCAGCAGGCAGCGTATATAGCAGCAGGTATGAGAGAGAGAGAGAGAGAGAGAGAGAGAGAGAGAGAGAGAGAGAGAGAGAGAGAGAGAGAGCGGAGCAGGTCGTGGTGTAAGTTGCCTTGCCGTAGGCTAATTTTAGGTTCTCCAAGTTATATTCTTCTGGAGACGTTTTCTCTCTTACTTTGCTTATGATACACGATCATCCACGGCTTCACGTATACACGATGAAACGCTCTCACTCATGTTAAAAAAAATAAAATACAAATGCCTTGAGGCCTCATCGCCATGATATTACCGCACCATCATGGTGTGCGCTCAATGTATTTTCTTCTCTTTTTCTCTGTAGCTATCCTTGCAAAAAGAAAAAAAAATTATATTATTGTTCTATGCAATTTTGTATACGATTTTTTTTTTTTACCGATATCTGTAATCTTTCTCATATAATTATGTTTGAAAATATATCTAAATTGTTGTATAGGTGATATTAGTAATAATATTATAAGGGCGTAGAACTCTATAATATAGTTTTTTTTTCCTTCAATTTTTATGACAACTTATTTTATATAATAGTGGATTTTATTAGCTTTAAAACATAATGGGGAATAATTATATCTTATGTATAATATTTAATGCCTAAATACTTTATTAAATGTGCTAGAGCTACCACGTTTTACAAGAAACTTTTCCTATAGAAAACACCTATATTTTTAATTAAACAAGATTACTATAGAAATACATAATAGCATAACTTTAACGATGAACTATTATTATCATAAAAAAGAAACTGTACTTCAATTATAAATATTCAATGCCAAAGTAAGATTTTTTTTTTTTAATTGAATGAAGGTCACAAAGGTATCTTATGTAAAAGTGTAAAGCATACCCCCGAAAGAGAAACTGCCTTCTGCCCGATTTAAAAAATATTCTTTATAGAAGGATAATTTTGTTATCGTTATTATTATTATGACAATTTCTTTGATGGAAGGTATTTTGTGTACACCTAAACCCGGGCTTTCTATATTCAACTGTATTATAGAAGTATATATAAAGTACGTATACTATACTAATATAGTAATATAGCAATCTTATACTTTTTAAATTTTAGTCTATAATAATTATTTAAATTAGGCAAACAGTTAAACAACAGAATTTGAAGGGAAAAAAAACTGTATTGCAATTTGGAGGGGAAAAAAAGAAAGACAGAGACAGAATATTTATATAATTAGTGTAAGTCTCTTTTTGAATGCAATTTATATTTTTGGCAAGGCATGAGCGTCAATTTAAATATTTAGATTTACGGACGGCGTGGGAAATTGATAAATTTATTGGGAGACTTCAACGGCCGGTGAAATCTCTAAGCATTATTTTGTGTTTATATGAACATTTTAAATATATTTATATATAAATATAAAGATTGAAAATGTTTTGACGCTGCTGAGAATTTCCGTGGGTGAACAATATATATAATATAGATATTCTCATTATGTTCGATTACAAAGCCAGAGCAGTGATGAAATGTAACATAAAACTAAATAATGATTGATGATGCGATGTATTGACAATTATTTTTTGTGTGTTTCAGTCCGGGTGTTCGCCGCTGCAGAGAGCGGCTGCCGAGGGACATCTCGAGGTGGTGCGTCAACTGCTTCGTCACGGAGCCGATGTCAACCATCAAGATTCTGTGGTAAGTCAGAACTCTCTTCTTATAACTGTCAGTGTATTGAATAATGAATAATCATATTTCAAAATCTATATCAATAATAGTAATAATACGTATTAATTAATGCATAATTTATCATTTATATTATATAAATAAGCATAAGTTATTCATCAACGTAATGTGCTTGTTTTCTTTCTTTTAAGCTGACATAAAGAAGAAAATCAATCAAATTTATACTCGTTTATGTTTAATCACTCAACAAAAATAATAATAATATTAATACTACTTAAATATATTATACTACGCTTTAATGATTTTAATATATTTTAATATAATTCTTAAACTTGGAATTTTAATTTCATCATTAAAGGAGAAAAAATATTAAGAAAATTGATTGAAGCATAAAAAAAATTATAATCATTAATTTTAAAAATTTCATGTTACAAAACATTCAGACATTAATCATTTATATCAGCTCTGTCGTACATGATAAAAATTTTCGTGAGTTTATATAGGATATAAGAAAACAGAATGATACTTCTTTTCTTTTTTATACGAACTTTATATTTTTACAACATTAAATTATGCTTACTGCATAGTTGTGTGTGTATCAAACTAATCTAATAAATATCATCCAGCTCAATAAAAGCAGAGTGATATTTATTATCAAATTTAATGATTATTTTGTTTAAAAAATAAAGTCGACTAGCATTTTATATCATAGATAAATTACACTTGACAGAAACATCATCAAAGAAAAAAAAATTTGATCACAGTCTTCTCTTTCTTAACGATCTTATCCTATTTTATCCTTTTTTTGATCGTATCAATGCTCCTCCAGTATAATATGGCAAAACATTAAAATCAAAATAATTCTTAATAATATCGCTTTTTTTTTTTTTTTTTTTTTTTGCAAATAAAAGATTAAAATCATAAATTTTAAATTGTAATTAAAATATATCATTTACTAAAACTTAAAGAAAATGGTCATTAATTAAAATTTGAACTTGCGTTTAATGTTAGTTTATGGTAATTTTCTGTTAAGATCCACAATTTAATGTGACTTATGATAAAAAAAATTATATAATAATTTAATTACTTTAAAAAAGTAAATTTTATATATGTCTTATCGTCATTATTATTTTGTATTGAGAATATTATGAAAGCTTAACAAATATGTCTCTAAAATGCACATGACAATATTATTTGGGAGTTTTGAGTTAATAAAGATTGTACAATAATATAATAATAATAATTTGAAGTGCATAAATATCTTTATTATAACTTACTCGCACCAATTTCAATTTGCTATAAATAGTAAATTATTTTCATGTATAAGATCTTTGAGGAATAAATAGTTATTTAAATTTTAATTACTCCAGTATTTAATAATGTTTATCACTACCGAAGTAAGATAATCATTTGAACCATATTCTATGCAAATAAATAGATATAACTAGTGGATAAAATAACTTTAATTCCATTCAATTAACTCCAAATAAGGATTTCAAGGTGGCAAATAAATTATTATTATTATATTGAGTACCAGATTTCAAGTTTAATTTATAAATTAAAAAAAGGTATTAAATTTTTTAATTAATTGTAAACATTGAATTGATTGGATAAATAATGAGTATTTTCTTCTTTCTTTCTTTTATGTGTTGAATTTTCGCAGGGAAGTTTTGATGAATAAACAAGTTTGAATTTTTCAAGAGTAAAATATTTATGACAAAAAAAAAAAAAAAAAAAAAAAGTTTAGAACAAAAGCTTGAGCACCGGTTTATCTTTGGGAATTTTCTCATGCATAAAGAAGCATTATTATTGAATGCATACTTATACAATACAATAAAAGAATTCTGGTTTTAATTTAATTCATTGCATATTATCATTTATATAAAAATGACAAAAAGTTCTGAGCACCATCATAAAGAAATTGTATATTTAAAATTATAATAAACTAAAAATAACAATTCATTTATATTCCTAATTTATATTACGGTAAATTTATAATTTTCATGGCAAGTTGTAGATATAAAAATCTTAATAAAATATATTTGTATTTGAATGTTTGAAGTTTTTAGATGGTATATCAATTTCCAAACCTGAAATCGTAATAAAATTCTACATCAGATGTTGTTGTATACTATAATTTTTAATAAAAATATCTTTATTTGGAGTATCAAATTTTATTCAGTCAAACATTTCATTGAATGAAGCTTGATTGATGAACATTATTTAGTTTTTAATTTTAAAAGCTTTACTTACATTCTTTTTAATTGCTTTTAGTAATATGTTCAAATCATTAATTTGTTTCCATCTTTTTGAGCTTATAGTGTGTAGTAACATTAGCTCAACTTCATTCAGAGAGTACTCCTACTGTAAGTCAATCACATGAAAAATAATTGATACATGTCATCTTTATACATCAAGATCTTATACATATATACCAGGTGTGTGGTTTTAATAATATACATGTTACCTTAAAGAGAATAAGCTTTTAAATTTTTTTTTTACGTATAACTTTTACTTGAGCATAAAACAATAACAAATTTAAGACAATGTATTGAATATAAAAATTGTCATCTTTTGTTGTAAACATGAACTTGAATTATATTCGCTCTACTTCGGTGAGCAGATTGCTTTTGTGACATGACATTAAAACTGGATTATTTTTACATGATTGATGCCCTCATTTTTGTTTCTTCGTGCCTTCAATATGCGTGTTTTTTTTCTATTCTTTTTCCCTGTAAAATTCAAATGATATTTTATATTATTAAATTTTATTTTTTGAGCTCAATTGTATAGGCTATAATATTTGATTTTGGTTTATATATATATATATATATATATATATATATATATATATATATATATATATATATATATATATATATATATATATAATTTTATAAGTCAAATTGCTTCTGATCGCAAATAATTACACGAAAGCCAATAATAATATAATAAGTCATAACATAATGTTATTTTCCTATTGGAGCACTTTTTTTTTTAGAACTTAAAGAAATGATAATTTAATGCAACATGTAATATAATACAAAAGCGAAATTAAATTGAAAATGTAGATTTAATTATAGTTTTCTGTATATGAAATTAAAGAGACGGTTTTGGAGTGCCTATAAACTTCAAAATATGAAACTATTGTAAAAAATTTGCAAGTAGCTTATTATTTTTATAGTTTCTAGAACAATGAGTTCTCTAGCAAGTATTAATATATATTTATTATACTGAATGAATTGGGTGTTAACTTGCATGGTTTACAAGAAAGGAAAAAAACATTTAGTTTAAATATTTATAAAATCTTTTTTTCCTCATACATGAGTTTTCTTTTATATATAAACTCACCATATTGCATGCATATTCCTTATTATATTGTGAATTTATTCCGTGTGGGCTGGTCTCTCTTCGTCTGCAGGTTTGTATTGTTCGTATAGTCGGAGCAAGCGATCTATACCTTCCTTGCTTTTGCATGCATCAGCATCCACTCTCAATCGTTAGAGAATAAACCCAAGGTTTCAAGAACAAAACGCCCTCCTTCTCAACGTTTGCATAAAACACAGTAGAATATAATAAATGTCATGGGATAGAAGCCACTTTCTCTATCTTTTTTCTTCTCTTATTCTCTTCTCTTTTATTTTACATAACTATTATATATATATATATATATATATATATATATATATATATAATATAATATAAAAATATATTATATGTATTGTGTGGGCGTTTTTATAACCAGAACAGCTAGTATGTTGGCGCCATTCGATCAACAGTTCAGATATATTAAAAACAAATCACACAGGATTTCTATGAGAGAGAGAGAGAGAGAGAGAGAGAGAGAGAGAGAGAGAGAGAGAATATCTCATTTTCAATATTGCTGGAAATTGGAAATATAAAATGCGAGTGTTTTATTTTATTTAGTATATCAGTATGAAAAAATCTTATATCTGGAGTTCAATTATACGTATTATAATACACACGCTACATTTTGCTTCAAGCATTTGCTTTTGTAATTTTGTCAAAATATTTTTTATTGTTAAGCTAAAAAATTTCAAGGTAAAATTATCGCGTGCATTTCAATTTTCGAAAGGACTGAAAATGAATTGTATCCATTATTATTTAACGTTTTACTTATAATTCATTTAATTATAGTATAATTATTATCAATTATTAATTGCACTTTTGATGCACGGAGATATTATTTTCAGGACGTGTAACGTAATTAGAACAAAAATTATAGATAATTAATAAAAAAGCAGACAATATAATAACGATTAAAACTGTCTTAAAACATTTTCAATGCCAGAAAAATACTTTACTCGTGATTATATAAAAGAGTATATTGCAGCATTAAGTCATAATATATATAGATTATTCTTCACTTCATATTGTTGGGATAATGTTCTACAAACCTAAAATTATAGTTCTAATTTTTGTGGGTGTTTT
Source organism: Ecdyonurus torrentis (assembly GCA_949318235.1). NCBI lineage: Eukaryota > Metazoa > Arthropoda > Insecta > Ephemeroptera > Heptageniidae > Ecdyonurus > Ecdyonurus torrentis. Next base: position 39,152,235 of record OX439132.1, on the reverse strand, counting down.
CACAAGATTTACATTATAAAAAATTTAAAATTATATTTTTATGGTCGAGAATAATAATAATCATTCATAAACGGCACTCCCTTAAAAAAAAGAAATTGTTCCTACTATAATTCCAACATCACAAAATGTTTAATAATATGTAAATTTTTTTGATATGTTAAAGTACGCATCTGTGATGGGGGTACCAAACGACAAAAAATAAAATAAAACAATGAAGTATATAATATAAGTCACGATTTTATTCCATAGCGCGTTCAACAAAACTTTGACATAAAAAAGACAATTTATAAAAGAAAATATATAATATATATATAAAAGTTGAAGGAAATTCAAATTCAATAACTAAAATTCAAACCAATTTTTGATATTAAAATAAAGTTATCAAAGAATCTCTCTAAAAAAGAGGTTATAAAACATTATGACTATTTCCATATAATTCTAATATATATATACATAATATATATATATATATATATATATATATATATATATATATATATATATATATATATATATATTATTTAAGCCCTTCCCAATTTTTTTTTCTTAATATGTCCACGCCATGGGTCCACGCCTTTTAGTATGAAAAATGTTTAAATATATGCAGAGCAATGTATTTTACATTTTGATAGTTTTAATCCTGGCTTAGGATCAAAGTTTTGTTAAAGTAAGAATAGCATTATAGTGCGACAATAACTTGAGGTAACTATATATATAAAGGTCAAAACAAAGTCACGAAGTTCATACTTGGTGACCTCACCTATCTCGTAACTTCACGCTCATTACACGCCTATTCAACAACAAAAATATATTCTATAGAGGAAAATAAAAAATATCACAAATATATAGATTTATTTTTTTGATTTTATATAATACAAAAAAACAGGATATAAATAAGTATTGATATCTAACCTTGATTACTTTACATATAGGTATACGTGATCAAACTGTTTTATTACTTTTTAAAAAACACAATAATAATATGTTTTATAATACAACTTTTTTTTTGTGTGTGTATGTATTGTAAAGAGTTCAATAACTTTTTTTTTTCAAATGAAAAAGAAAAGGCAATTTAAATCATATTCCTAAGACACAACAGATCATCATGGCAATTATGTATTGGCAAATCAAGAAAAAAGCAATAAAATTATCAAATTAAAATCATCTTGATATACTATAATATTTTTGTTCCTTTTAGAATGAACTTTATATTATGCCTATATCATCTTTCTTTAATTTAAAAAAAAAAAAGAAAAAAAAAAAACACTTTATTTTTTAATTTTTATGTATAAAAGTTCTATAGTCTATTTGTTCAAACAAAGAATTCATAATATAAGAACGAGTATGTGTATAAAGCTGTTAAAGTGGGCGCGGTGGCGTCATGTATTTCGAATCACACCTTGAATTATAAACTTACATACTACCGCTGGCTGGCCGTTGATGTAAGTTGTAATAATAAAGACAGAAAAAATATCATATATAAATACTCTCCCTATACTCTACTATTGTTTGTATTTAAACAAACATGGTTTCATAAATTTTTATTATATAAAAATCATTTATACATGATATTATATAAAATTTAGTACAGTATGGCAGTGTCATTATGTAACAACATTTGATCAAAGCTTTATCCACCTACTAATTTAATAGAAAAAAAATTAATTACTATTAAAATTCATGTAGCAAACTTGCAAAATTACCATATACTCTCTTGCCTTATATAGTAACACCGCGTGCGTTGGAATAAACACTTAATTAACGCAATGCTATTTATATAAATAATGGTATTGCAATAAGGTATATAATAGTAAAGTTTTATGTCAAAGCGTCTGTACCTAAAATCTTTCCTTAATAATTTTCATTTATTATATAAAATCCGCATATAAAATTCTTAATCCCAGGGCATATAATGACTTTAAAATTTAAATATATACTGTATAAAAGCGTTATTATATAGAACTTCGACAATTTTGATGTTATAATAAAAATAAAATCGTTGTGATCACCTTTATATAATATATAATTTTGACGATCATCGTAATATTATATGTTCCATTTAATGACCGGTCATTCTTATGTTATATATATTTTAATACACTCATAAATGTGAAGCACAGAACATAAAAGTAACACTATAATTATAAATAATCATTATATTTTAACATATATATCAAATTAATCTTCTATGAAGTGTTTTGCATTTTAAATTATTTATTAGAAAAGAGCGGAGGAAAAAAAAAACACAACAACTTGTATAAGTATCGCTGGTATTTTTCAAAAAAACAAATAACATTTCTGATGGAAATAATTATTTTTACGTAGAAACATTTTAGACAACCTGATTTAACAAGTTTTTTTTTTTTTTAATATTATTCTATTTTCAAAAAGATTTAATTAATTCAGATTTAAATTGACAAGAGAAAACACGTAAGCGTGAATTTCATTAAAAGTCTAAATGGATATAGAGAAATTTTCTTGATTACATCTATTGTAAAGATCTTGATTTTAATTTACTGAATATGAAGTGAAATTTTAAAAAGTAAACAAATTTAAAACTTCAGTGATTTTTTTTTTTTTTTTACAATACAGTATTACCTATCTTACACAGATATAGTCATAATTCGTTTTTATTTTATTTTTTATTTATTTTTTAAATTGTATCAACTGACAGAGAACTTATTGGCCTATTAAAAACTTTGCAAATAGTATTATACACAAAGTCAAGTAAAAATAATTCTTAAATAATAATCAGCTACTTGCACCTCTCCTTTCAAAATAACCAAAAGATTCTGAGAATACATATAATACTGAATAATAAAAAATCTTTCCGGCTCGAAAATTAATGCAAAATTAAAAATTTAATAAAAATTACGAATTTATTTCTACCTTGTCAATTTTATCACCTGTTGCAGAAATTATGGTTTGCATTTTTATATAATTATATAAAACATTTCTGCGAACGATAGCATGCATATAACGCACTCTTCTAATAAGATATTTTCATATTTTATATCAAGGTTTAAACCTTGCTCTATAAAATAAGCACTCTGCATAATTAAATCAGCAATCATTCAATAATGTTTTCAAGAAAATGACATAATGATTATTACAACTGCGTGAATAGTAAACATATTATGCATAATATTATATTTATACATATTACACACACACACACACACACACACACACACACACACACACACACACACACACACACACACACACACACACACACACACACACACACACACACACACACACACACACACACACACATATATATATATATATATATATGCAGTATATGTATTAATATTATATATAAACTGAAAAGAAACAACTGTAAAAAAGTTTTGCTTCAATATGTAATTTTGTAAAATATGAGGTAATAAAAATTAAAACTAAATCAATAATTTAAATTTATCTATATTAATATTTTATGTAAATTAATACTTGTGAAATACAAACATGCAAGACACCTTTAGATTTATATTTTTAAAACTCGACTATCATATTTTAGCATTGAAATATTTTTTTTGTTATATAATATACTATGCTACATTGTTTTATATCATTATTATTATACCATATTTTTATATATAAAAAATCAACAACCAATACATTAATTTTTACGCGATAGATTCAATCTTTTTTTATATATAATAAACAAAATACACGAAAAGATTAGATCACTAGAATTTTAAATCTTTCAACACCTGGGATAAACTTCCAGCATAAGAGAAAAAAAAAAACGTTTGCATGGGCGGTCTCAGAGTAATCACTTAACCTCAGGGCAAATAAAATACCTATAACCTAAGCACTTTTTCAATACGCTTGCATTGAATTTGCATTATATACTGCACAAAAACAAATTGTAAGTAATACATATTAACTATATCATGTTGCAATATATTTAAATAAATTAGCATAAGAAAGATAAATTAACACTAGTCACGTATTTATCATCCTCTTTTTCTTTTTTTTCTGTACAGGTTTATATATTAACTATTTTTTAATTGTTACATTTATTATTATGATCATTTTAAATGATTATACTCTGTTATAAAAAAATGAACTTGTCTAAAAGAGTTTCTAATTAATATTAGACGAATTCATTCTACTACATCTCAATATTATGCTTGTATATTATATTAATCAAGCATTTTTTTTAACATATATAATTTTATATAACTTAATTCAAGTTAATTCAGTATTTTATCCACTTTGAAATTCTCTTGTTGTAATATTTTAATCTGCATACATATAATGACTGCCACAAAATTGTAATAAATTATAAAACAATTTTCACATTATATTTTTCTTTGCATATAATAATTATACGTTCCTTATACATTTTAATATAAAATTAACAAAGAGCATTTTATTTTAATTGTGAATATTATTTTAATTGAAGGATATAGTTATCCTTTTATATTATATATTTATGGTGGGAAATGTGTATATGATTGCAGCACGGAAACACTGCGTTGCATGAAGCTAGTTGGAAAGGATTTAGTCGCTGCGTTACTTCATTATCTCGAGCAAAAGCTGTAGATTTGACAAGAAAAAACCGTGGAGGTTTTGCTGCTCTTCACCTATGTTGTCAGAATGGACATAACCAGAGTTGCCGAGAACTTCTTCTGGCTGGATGCAGTGCTGATTTACAAAACAACGTAAGTTAAAAACCATACACCTGCTCATTTTTTTATGTCTTTTTGTTGACTATTATATACTCGTTCTATGATTACTCTTGTTAAAGCTTGATGACATTTTAATTATTAATAATAATTAATCTTACCTATATAATTATTACCTGTCCTAGATAAACTTGTATGTAAAAAATATATATATAAAATTAGAAGTAATTATATATATATATACACACACAAGAGAAAAAATAAAACATTTGAGTATTGTATATTTAATCAACTTGCATTGCGCATTAAAAAAAAAGAATGAAATAAAACCCTCGATTAATTTAATTTATCATCTTAAAAAAACACTCTTATAAAAGTAGTCATAATTACAATTATTACGTTATTCATTTAATGGCTAACGTCGTTCTATAATAATGGGAAAAATTAGAGAGATCGAGAAGCAGTGAAAGAATTCTTAAGAAAAACTTACAGTAGGACAACATGCTTGGCTAACAACAAGAAGAGTAAAAAAAAAAAAAAAAAAAAAAAAAAAAAAAATTGGGACAATAGAAAAATTTATTTAAAAAAAATGTCCTACAGTATTATAATTTATAATGTTGATATTTCCAGTACGGTGACACGCCATTGCACACGAGCGCACGCTACGGTCACGCAGGAGTGACAAGGATTCTGATCAGCGCTAACTGTCGCGTCTCCGATCAAAATAAGGTACTATATTAATTTATTTGCAAACAAGAAAAAAAATGTATAATATACTGAATTATGTTATAATCAACTGTTTTATTTTACAGAATGGTGACACGGCACTGCATATTGCTGCAGCTATGGGACGTAGAAAACTAACACGAATACTACTAGAGGCGGGATGCGATAAAAGTCTGAAAAATAAGGTTTGTTGTTATATTATACAAACTCACTAAAACTTTACAATTCAATGCACGCCAGCCTCGCGCCAGCCTTTCAATATGCAACTTTTTATGCAAGGCAGTTGTGCGGGTTGCATACCCTCCAACTCTAGCAGGCGCACACTAGAAATGGTGGTTGAAGTTTCTGTAATGTTTACAGCAAGGAGAAACAGCTCGGGATATCGCAACTCGTAAGGATCTCGCCGAGATCCTTGCCATCTTGAACGTGCCCGCAGCTGCCCTCGCCCCTGCAACATCGGATAAAAAACGTGGTAGCAGTCGTCGAGCCAAGAGCTCCACGCGAGATGCGAAAAAACGTGAGAAAACTGAGAGTGGTACCAGCAGCAAAGACTCGAGCACACGACACAAGGACAAGAAAAAGGTGACTATTTCTCACTTATACTCGTTAATTAAGGGCATTTACTTATCTTTATTTGATGATATTATTATATAAAATAAAAATGTACTCTTTTAACAATAATAAAAAATAAAAAAATGCAATTAAATAATTATATACATTATTATTTATAATAAATATTGCTAACATACTGTACATATAACTTCTAATTTTAGGCAAAATCTGGACTTCACGGGAAAGTTCACTTTGACAAACTGAAGGCCGATAACTCAGGTAGTAAGAAATGGTCTCCATATGGGTGTCACTACTATCCCGATCCTCAAGCGTTCCCACAGCCAAATTTAGATTCTTTGCCTCATGAACCTCTAAAACGTGGCGAGCAGTACTATCTTGACCTTGCGGGAAACATTTGTAAGGTAAGCCGATTCAATGCTGAAGTATTACTAATAAAATATAGAAAAATTACTAATAAATAGTGTGGATCTATTTAATCTTTATTTATTTTGATTCGATATATACTTTGATATTTTCTTACTAAAATTACAGACTCAGTTTTTAATAAACTATTGTAATTTCAGGGTCCTATCGGTGTGGGTTACACCTGCTATTGCGCGCCATTCTTCAAGAACATGGAAGCTCGTCTTGATCGGGACAAACAGGAATTGAAGGAACATATCGACGCTGCACACGCTCGGCTGGACGAGAAAGTCAGTAGTTTGGAGCGCCGAACGCAGGGTCGCATTGAGGAACTGTCCCGAAGTGTGGCAGCAGAGCGTGCAGAGTGCACAGAACGGCATGCACACCTGACTCACTGGTTACAGGGAGAGATGGTTCGTGGTGGAGCGTACCGTTCCTCAGAGCGTCCTCAACGTTCCAATTTAGAGCGTCAAACTTCAATAGCACGAGCACGAAGTTTGGAGGATTTGCTGGATGAAAGAAGAGTGCCTGCAGTTCTAACTCACAACGGGTCAGTCAACGATATTTTAGAACCTTGGCCTAGAAGAAGGGATGATGAATTTAGGCCTGTGGAGAGAAGACCTGATTGGGAGGCTGATGAGGATGGAGCGAGTTCTGAATCCAGCGACGGTGAAGCATGTGAGTCAGAATTCCCCCCTCTGCGTCCTAAGCCTCAGCCAGGTATTCTAGAGTACAAACATCGGGTCATAAGCAACGATACTCCGGACTACGAGAACCTCGCGGCCTACAAGCAACAGTGGTTGCAGGAACAGGAGCGTAGAAGCCAGGGTTGGTCACCACACCGAGACGAGCGTTGGCAAGACGAGGAGGGTGGAGTTCAGAAACAGTGGCAGGAAGAGGAGCAAGGCTGGAGGAGAGAGCGCTGGCAGCAGGAGAGACCTTGGGATCCTGATAATCCGCATCAGGAACGACCTTGGAACCCGGATAATCCACGTAGCTGGTCGCGAGAGGATCACCGCAGCGAGACTCACGACGCTCGGTTACTAGTTGCGAGTCTCGGGCTGCGCTCTCGCACGGCAGTTTACAGCAACGGTGCCTCGCCAGCTACAGATACCACTGCAGATACACCAAATGACTCAGGATACAGCACTAAAATGTACGGCAGTTCTAAAGGACCTTCCCCTGAACTTTCGGGTATGCACCATTCTTGGCATATAACTTTTCAGAATTTTAAAATATAACCATGGAGAAATGAGCTGTCACAGTTGCATGAAAAATTTGCAGAACTTTGGTTACAATATGGTAAAATGATTTGAATGGGGTAACGTGCAAATTCATGCAACCACCATTTTTATATTTGTTTTATTTTATTTTATTTTATTTATCTTTTTCGTTTTTTTTTTTTTTTTTTTTTTTTTTTGTATTTTTAACTTTACTATTACTAAATTGAATAGCAGTTTTTTTTTAGTAACCTGTGTTTACTATTATATATTATTAGTATTAATTTTTGTAGTTATTTAAATATCATATTGGAATAGATAGTTTTCCATTCCTAACAACAAACTATCCTGGTTTCCCCTCCTTAATTCCAGTCTTGATAACTTAAACAATAACTATCACTGAATTATTCTGAACTAAATTTTTCATTATAGGTCAGCTGGACAGCGTGGAGCTGCCCCCGAGTCAACTAGGATACTTCCCCTCACGACTGAATGGTTTAGTGTCGGGGTCAAGCAGAGATCGCGCCCCAGTAGTCGCCCCAACATCTCCGAAACCCAGGCGTAATGTTACGAATGCAAGTCTAGTATAAGGTGCCAATATTTCATCAAAGACATTGATTTCATTGTAAGTTTCAAATAATTTAGCAAGAATTCTAGTGCCTACTCAAAAATAATAACATAAAACACAAACATGACAAATTCATGTTCTCTATAGAGAAGAGGTTTTATAAAACCTTAAAGAAGAATAAAATTACGTTTTCACTTCAGCTTGTTATTTTGTAAAGTAGAAACTAAAATTTACTATGGTAAATTATAATATCACTACATCACAGAACCAAATATGTGTCATATTTTCCAGTTATACAATTTATAATTTCATAACTCCTGTATACTTTATTAAATTGAATGATGAAAGTATTATAAAATGCAATGTTTTCAATTATTTTATATGATAAAAACAATGTAATCCATAAAATAAAAAATTTAATGTAAAAAGCGAGAATGTAACAAATCAAATATTAAAGAATTATTAACAATGATGTAAAATAATTATATTGAATAATATATCTGAATATATACTCGCATTTATTTAGAAAATGTATTGTGTACAGTTTTATTTATTAAAACTTGAAAGGTTTATTATACAAAAAGTGTGTTCGAAATATGTTAAAAACAAAATAAATTTATGTTATAAAATAATCTGATTTGTTTAAAAAAATATTTTTAATTTATTTTATTATTTTATCCATCTCACAAATTGCTACTTTAGACCAGCACAATCCATGTATCTGCAAAAGCAGCAAAGTCTAAACACTTATCTTGTTGTATATTGTTTTGGACTTTATTGCTTTTACAGATACACAGGTTGTGTTCTAAGTTATAGCAATCTATACTTCAATATTTAGTAGTAAATAATAATAATAATTGTGAAGTCAATTATTTTAAATTTTCAATAAAATATTTATTTCTTTTGATAATTGTTTCTAGTTTTACATACAGTACTTATTTACAATATCCGAGTTGCTCAACGTGCAAGGTTTGACGAAAAGTGTGAGGAGTTATGAGGGGGTGAAATACGATGAGATTGCATAGAGATATCACTGCTGAAGTCAGTGATAGAGCTGTGGTAGAGGGGAATACCCTTTAGCACTTGCGAGTTTGCAGAATTCACCTGTAACATACCAACAATTATTTTGAAATCAGGACAGGGAAGACAATATAAATTTCATAAGTTCTAGAAACATTTTAGTTAAAGGATGATAAGAGGAATCTTACGCACCTGCACGACAATGTAATCCCCTGGCGTAATGATCTGCATTGCAGAGCCTGAATACCCCTTGGGTATTTCCCCAGCAGGGAATATAACCTTGGTGTTGGCGTCATTGCGTCCTGCAAGGTAAAGCTTGGAGCGTTTGCTCACCTGCAATATTGCATAGCAACTGTCAGTGAAGAATTTCGTATAACAAATAAACTATAGCTACAGTAATTCAACTTTTGGAATCTAATAATGTAAATACAGTTAGAATCCTTACAGCTACAAAATTATTAATAAAACTCCATTACATATATGATATTAAAAAAAAAAATTAATAGAAAATGGTAGAGAAAGAGAGAGAAAATAAAAATTAAAAAATTGAAGTTAAATTAATAAAATTCGAAGATTCTCTGATTTATATAATTAATTGGGACTTGGGTTCAAATATTCTAGCATACGCTAGAGCTAGCTATATTTTTATTTAAATAGACATTAAAAGGATAGGGATACTATGACAATAAAATGTGATAGGCTATTCATAATGTGAGATACTGTACTAGGTATAACACATTTTATTGACACAGTATACATATCCTTTTAAATTCTCCTTTAATTAAAAATATCTAGCACTAGTCTATGCTAAAACAATTGATCCCAATTCCCAACTATACATAAATTAGAGAACCTTTGCATTTTTATTAATTTTCAATTCAACACTCTCCAATCTCTCTCTCTCTCTCTCTCTACTATTTGCTATTATAAATTTTAATTTTTCAACATCATGTAGATATTAACCGCAATGGTTTTTACCTCATTTTTATAAAACTTCATTATATAAATATTTAACAAACACAAATAGTGGTAGAAAGGGGAATTGAAAAATTAAAATTAAATAAATATATGAATTTTCTTTCACCCTATTGGGTGGATGAAAGATATTAATATGATTTTTGCATATTAGTGCCATGTTTGAATATCAGGACAAACCTCATTTTGTAATAAAGAAAAGGATAGAATTGCCAGCAAGGGCCGCCTTACCACAGTAGAAGTTCAATGGAGAGGACGAAGTTGAGTACAAGACAAGACACTGCTCAGTGATGTGCTCAAGTAAATCTCTTCTTTGATAGATAATGTCATTAATATATTATGAAAGCTCTCAGTCATGAAATGAACACTGTGCCAAGCAAGACTTCGACCTCTCCATAGAACTTCTACTGTGACAAGGCCCTTGCTGGAATTCTATCCTTCTCTTTATTATTGATCCTAACTGCAATGATTTTTTAATTGAAACCTCATTTTGCATCAGTTTGGTAAGAAAATTAATATGTTTTCACAATTTTTTATTATTTTATATTTTTCTCTGGTTTGAATAGGAATAATTTGAATGAATAACTTACGAATGATTTTTGTTATTTTTTAACTTTAGAAAACTGAGTTTCTTCCTATACAGATCAATGTTATTTTCTGCTCATACATAACTGTCATAATTAATACTAATAAAAACTCACTCCCTCAACCAATACGAGCTGCTTGCTACCAATTTTAGCCATGTTGAGCTGCTCTGCCTCAGTTCTGAATGCAGTAACCATTTGCTGAAGTCGGTGCAGTTTCACGGCATGTTCTACATCATCTACATATCTACGATGTGCATGAGTTTTCTGTAATATCATTTCAGTTCAATATTATAGCACTGAAAGTATTTGTTGTTGCTGCTATATGAAGGGTACTCTGCTAACATATATTCAAAATCCACTTAAACCTAAGCATAAAAAAAAAAAAAAAAAAAAAAAAAAAAAAAAAAAAAAAAACTGACACCAAATTTTGAATTCTTCCATTTCAGGTTGATTGCAGCAAAATATATTTTTCAAAGTCAAGTGGACTTACTGTTTGGATATTGTAGTGGAGCACCCTTGATATATTCACACACATACTCATTATATGAGACACTCGTCATGGATAATTTATTTTACGGTAATGTATAGGAAATAAAATTCTGTGTCCGAAATAATAATAATTAACTCATTATGCACTTGCCTCTCTAAGACTGTAAGGAAACAAGTATGCCATGTTGTACTTGACTTGCTTGATGAGACTGATAGTGTCTGCAAATTCATCATCTGTTTCGCCACAGAAGCCGCAAATAAAGTCACTAGATAAGGAAACGCCTGGTACCAGTTCTCTCACATGCTGCACAAGCTCCAAGTATGCTTCCCTAGTATAACCTCGTCTCATGCGCTCAAGCACATTGCTGTTACCACTCTGCGCGGGTAGATGCAAGTTGGAGCAGATATTGTCTCGTTCTCGAATCAGTTGAAGAACCTAATTTGAAAAACAATAAAAATTATATAATGTGCACGACATGAAGGAAATAAAAATAAGTTTTTAAGGTTGAACTTTTTTTGTAACTTTGTCATTATACTAAACTGCTAAGAATGTGTTTAACCATTATATTTTTACTGACATAAACATAAAACATATGAAATTTAAACTTCATAATAAATAATGCTTTTTCTTTTGTATTTCAATGACAGTCAAGAGAAGTGTTGTACCTCATCAGGAAAATCCTTGGGGTGAGGTGACGTAAACCTGATTCTCATTTCAGGATCAACAGAAGACACTTGCTCCAACAAATCAGCAAACCTCAAACCCCCGCGTTTTATTTTGTATACAGTTCTGAATCCTTTAGCCAGTTGTGTTTCTGACGGCACTGTGTGCTTTGTCTCAGAGAGGTCTCTGTAGCTGTTAACATTTTGACCTTAAAAAAAAAATCATGATTTTTTTGTCCTTTCCTTTCCTTTCCTTTTTTTTTTTTTTTTTTTTTTTTTAATATGTTTAGCCAAAGAAAGTAACTAACAATTACGTGGAAATGAATTTCCATAATTTTATAATTTACCTAAGATTGTGACCTCCTTTACTCCCTGTTCTGATAAATATTGCACCTCTTGAAGAATTGAAGAGATGGGGCGTGAGCGTTCCCTGCCACGGGTGAAAGGCACAATGCAATAACTACACATGTTATCACAACCTCGCATAATGGAGCTGAAAGGAGAGGCATATGTGTGCTTATTTTTAAAATATGTACTTAATTAGTTGTGCAGATAATGAATCTGAGCAAACCATTCCAGATATGCTTTCTAATCAATCTAGCCAAGCAATGAATGAGAAATTAAATGCAAGAAAAACTTACACAAAAGCTGAGACAGAATTCTGGTTCAGCCTAATTGGCATTACATCTGCATAGGTCTCATCTATCGAGAGCATGACATTAACTGCCGTTTGATTATCTTCTGTCAGTGCCAGCAGCCTTGGAAGATCACGGTAACTATCAGGTCCAGCCACAATATCAACAGCTTTCTCACGCTCTATCAGCTTCTCCTTCAGTCTCTCAGCCATGCAACCTAAATTTATTATCAGCTTTGTAACTCAAATTTAATTGATTTAAATATGTTAAAATCTTACCAATAACACCTATTTTCATGGGATATCTATTTTTGTCTTGTGCTCGTTTATTTTTCAGTCCTCTCAAATACTGTAATTTGTTCCAAACTTTGGTCTCTGCACCCTCACGTATTGCACATGTCACAACTAATACTATGTCAGCTTCAGAAAGAGACTCTGTTTTCTTGTATCCTTGAGACTGGAGAATTGACCAAATCACCTCAGAATCATTTGCATTCATTTGACACCCATAAATATCGAAAAATACTGAAAAAATATCAGAAACATATATTGTTTCAATGCAACATTAATGAATCATTAATACATTTTATTTATGCAGGCCGGTTAAAAAGATAAGAAGCATGCACAAATACCAACTGAGTGGATACGCAAAGGCATATGGTGCTTTTTTAAATATCACATCACTTTCATCTGACCACTCATCCATTTAAATACTGAATTTCAGCTGGTGGCAGTGCATGATAGCTTTGTCACTGTTGGTTACCTTTTTGTCCCACGTTTTTGTTTAAGTTTGATGGAACGTATGGTATCGTAGGTGCAACGATAGATTTCTTTATGGACTTTACATTGTCTGCTGTAGTATTAGTATTGGAGGTCACTGAATTACGGATGAAATGTTCAAGACTAGGGCCTTTTTCAATCCTTTTCATAAAAGAAGAACTCTTTCGATCATCACTCTGGTCTTCACGTAAAAATGCCTTTTGCTGTGACGATGGATAATCATCATTTGTCGTGGATTGTGCTTCTAGGGGAGATTTTGATGTAAAATGACTTATTCCAAAAGATAACGATGTGCTCCAATTTTTAAAATCTTTAAAATGTGTAGTATATTTTGACCCTGGTGCAAGAAATATTTGCAGAAAACTTCTGGGAATTCTGGTAATGACTTCGGTGTGCATGATTGGATATACTGTTGTAAAACAAAAAATGCAAGGTAATCACGATATTTCCAGTTTCTTATTTATATAATTAGAATTATGAATACAATATTTAGATTAAATTAAATTTACGATATAATTACCCATTACTATTAATATAACAACTTCTAATATATATTTGCTTACAAAATAAGTTTGTTTTTTCACTGATATAATTTTAAAATTTTCGCCAGCTGTGTTTCGTCGTCTGCTAATACCCCAGTGTTGCCAAGTCTGTTTCTTTCTTGTTTCTTGATTAGCGACCAAATGCTCTAATTAAAAAAATGTAACTCCTAATTTTGAGTACTAATTAAAATTTTCTTATTACAATCAACCTCTGTTTATGATAAATCAAAAATATTTTCTTTAGAAAATTTGAAAATAAATTGATTTGGCAACACTGGGTTGACTAGTGGCTGCTGGCCTGAAGAGCAACAAAATAACAACATTTTGTCGTTACTGTATTTTGAGAAAATTACGGCATTGGAATATGTCATCAAAGGAATATAATCACAGAAAAAGAGGTGGAGAAGCGTATTTATTGTTTTTAGTACAATTGCTAAGTGCATGACCTAATTATATTGCATGTTCTCAGAGCGGGTTTCAATTCAGTTGAGGCTTTGAGGGAGGTGGCTCTTGTTTACCATCTCTTCAATAAGTTTGTTGCACTTTTTCATGCTTAAAATTACATTTAACCTAACATTTATTTTGCATTTGGAAATTTGATTTTACATAGTGCATGATTCATTAGCATACCCGCCTGAAATTACTTTATTATTTACGGCATCATCTCAAATTTGCCAGTGTTTCACCTCACTCAGGGTCATCAGAGAACGGTCGAGGATGGGAATCTGACGAGGCAAAGAGCAAAAACAGTAAACCAGACGTAAAAGAGGATGCTGCCAAAAAACCTAAAATAATTATGGGCTTTTCAAAGAAACCAGATGTTCGAAACAGTCTACAACCTGAAAAGAAAGGAATACAAATGAAACTAGGCAGCCAGGTAAAATATATTATGATGTTCGGCACGCTTTTTTACACAAACTCACACATTACGTAATTAAAGCTATTGAACTGCCCATTAATCGAGTCAAGACCATTGTCCATTATGTATTTGATCTTATATGATACATTTTTTTTAATGTAAGTTTGGTACTTCACAAATCTGGCACAATGTAGTCTGACATGTTTAATTGTTTGTTTGTTAGTTAATTTTAGCAATTTAATGCTATTTTATTAACACTTCATTAACACTGATTTATTTTGATGTTACACTTCACTTTCAATCATAGGGTATATAGTTTATAATAATGTAGGTTTATTATCTTATTTTAATTTTAAATATCACTGCATTTAAGTTTATTGAATACTTGTTTTTTGAAATTTTTAACGTTTAATTCTTTGTCAACTTGATTGAGTTTGTTATATAATTTTATGCCATTAACAAATAAAGACTTTTGGCTTGATTTGTTGGATTGAGAAAACATGTGGAATTCTTTTGCTTGTCTAGTATCATGTTTATGAATTTCATTATGATATTAAGTTATGATATTAAGATATGGTAGACATATGCCACTTTTCGGCCACTTAAGGATCTTGTTTGATATTATCACCCTATTTACAACCAAATAATATATTTTTGTTCAAATCATCCATTCAGCTGGTTAAAGTAATACCTTACTAACATAATCATATAAAAAAATCGTTGGTTTTAACATTCAACTAATTACGAGGACAGTTTAAAGTTCAATTTTGTAAATGCTCAGTTTTCGGCCACTTATGTTACTTTCCGGCCACTGAAATTTGACTTTTCGGCCACCTTACGTTAGGAACGCACATTCGCAAGCTGTTTTCTAGCATGTTTGCGCACGATTAATTTTTTGTTTGTTTGTCAAATCATTAAAATGAATTCATTTATTGTGTATGGTAGGAAAAATTAGCATGTTGCAATTATTTTGGTCGCTATAGCGCTTTAAATTTGCTAAACACAAACCTACGGCCACGCGTGGCTACTTTTGAAATTTTTTACTGCTGGAGCTGTTTATTTAGGGGCATGTTTGATAGCCTGATGTCACTCTCAATACAACATTTTATGAAATAAAAATAATAAAACTGTTCCCACAAATCTGAGTTGCAATAAAATTGACCCTTAAAATGGTACTCGACGCCCGGGCTTAGGCGTACTTTTTTTAAGTTTTATAATAAAAATCATGACTTTGGGGGTTTTAATATTTGAATTTTACAGTGTATGAGGAACATTTCTGTTCATTAAAAAAATTACGTATTTTTTCCCCCTTTGAAGAAAAAAAAAAGTTGCAATTTTCACTTAATAACGAATGATGGGTTGGGGATTTTTGGACCGTCTTTGGCAACGACTTATGGTTCTCAGAACTGTTTTCTTATTTTTTACTAAAACTATGTTGTCCCCAGAGCAAGTTCAGGTGATCAAACTGGATTTCAAATCTACAGTTTTGCCAGGAAAAAATATTGAACTTAGCAAATTAGGTGGCCGAAAAGTGACACCAGTACGAAGCATCATGTCCACTTTTCGGCCACTTTTATATTCAGTCTTAAAAAAATTGGCTAAGGTCAACTTAAGATTTATGGTGGTTAATACTTAGCTGAGATACTATAGATTCAGTGGGTTTGAGATGGCTGTCAAGAATTTGTAACTAGACCCTTATTTCCCTGAAGTACTGATATGATTTTTTTGCATAACATTAGAAGAAGCGTAAATTTTTGCAATTTTTAAGTTTTCGCCGAGTTAATAATTTAATAAAAAAAAATTCCTATGAGGCTAAGCATTTCAATTTCTAACACAGTACTGGCTAAGGTTTTCTGGAGCTAAGTATACAAAAAATTATTCCCTGGTCCATTTAGATTTTTTATTATAGGCTTTCAAAGTTCAAAGTGGCCAAAAAGTGGCATATCTACCATACGTATATTAGATATTATACGTATCTCATATGATATCTTCATCGCACTATAATTATGAAAAGCATTTAGATAGATCAGTAAAAAGTGGGGCACGGGAGATAAAAGATATAACATTTACAGTACATCAAAGTTTTTTCAATTAAATCTTTAATTATATACATACGTAATTGCTAACATGACATTAAAAATAAATACCGCTAGTACAAGAAAGAAAAAAAAAAGTAAATCAATTAGAACTTGTGGAGTTAAAAATAATTTAATTATATTTATTTACAACACATAGGAAATACAAAACATATTAATTCATATTCATACGGTATTTTTTATTCTCTCAGCTTCAGAGAGCATTTAGTTCATGTCATGTTGAACCAATAATAATAAATAGAGGGGTAGTCAACGATGGCTTTTTTAATACATAGTGATCATTGTGTTATTAAACTTCCCTAAAATGCGATCATAAAATTTTAATTATTAATGCCCTGACTGAGAGCAAAAGCTGTTACAGCAACACCGAACCTACGTCGCAGCTAAAGTTGCTCTCACGTTAGCTAGGCGCAGGCTTGAGTTACTCTTTGCATAAATTATTTTACTACATATCTGTAGCTGTAAAAATATTTCATATACGTAAAATATTACGTCAAGTCAGAGTCCCCTCCACCTACCAGGTCTGAGCTACCCCCCTCCACAAGCTAGCAGGCAGAACCGCGCAGAAGCCCGCAAAATAGCCTTCTCTGTTTTTTTTTTTATCATTATTTTTTTTTGTAGTGGCGAGCAATCCTGAAGACTTTGGGAGAACCCTTCATTCAAATACACACGAGTAGTCAACGCTAAATTTATGTACTCAATACAAAGTTAAAAAAACATTCTATCGACAGATTTAAATTTAAAGTTCTAGAATGATTTTAACAGTAACAAAAAAGCCTCTGAATACTCATACTTTTAAGCCCAAGTCATACGATAAGTGAGTGACGTTAATGACGTTACTGATATATTTTCCTTATTTTGTTACTAAATATTTTTACTCAAACATTTTATTAAGCAAATACGCAATGGAACAATAATTTAAGATATATTTATAATGATCATTATCGATTTGGAAATTAAATAATAATATATTAGACGAGAATTTATAAAATGACACTGTAGTCATTTGCCGTGACTTTTCTTCCCACCTTTCTTCCCAAGTTTAGGCTCAATTTTCTTCCCATTTTAGCACTCAAAATTAAAAAAAAAAAAAAAAAAAAAAAAAAAATGGTATTCAGCACGGAGAGTAGCAATTAAATATTTGGAGGAGCAGGACAGATTTACTGGGATTTGTTTCTTTCTATTTTTAAAACCCTTGGAAGTGCCTTTTATAGCGCACAAATTTGAGTTAAACGGTTTGCTCACTCATTTATTTCACAGCTGACACACAGCTTGGTTCAGACCTGTTAGGTGGAAGGGACTCTGGTCAAGTAGTGAGAGCAAAAATAAGAATATCTCACACTCGCATCAAACTAGCATGAGAGCAAATTTAGCTTTGCCTTTGATGTAGGTTTGTGGTCGCTATAAATTAATTTTGCTCTCATAGCAGCATATCAATAATTTAAATTTTGAGATTGCGTTTTCGGGAGGTTAAATAACTCGATGGTCACAATTAAAAAAAGCCATTGTTGACTACCCCTTGTGTGTGTGTGTGTGTGTGTGTGTGTGTGTGTGTGTGTGTGTGTGTGTGTGTGTGTGTGTGTGTGTATATATATATATATTAGTGCTGTCGAAAAAAATCCGGATAAAAAAATTATCCGTTATCCGAATTTGTATCCGGATCACGCGATCCAGATAATTTGATCCGGATCGTAATCTGGATAATTTTGATCCGGATCGCGATACGGATAATTTTGATCCGGATTATATTCAGATAATATTGAACCGGATAATTTGATCAAGATCGTGATCCATTTAATTTTTTCCACATTAATGACTCAGATCACGATTTCATAAATTTACAATAAATATTAAGCGAAAAAAATCCGGATAAAAAATTATCCATTATCCGATTTTCTATCCGGATCACGATCCAGATACATGGATCCGGATCGCGATCCTGATTATTTTGAACGGATTTAAAACGGATCAGTGAATCCGGATAATTTCTTGTCCGCCAAATCCGGATCAATCGATCCAGATAACTTTCTATCCGAAATCCGGATTTTAATTTGATCCGGATTTCAACAGCACTAATATATATATATATATCGAGGGGGCTCCGCTATATTGTCCTAAGTCCACGTGGTTCATTATTTACTAATGTCCTAAGTCCAAGTGGTTCATTATTTACTAATGTCCTAAGTCCATATGGTTCAAAATTTTCTAATGTCCTAAGTCCACTGTTGCTTACTTTTCAGGAGAAACAAAAAACTAATTATCTCAACTAATAATCACGTAAATACAAACTACTTTCGCGAGTATTACCAGTAATTATGGACCCATTTAATGCGATAATTTTTATAATTAGCAAATAGCATTATTCATCAAAATAAATTATTAAATATCAAATAATAATTTTTATTTATAAGTTTTCAAGATAATTTTAATGAAAAAATTATTGAAATTAAAAGATTTAATTAACAAAATATATTTGCACCACATTTAAAAAAACTTTAGCATGTGCAGCATAGTTTAAATTAATAACATAGAACACAACGTATATTGCGCGAGTATAACAGCTTTTAGATACGAAAAATGACGTCACGGGCAGTAACTTTTGCTTATGCCCTCATGCACAAAATTGCCGCACGTTTTTTTTTTTTTTAATTAAATAAAAATACTTGATGAACTTAAAAATAAGAAATTAATATGTCAATCGATTCAGAACGATGTCCTCTTTTAGAATAGGACACTTTTATTTAACCCCTAATTTTTTTAAGTGTTTCTCATTCTTTATATCCAAGAATATTAAAAATACTGCCAAAATTGTACTGTTTTTTCTAAATTTTTACTTTTAATACACTTCTTGCGTTTTCAGGTGGATTTCAAGTGCTTTTTGAGTTTAATATATGTTACGGAAAATTAAAAATGATGTCGTTTTGGCTCTCTTTTATTTATATATTTTTTTCATTGTGTTTTTAAATCGTAGGTTCAGATGATTATAAAAAGCGCTTATTTAACAAATAAAAACAATAAAACGACATTTCAATCATTTATAAAATTAATATGGGCGTCATGAAAAAAATTGATTTCTTCCGTAGATCTAGTATTAAAAAATACCAACCATTGCGATTATTTAGTACCTCGTGTGTCTTACATATTAACACCACACAAGTAGTATAGGAATTGTTAAAAAAAAAAAAAAAAAAAAAGATTTTATGCGAAAATCACATGATGATTGAAAATTTACATGTGTCTCTCAATTATATGCATCTAAATAATTTCGGTGCAGACGCGAGGCTCGCTGTGGTCTATGAAAGCTATTCACTGGTTTCAGACCGATGAAAATTTTTTCTTCAAATATTATTTTTTCATATACATATACTATACGCAAATTTAATATTGTCACAATATTAATATCGGGAAGTCAAGTCAGAGAAATGAGTGTCAATTATGAGCCTGCAAAAGTTTTGGGGATAGTTTTCCCATTAAAAATAAATTATATTGAAAAACATTAACTTACATTAACAATAATTATTTCAGTTAAATACAATCACCGTCGTTTTCAAAACATTTAGCCCCTTACTTGTACATAACTTTTGCGCGTAAAAGGGGGCGTGTCTGGTACAAATAATGTCGATTTTTTTTTTATGTCACGGCTTTATTTTTTTAGATATTCATGTAAAAAATTGTGTAAATATGTAAAATAAGTTGTTTGATCTTTGGAAACGAAAAAACCACTTTGGTTCAAAATGGACTTAGGACATTGACATTAGTATTTTTTCAAAAACGTGGACTTAGGACATTAGTAAATAATGAACCACTTGGACTTAGGACATTAGTAAATAATGAACCACATGGACTTAGGACAATATAGCGGAGCCCCCTCGATAAATATATATATATATATATATATATATATATATATATATATATATATATATATATATATATATATATATATATATATATATATATATATATATATATATATAATATATATCAACTGATACAATAACCTAAGCTGATGTGCATTTTGTATTTTGTGATTGTAGGATGAAAGAAATTAATAAATATATTTTGAATTTGATAAATTGAAAGAAAAGGATAGGAGAAAACCAGCAAGGGCCTTACCATAGTGAAGAGAGTCCCATAGTTCGGTGAAAATCTTGCTAGCACAGATATAAAATAACTAACACATTGGAAATATTTCGGCAATCGACTCCAAGAGAGATATGGAGCATGTTTGATTGTAAGGACTGATGAAGGCATAACATGCTCCATATCTCTCTTGGAGTTGATTGCCGAAATATTTCCAATGTGTTAGTTATTTTATATCTGTGCTAGCAAGATTTTCACCGAACTATGGGACTCTCTTCACTATGGTAAGGCCCTTGCTGGTTTTCTCCTATCCTTTTCTTTCAATTTATCATACCTAACTGCGATGGTTTATTTGCCTTAATATACATATTATATTTTGAATTTGAAAATATTGATCAGTATTGTAAATTGTAAATTTTATTTTTCAGACCTCTAGTACTAGTTCAACACCAAAGCCAAAGCCCAGTGCAGTAGCAGCAGCTTTCAATGCTGATAGTGATTCTGAGCCTGAGGAAATGCCTCCTGAAGCAAAAATGAGAATGAGAAATATTGGCAGGTAAATATTGCTCCAAATGTGACACCTCAAATATTTTTTTTCCTTTCTTTTTCTTTACTTCTAAATAAACCATACATTTACACGCATATACACATTACACATACAGCATACAGATACAGCATTTTTAGTGCTGTATCTGTTCAATATTTTAAATTATAGGCCTATTTATTATTATTTTTTTTGTGTGTGTGAAAATTATATAGGAATCCAGCACAACAGTGCTAATAGACTAATCAGACTATTGTAGCACATAGTTTTAAAAAGAAGTTAAATAAAATGTGCTTTCTTATGGGAACTAAAGCAGCTATAATTCTTATTAAATTTATTTTTGTTGTATGAAATTTATATTGTGATGTACTGAGATTCAAAGGATTTGTTTTTCTAAGTTTCAAGTACAGTAAATCAAAAGTGTTGTCATATTATGCTACAAAATTTTGTAGTCCCATCAAGACATTGCCTTATCGACGTGAAAACCGGACACATGGAATGCCCACCATGCCAGCTTGGAGAATTTAAAAATCTTGAAAATGCCTAAGTAGGCTGGGTAGGCTATTGTAGGCAGTAAATTATAAAGATCATTCAAATGACTGATATTAAAGAAGAAATTTGATTGGTGGTTTAGACCATCGCTAAAAAATTTCAGCCTGGGAGGGGGGGGGGGGGGGGGGGGGCAACATTAAATGCAGGTCACAGCAAGTAAATTTAATGCAGAGTTCACAACACACCAATGTGCAAAGATTTTTATGATCTGCATTTTCAAGGTTACTGCATTATTGACTAGTAAAGGAACAGACTACAAGTGATTTCGGTCATATCCGTTTCTCCTTACTACGCATGCGCAGTAAGTCGAAACGGAAGCGGATATGCGCAAAATTGCTTATAGTTGGCTTCGAAACAGTTGTTCCTTTATCAGTCAATTTAAGTGACGGAGTTGTATTCAACTATAGTTTGTTACAGCACTGTAGACCTTCCATAGGATTGCACTTTAAAGTCATGTGTGATGATAGCACTTCATTAACTATTGTTTGGCACTTGGTTTGTTTATTTTTTTCACTTGCATACTTTTGAAAAAATTCACAATAACCTAATTTTAAAACCGGAGGGATTTAATTATTTAATTTCTGTTGGGCTTTTTTGTTTCAGGGAGACACCAACATCAGCAGGCCCAAATTCCTTTGGCAAAACTAAGCAAGGCTTTTGTGATGTGAAGAAAGTGTTTGAAAAATCTTTAAAAACAGCACAAGACAACTTGTCATCAACCTGAGCACCAATCATAACCAAGAACGACCTTAACTCTGACTTTTTCACACATACACCACCATTTCCTTTGATATTTTGTATTTTTTTTTTTTTCGTCTCACTTATTTTGTAAAGTATATTATTTGATGTGATTTATTTTTCACCTTTTTGATTCTTATAGCTGTTGCATTTGTATATTGACTTTTCACTTCTTTTTTTTCATAACAAATAATTGTGAATGTATTTGTATAAAAAAACTATTAATAAAGAAAAGATATTGTAAAATGTTAAAAAATGAAATGAAAAACTTTTTCTTTTTTAATCACTTTGTACATGCCAAAGCAGCGGTTGCAAGTTGCAATAAGAAATATCTCGGGCTATGCAAATCTTATTTATATTTTAGCTTTTGATATGCAAATTATTGACGTATTAATTTATTATTTAAATCTGCTAGATAAAATTGAACTATTAAAAAATACACAAACATTAACTTATGTATTTTTTTTTTCTATCAAACCTCTAGGCGAGGTACAACTTATGCTAGTTATTTACATATTTACATTGCATTTATACTGAATTTACACTCCCGAGACTTCTGAAACCCTATCATAAGATTCGGGTTCTTCCATGGCGGGTCAGCTATGGCCTGGCAAATTCTTCCTGGCATTCGCCATGGAAACCATGGAAACCTCGGCCAGGAAGTCGGTCGAGGAATGCCCTGAGATATCCCTTCCACCTCCCGAATGTAATGATGGTGATTTTTTTTTTATTGATATTTTTAATAAGAAGCAAATTTAAGGAAAATAAACCATCATTGTAGGGTTTAGGTTGATGATAAAAAAGGAAGTGATAGAGTAAACCAGCAAGGGACCTTCAATTGCCATATATAGTGAAGACAGTCAATGAAAATCTTGCTAGCACAGAGATGAAAAAAAAAAAAAAAAAAAAAAACGATCACTATATAAACGCCAAGAGAAAACGGAATATGTATAATGTGTGTAGTGTAGAGATAGTGTGTACCTTTATGTATTAAAAATAATGTGCTAAGAAAACATAAAAAAATAGTATCATTCTTGGCTTACTTGCTACCTGCTATGGACATGTCTGCAGCAGGTCTGCAGTCTCTCTCATGATTCATGAACATGCGCGGTGAATGTTTTCGCTCCCTGTAAAAGCACAAAAGACAAGTTGCGCGACTTCGGCGCGACCTGGGCGCGCAATGTCTCTCACACAGCTCTCACATGTCTTCCAACTCCAGGCACTTTTTGTAGTCCAGCGACACTAGCGACACCGCACGCGACACCTGAACTACAATGTTAAGCTTGGCTTACGAAGCTTTTAGTTCCAGATGTCACTACTATTGGCGCAGCGTCGTTTAAGAGGGAGTTGGAAGGCATGTGAGAGACATTGCTGGGCGCGACTTGGATGAATTTTGAAAATTTAGCGCTATTATATTTTCAAAACAAACTTGACTAACTTTTATTCTTTAAAGCCTAATTATGCACTTACAAGTTGTTTATTTATTTTTAATTGCTTAAAATATTTTAATTAATGAATTCCTGATTTTAATAAATTTTAAATACTGTAATTTAGTTTAATATTTAATTACTCATTTTCACTAACGTAGTATCAACTACTCAGTCTTACATCCGGTTCCGCTTTGCAGTCGCAACGTGAACGTGACAGTATGGTAAGTTTATTTTGTTTTTTGTGTGTATTATTCTTTATTTTTGTATTTTGGAATATATTTTTCACAAATTAATATTATTACATATCTGCTATTATGCAAAAATGTCTGTAGGCTAAATATACTGCACGGAGAAGCTTAAAAACGATAAGCAATTTCGCCTTTTTGGCTACCATTAGCATGTGCTCTTGTATATATTTTTTGATCTCGAAACTGCGTTATTAATATTTTCTCTCTCACATAACTACCTTATTTAGGATATTAATGATAATATTAATTTTGTATTTAGACTGGAAAACGAAGAAACGGAGGCCGCTCCAAACACGGGCGTGGACATGTCAACCCAGTCCGCTGCACAAACTGTGCCCGTTGCGTTCCAAAAGATAAGGCCATCAAAAAGTTCGTGATCAGAAATATTGTTGAGGCTGCTGCTGTTAGAGATATCAACGAAGCCAGTTGTTATCCCTGTAAGTTAATTTCAATTATATTTGATGACTAATCAGCTGTCGAAAACTTTGAAATTTATGGTAATATGTATACTGGAAATACTGGTATGATGCTAAATGTACACATTGATAATGGTATCATATTTGTTGATACCAGCATAGGTATGTAAACAAGAAAATTTATATGAAATTTGCAAACGTTAAGTTTGTTATGCACTTTTGTATGTCAAATTATGTATGGTAATTGTATGTACTTGCCACAGTTATCGGCAGGCTCTTTTTACGGTGAAAGTATTAAGTTTACGAGATTCTAACTAGAACCAACCTATCTTAGAATTTCGTCTAGTTTCCACACCACTACCTACAAACAATTTTATCACTAAAGGGGGCCAAGATAAACTGCC
Organism: Ecdyonurus torrentis; assembly: GCA_949318235.1. NCBI lineage: Eukaryota > Metazoa > Arthropoda > Insecta > Ephemeroptera > Heptageniidae > Ecdyonurus > Ecdyonurus torrentis. Next base: position 39,127,046 of record OX439132.1, on the reverse strand, counting down.
GAAAATGGGGGGTGCCGATAACTGCGGCAGTGTCGGTTTGGCTGCTTTTCTCAACAATACTATAGGAATTTCAACCTTAAGACCCTTAAGCTGCCGATAACTAGTACCACTTACTTCATTGTCCATCTCGGACCCTATCATTAAGTCAATATGCAAAAATGTAGACTTATATAAATATGTATATAAATATGTATAAGTACACCTTGGTGTTTAATAAATAAATAATAACTAGTACATTTACCATATGTATGCATTCATTTACTATCACGCTCAATCACATAGTGCAACATACTGTTCTCATTACATACAATTTTTTCCTATGAGTTGGAACTGTGATACACACATTATTAATTATTAACTGTTCTGTAGCCCCACAAATTGGAGAGATAAACTTATAAAGTAGGCAACTCTCTTTATATTTTTCTATTGTTTCCTAGAAAAGGTGTTCCCATAAATCATACCAAAAGTTCCGTGCTAAACTTCTTTTCTTTTTTTTTTTTTTTTTAAACTTTGTTTGCAGGACTACAGACTGGCTAAGACACTTAATGTGTGTTTGATGGTTCCATTGCATCTCATGATTTATGAGTTTGTTTTGAAAACATTAGCCCTTTGATAATAAGACAACAATATCAAATCATTACTGTAGTCAGTGAAGTCCTCGAAAAATAAAAGAAATAAGTACAAAGTAGAGAGAGAAAATTAAACCATAACAGAAATTAATTTTATGTTAACAGCCTACCAGCTACCCAAGCTGTATGCAAAGCTTCACTACTGTGTCTCCTGCGCAATCCACTCCAAAGTTGTACGCAACAGGTCAAAGGAAGAGCGTCGTAACAGACTACCCCCTGTCCGCAACTTCCCGAGGGTAAGGGTAAGCTATTGTCGTGTTAAATTAAATTAAATTTGAAATCTAATTTAAGGTTTTGGATATCACTTTCGTCTTTTCAACCCATACGGGATAGCATTAGAATATAATTTAAAAATACTAAAACCTTGCAAAATTTATTCATTGTTAAAAACTTCCATAATTTTTTAACCACACATTTTGTTAAGGTGCATTCACATATTTGTAACTTTGCACAGCATTTCTGCAGAAAATTGATCCTTTCAAAACGAATATTTTATAAAACCTTGCACAAACTTTGTTTTGTTAAGACTTTTTTGTAAATTTACACAGCAACAAGACAAAAAAAAATGTTACTAATGATGTTTGTAAACCCTGTTTTTTGTGCCCCAAACCAAAAAAAATGACGATCACCTACTGCTTTTTAAATGGTATTGGGATTTTTTTTTTTTTTTTTTTTTTTTTTTTGTTGAAGCAAGGGAACAGGGTTTACGATCATCATTACTGCAAATGTCAACAAATTATGCGTAGTTATGACGGGGGAAAAATAAAAAATGTGTGAATACACCTTAGATACACCCTTATTCCTTCTTGCTTAATTCTGGTTACTCGGGTAACGCCCTCCCTTTTACAATGTTCAATGAGTGGGGATCTTAAATAAATACAGCTTTATGGGAAGATTGATAAGACACTGATAAAATTTGCCAAAACCTGCATATGCTTAAAGGCTGGTTCAGACTGAAATGAAATAAAAAGGTGTCATTTCAAAATACACCACGGAATATTTTACAAACAGTTTTATTTCATCATTTAAACTAGCCTTTAGAGATTTCATGAGTCATAAAATCAAAGTGTAGAAAAAAATAATAAGTAAAACGCGTCAAAAATTTTTGTTTCAGGACAACGCCATGAGACAGCAACAAGTCCGCAAGTAAATTTGTTTCTCATAAATATAAAATAAAAAATTATAAAAAAACACTATATATTGATGTTTCAATTTTAATAGCTGTAATTAAATCCCTTATCCTGTAATTAATGAATGATAATAGTTCTAAATGCAAGTATACCAACAAAATTATATTGAAGATTATGGGCATTTTTATTAATTATAAAGACGGAAATGCCAAAAAAGAAAGATTTCAAAGCAAAGTTAACTTCTCTTTTTAGACGCTGATAATCGGAAGTCATAAATTAGTTTCAAAACTTCTTGGTTATAATTAAGTCATAACTGAACTGCCTTTCACATTGGAACTAAAATATTGCTGATGCCGACGACTTTTAATCAGAAACTTAAATAATTTAACTTTGCATTTGTTAGTGTAGATTTATAACGTAGAATGTATATTATCCTCTGCAATGTCATCTAATGTAACAGCTAATTAATGACAATTATAAATTGAATCTGCACTGATTGCATAAGAAAAGCATGCTGCTGATGGGCATTGTTTTTTTTTTAAAGGTGTAAATAATGACACAAATATTAATATTTTGATTTAACAGCCTTTATTGAGAGGCATGTAATAATAATACAGGTTCTGATAATAGAATTATATCTTATTTTACAACAAGACAAGATTTATTATATTAGAAATAGATTAAACGATTGATATATCTAGCTGCATATAGTAATAAAGGTACCAGAGTACGATATTTGGCATTGTTGATAACAAACTTCCAATTTGTCATTGCTAGGTTGTGAACATGTAATAAATTCTATTGTGCGATGTTTTAACATTAGACAGCCACAGTTATAGTAATTAGATATATTATATATAGTAATATTGATATAACAAATGGAAATAATTATTTGATAGCTACCAATGCAAAAATAATAAATAAATTATGCTTAAACAACTCGGAAATCTCAACAAGGTGTGGAAGAGACAAACCTTTTAAAACTTCTTAGCACAGAAATATGGAATGTTATTTTTATATAAGTTCAATTTTAATGTGTGGATTATTTTATTTCTTCTTTACATCATCAATGGAAAGAACAGGAAAAGCAATATGATGTGCCTTATTACCACAATGGTGTCCAAAACTAGGTGGAGATCTAATATTAAAGTTTACATATATAACTAATCAGTAATCACATTAGTTTAGATGTTTCAAAGGCAACAGCTTTATTGCCCAGTTTTTTTTTTTCTTTTTTTCTTTCTGTTGGGCTCTGTTATGTCATGGTAAATTATTGGTTTTCATATCCTTTCCATTATTACATAATCAAGCCAAAATGGTTTCAATTTGCAATAATTATTTTTTATGTGTTCTATCATCTCACAATCAGAGCTATAATTTGCCATATTTATATGCTGCCAGGCTTGTGGTTTTATTATTAATATATTTTGTATGGTAATGCCTAATCGGTTAGCCAATTAGCAGCTGTTTATTTCCAAATATTTAATTAAAAAAAAGGAAGGTAAAAACTACTTTTTTTTTCTGTGATTATTATTTTTAAATAGTATTAATAACTTTCAGGTATAGTCACAATGGGGCTTACAGTTCATGTGTGCTAGCCAATCACAGGTAGCACAGGAAATAACAAAGGACCTCAAATTTCCTATACTTAAGAATTGAGGGACCATGCTTCGAGGAATTTGAGACATACTTTTATAAGTTTTAAGCTAGTGGAAAAAAAAAAAAAAAAAAAAAATCAACATATTAGAACACCTATTATGTGGACAACAAATAGAAAGACAAAACACAACAAAAGGTTTCAATTATAATCTTTTTGCCATAGACCCGTTGGAAATGGAAAAGCACTTTCTACTATTACTTCCTAGTGGAAAGTGTTTTTAACTTACTCGGCTCTGCATGGAACATAAAGCTCGTGAGCCAACCAGACAAATTGTCTTACTTTCTTTTCACTTGTGACCCTGGCCTTAGTTATTAGCTCACATATTACAATATTATTCTTCCAAAAAATGAGATGCACTTGAAAATAAATATAAAGTTGCTAAATCTATAATAATATATGAATACTACGAAAGTACAATTAGAAATAACTTTTTCCCCCTACATAGCAATGTCATTTTTAGACACACAATGTTAGCTATAAGAGTAGAAAATTGAGACCAGAGATACAATAGTTACTTATAAACATGCTTCCCAAGCATTCAATACTAATAGCTATAGATTCAATCTATAAAAACTCTTCACAGATTATCAGTGGTTATGTTAATCATTAATTTGTCTTCTTATGTTTTCAAAATAATAATAATATTACATATATAAACACAAAAATTAATCATAATATCTAATTTTAGTATTATGATTCGTCAGTCAAATAGTACAGTGTTCATCCAACAGCATTATAATGCAAGGACTAGAACTACATTTTATTAGCTTACTATTAATTTTTAATTTATAACAAATTTATTGCTTCAACAAACATTAAAAGATTTAAATATGCATCATGAAAAACATTTTAATCCTATACATACTGCTAGATAATATATATTAAACATACTTATTAAATATCATTTTTCTTAAAGTCCATGATCAAATGTATTAAATAATTTAATAATATATAGTCAATTTAAGGAAAAAACCATCGCGGTTAGGATCAATGATAAAGAAAAGGATAGAAAAACCAGCAAGGGCCTTACCACAGTAGAAGTTCTATGGAGAGGTCGAGGTCTTGCATGGCACAGTATAATGTTATAAAAGTTTCTTTATAACTTGAGAGCTTTCGTCATATGATAATGACATTATCAATCAAAAGAGAAAATTACTTGAGCACATCACTGAGCAGTGTCTTGTCTTGTACAAGACAAGACACTGCTCAGTGATGTGCTCAAGTAATTTTCTCTTTTGATTGATAATGTCATTATCATATGACGAAAGCTCTCAAGTTATAAAGAAACTTTTATAACATTATACTGTGCCATGCAAGACCTCGACCTCTCCATAGAACTTCTACTGTGGTAAGGCCCTTGCTGGTTTTTCTATCCTTTTCTTAATAATATATAGGATCATTAATATTAATGTAAAATAGTACATAGAAATTAGAGCATAATGAATTGAAAATAAATAACTTGAGAAGATTCTCTAATTTATAGCCTATATAGTTAATGAAAACTTAGTATCAAATTCAAGTTCCAATTGACTATATAAAGTAGAAAAGCTTCGTATTTTATCAATTTGCAATTCAAAATGCTCAAATCTTTCTGCCTATTATTTTGTATTATTATTTTATTTTTAATATTTTAACGTATTATAAATACTAACCTCATTGTTTTTTCTCATTTTTCCTTTTATAGTTTGATAAAATATATAAAGATAGCAATATATAAACTATAAAATAAATGGAAGAAATTATTTCATTGAATATAAAATTCAAAGTGAATAACAGTAATTATAATAATCCAATAAATACCACAAAGTAAAATAAAGAGTCAAAATAATACATTTTCTTTGGAATTGCACTACATAATAATATCAGCTTAAATATTTTTTAAAAATGCATAGAGCAAGAATCTTTAAAATTCGTTGCATTAAATGTAGAGAAATAGTCATCATGTAGATACCTAACAATTGATTCTAATGGACAAAGAGAAGCATTATTTGGTTTCTTATTGCCTGTTGCTTCATAAATATCAGTTAAATTCCTTAACAAACTTGTGCGACAAAAATGCAATATGCCGGTGAGATCGCGTCCATTGATTAATAATCTAAATAAATACTGTCTTGCATTGCTACCTGCCATATCGACAGCCCCCTTATCCCTGTATAATTCTAGAACAAGACGAGAAGCGTAGGGAGGTAAGGCAGTGTCTGAGCCAATACCTGCCACCCCTAGTGCTCCTGCTAGGTACTGTAATGTCCTATCATGCCCTGAATATAATACCATACGGGGTGATGGAGGAAGTTTTCTATCAGCTGAGACAAGTCTTAACAATTGTCCTACCATATGACGCAACAAGCCATATGCTCTTAAAATTGATACTCTTTTCATTGACAAACTTCTTGCCAACCTTCTGGCTTCCCAATCGACATAAGTAAAAAGACTAGTAACATGATCAGAGCGTACACATAAAGTTCCCTTTGGTTTATCAGGATGAATATTTGGAGCACATGGTAGCTGAGCATCATGGCAGGCATATGCAAGGAGGGAGTCATGTACTGTACGTGGGTCTGGAGATGTGGGAACAACGGGACCATCAAATACAGCCCCTGCCAAAACTCTTGCAAGCTGACTTACCGCGGGATGTGATCTGAGAGCATTAGAGCTTTCTCTTTCAGCATATTTGCGCAAATTTTCAGCTGAAGGGCATGCACAATCAGCAAAACAAAATGCTAAACTATGAGCCTCATGGAATGGTATTACAGCCTTAGTTAAAGGTAAAGGATTTAATAATGCATGTAAAAGAGATAAAGCACTTTGGAATGTTCTACGATATCTAGTGCTATGCACTGCAATACTGGGACCCAGACTTAGGTTATCAAGAGCTAAACGAGAGGAATAAGCTTTACGGAGGAGGTAACCTGTGCGTCTTAGCTGGACTATCCCTTGACCTGTCAGCTGCCCTAAGCCACACTCCACTCCCCCACCAGGAGGAACTAGTGGAAAACTGTGAAAAGGTCCAAGAAATTGAGGGAAACCTGGATAATGTGACAGGTTTGTTATTGCTTCTGCATATGACTGAAACTCTGAGCGATCTGCAGAAGTAGAGGGACCACAATCTACTGTTGATACATTGCGCACATGGGCAAGAGGACCCCGATCCCCATGTCTGATCACAACAAGCACTCCTTCAAGAGAGAAATTGCCACCAACTTGACCTGTAACATGAAATAGTGAACACATTAATAACATGACTAATATCTGTCTGTTCTAGTATCTCTGGCCTGTATGAGAAAAATTAAATGGCACTGAATATTTATATTATCATTGGATGTCTCTCTTGTCAAGATGAAATTTACAAAAGCTTCCTAAAGGGAGGAAAAAAAAAAAAAAAAAAAAAGGATAACAGAGAAACCAGGTAAAGCAAGCTCGCCATGCCATAGAAAATTGGTGTCCTAATATAAAATAAGGTTCAGTAAAAACTCTTCATAGCATAGAAATAAATAAAGGCTTTGTTTGATAGCTTCCAGCACTATAGAGTAAGTGCCTGGGCACTCATTTCAAAATGTGTCAAAAAAGTCAGCCCCAAGATTAGGCTGACCAGACGTCCCGATTTTCCCGGGACAATCCCGATTTTGACCCCTTGTCCTGGCTAAAAATTGCAATGTCCCGATTTCTCATGAAGGGAAAAAATACAAAGCAAGAGAAAAAATAAAATTAAAAAATCTATAAAACACACACACATATGATTTATTTTAATATAAAAATGTCGTGATTTATTAATAATTATTTAATTAATAGCAGAAGTTGCCATTCTGTAATCGTTTTTCTTCTCTTAAAGAAAATTTCCGTTTATTTATTTATTTATTCTTTTTGCTAAACCAATTATTTGCTTGGTAAATATAGTTGGTAATACAATAAAAAAATAATGCTCTTGTATTTATTGAAATTACAATTTTTGAAGCAAATTTTAATGACAAAGCGTAAAAAAAAAAAAAAATCGCTTTTGAAGCCAAAAAAGGAAAAATATTTAAAATTTATGGTGACAAAAAAAAAAAAAAAAAAAAGGACGTTCAGCTCTTCAATTGTTTTCTATAGAAAAATTAATTTTTACATGTTTTTTTTTGTTTTTTTTTCAATAATGGCCATTTGAAAATCGATCAAAATACACCTAAAAATCGGGGACCACGCCCCCTTTTAAGAATTTTTTTGGCCTCCGGCGGGGCCCCCACCCCCACGTCCCAAGTTGCCTCACTCCTACGGTCAAAGTGTCCCGATTTCGTATCTAAATAATATGGTCAGCCTACCCAAGATAGAGATAATTGGGTGTTCAAAGTCACCTCAGTTGACTGTAATTACAGACTTGGAGAGAAGTCTACGCAAACACAATAGTGCCGATCATGCCGTAAACAAATATATTGATATTACTTATACCATATACATTGGTATTGAGGACTCAGGAACACTATTCAATGTGTTCTTCATCATTTATGATCTAGCAAAAAGTCTCACTATACTATAAACCAGGGGTGTAGTGGAGGGATGGCGCGGGATGGCGGCGCCATACTTCGTGAAATTGAATTTTTGAATCGCCATGCCTCGTGAAATTTTAAAAAGGCGAAAAGGTGCGATTTTATTTATGTTCATTAGAAAAATTTGAAAATAAAATCTGAGAAAAACAGAAAAAGAGAGAAAAAAGTAAAAAAAAAAAAGTTATTTTTTTCTTTGGTTTTACTTTATCTTTTTCTTTCATCAAATTTGCAGGTAATTGTCAATAAGTAACCTTTTTAATTTTTCTATATATGATAAAATTTGGTGAGGCCAGGATTATTGAATTCTATTGTGAATCATGAAAGGAAAGGAAGCTGAAGATTTTTTTCCAATACTTTCTAACTCTTTCTCATTGTATCTTTCTCTCTCTCTCTCTCTCTCTCTCGCTCGCTCGCTCTCTCTTCCTCACATGAACATGTCCTAACATGATGGTGACTTTTGGACATACGTTACTTTGAAAACAATAAAAATACAGAAAAATACACTTCTACCTGAATAAGTAAATGTATGAATCTCGTAAAAATTTTGATAATCCTTTAGTAAAAATTGACTTAAAATCCTCTTAGAAAAAAAAATCAAAGAATTTTAAAAGCAATGTGAAGGTCAAAAAAAAAAAAAAAAAAAAAAAAAAAAACTGAATTTTCTCTCTTCCCCTTAATATTTAAATTAAATATGAAGAAGGGATGAAAAAGAAGGGGCTATTTTAATTTTCCCCAATTTTTTTTTTTTGCAAGTAGCACCACTTCAGTATTCACTAGTCAGTTGGTGCTGGAGGATGACCCATAGTAAACAGTCAGTGACATTTTAGTGCAGCATTATATACAAATTATGTCCATTAGCATACTTATATTCCAGCTAATATTTTAGATTTCTGTTGCCTAATTCATAAAAAATATATATACTCTATTTATTAAGTTAAATATGATATTTCTATATTTATAGATATAGTAATATTTTTTTTATAACAATTTAAGCACGAGAACCTTAATTGAATCAGGTAATTAATAGCACTAAATGTAGCAAGTGAATTTTAATTTTAAAAAGTGCACCAATGAAAGATGACAGTCCCACTAGCATCGAGGTCGAGCGTAGCTTCTTTTGGGGTAAGTGAAGGTGCACAGGGATTATGAGGAAGATATCAATATTTTGTATTTTTATTATTATATAATTTTCAGATATTCAATATTTTCTGTAGAAATTGAAATTTAACTACAAAAATTCATAAGACGAGAAAAGAAAGAAAAACTTTTTATTATCATAATTATTTTTTATTCACTATATATGTTCAAATTTTATGAAAAAATTTATAGAAGCTATATAAAAAAGTATCAAAATTGAATGACCAATAATTTGGGCAACAGTTTTCCAAGTATACTAATTTTGCGTTTTTCCCAAAAAAGGGTGTGTCCCGAAAAAAATTTCGCCTGCGGCGCGCTACCCCCCCCCCCCCCCCCCCCCCGTCTAAAGGGCTAAAGGGTAAACCTTCCGCCATACTTCGTTAATTTTTAGGACTACACCCCTGCTATAAACTGTAAGTCACCACTTCACTATATATATAAGAGGACCCACACCTTACTGGCTTCTTTCCTTAAGGGGCCGTGTATGTTGGTAATCCCCATAAACAAAGCACGGGAAATCGTATTTACGCCTTCAATTTGTCAATTTTGTATCTAGAAACTTGAAATGAGGAAGACTAATGATTTTTGGGACAGCATTTGAGCACATTTTTAGAAAGAGCATAATTAGTAGATTCTATTGACATCAATATTTACCTTTATTACTTAAATTTCAGCGATTAATTAATGATTTAAAAGTGGCAGCCACGCCCCCAAGAAGCCTGTGCCGTTAGTCATTTGTTTGAATTTGCAGCGGAGTCTGATCTTCTTCTGCAAATTTGGATACGAGATTTTAAAAATTCGCGTAAAATTTAAAATCTCGTATCCAAATTTGCAGAAGAACATCAGACTCCGCTGCAAATTCAAACAAATGACTAACGGCACAGGCTTCTTGGGGGCGTGGCCGCCACTTTTAAATCATTAATTAATCGCTGAAATTTAAGTAATAAAGGTAAATATTGATGTCAATAGAATCTACTAATTATGCTCTTTCTAAAAATGTGCTCAAATACTGTCCCAAAAATCATTAGTCTTCCTCATTAGAGCATTAAATTGTAAATAAATTTCCGCTTGGAGCGGCGTTAACAAATTTTTTTAAAGATATGCAGGAAAAAAAGATATTAATTTTTCAAATAAGCAAATGAAAATTAATAGCTGTAGTAAGAATTTTCATAAGTTGGTACTTTGATTTATTTTTAGGTATATCAGGTATAGGTATAGTAAAGTTGCAGTAAAAAGTAAGTGAAAAAAGAGAGATAAAAGGGATCAATGCTACCTGACAACACGACCCAATTATCTACGCGTCAATGATTTTGATAACTCGAGAAGTAATTTTCACAGTAAATCAAATTTATTTTAGATGTTAGTTTTATTAAAAATCATGCATATTTCTTTTTTGATCGAAGTTCTAGCGATATTTTGAACTACCGAGATTTAAAAATAATGAGTAGTATGTAATATTTTTTTATTTGAATATATTACTTTAATATGAAGCTATAACTTCGATCAAAAAAGAAATATGCATGATTTTTAATAAAACTAACATTTAAAATAAATTTGATTCACTGTGACTGTTACTTCGCAAGTTATCAAAATCATTGACCGTAAGATAATTGGGTCCCGTGTTGTCAGGTAGCAGGTAATCTCTTCTATTGAAAAACTGCTCTTTGTTCACTTACTTTTTACTGCACTTTTTGACTTACAAAGGTGCAGCAGTGCTATTGTATTATATACAGTACGCAGACTTATTGACGACAGTAAATGTTACCACTAAAATAAAAATACAACTTCACTAAAAAATTATCAAACTTTGAAATTAATTATAAAAAAATCTATTGATAATATAAAAATTTTATCAACAGGCCTCAAAGCGAAATTTTATGCTGATTACAGCATAATAAATTTCAGTCATAATTACATCATATTCAGAGAGAGAGAACGTAAATACTAAACGTCTCTTTTGCATGCTAATCTTACGGAGACTGTTTCAACATACACGGTCCCTTAATACATCTTTATATAAAATATATATATATATTTACCTTCTGCTCCAATCACGATTTCATCTGGATGGTTGCAGAACTTAAATATTCTTTTGGTTTTTGTATCAGGTCTCAAATTTCTAGGGAAGTTGCGAATTGGATTATCATTGCTTGGATACTTAGTAATTATTATGCTGCCTTCTTGACCCATGTATTTGTACATGCCTGTGAATTGAAAACAAATATATTTTTATTAATTATATGCATAAACAGCAATTAAAGGTTTACACTAAAATTAAACTGCATGATTATTTTATTATATATATACAGTCACCATAGAATATAGTATAATAGTGAATTTTGCAGTGTTTATATTGGAATATCATAAAAATACAAGAGTGGGTATTAACAACCTTAAGGAAAGTTAAGCGAAGAGGAGAAATCTTTGCAACCTGGGCTGCTAGACTATCTGCAGTGTGCTGCATATATTGTAATGCAAGATCAGAATGTCACACAAAAAGAGCTCCGAAGCTGCCTGGTGTATGTTCAGGGGAACAAAGAGAAAGAGAACCATTTCTTTATTGGTCTCTAAAATCACATGGTTTGTCGGTGACAAAGATTTCTCCTTGCTTTTCAAGTTTGTTGTGGGAGAACCCACTTACTCTCTTATGTGGATATGGTATGGTACACAGAGAAAACAATTTTCCAGAGCCCACTTTTTTTTTTTTTTTTTTTTTTTTTTTTACTCCAGGAGTATGCTATTCCAAAGAGCTGAAAGATTTTTTGTGACATTAAGATTTACCTCCCCCACCCACTTAAATTGTCTCTAATCTCAGCTCTATTGGTGCCCCCCCCCCCCCCCCACACAAAAGTGCCGAATTCTGCGGGGGGCTGCAGAAAACAGGGGTACTGTACGATATATACCATATAACACTGTAAAATTCATTTTATACTGTATTACACAGGAGAGACTGTTAACAATTCTTCAGCTATTTCTTACTGTATCTATGAGACAAATATAGAACACCATACAGTACCTGCAACTAACAGAAATATCCATAACGTGAGCATAAGATAGCAATACAGAGCACGGTGTTGCGGTAAGAACCTCATGATGGAGTAAGTTGTGGAGGTTTGGCACATGTAGACTCACCCAGCAAAAAAGCAGCTATAAATGAGAAACAAATAAGTTATTTATAATTAACACACTTTAATTATAGGAACAGTTTGGTACAAAGTACGACGACATACATAATTAAATTTATGAATTAAATTTGATTGTTTATCACACACATTGTAACAATTACGAACATAAATGAAAAAGTATTTTAGAGGCACTGAAATAAAATTACCTTACTCTGCTCCAAGTGAGCTCCTATTTTCACCGGTTAAAACTCCAAATGTTGATTGTCTTTTTGTCCTCATCTTGACACTGCTGTTCTTTATTTTAAAGTCTTCATTTTTTCTCCATGTTTTGCTTTGTTTATACGCTTACTTTTGACATAAAGTTTAAGTTTTTAATTACTGCAGTATTTTCCATATCTTACATTAATGTGAGTTAAAGCAGCGGACACATTATTTATCGAATAATTTCATTATACATAAAAATCATTATTGATACTGGCGTGCACACATTGATGTTTTTATGCAGTAACGCCTCTATCGGCTGAAATTAAAAGTTAGCAAAGCTGTAAACAAAGTCACGTGGTACACTAGTAGTTACCTAACCAATAAAAACACAGAAAAATTCCCCATCATCCAATGAAATTCATGTTTGCACGTGAACGCTGCATGCAAAAGTAAATCAATCGTCTGCGGGCTTTTGAGAAGGCGAGACGTAGAATGTAGCAGTCTGAGTTTGCATGTGGATTGAGACAGTGGAATCAAATAGTTTTGTGATCTTTACTATAGTGTTTCAGCTAGTGCATTCAAGATCAGTGTAAGACTGTAAGATAACAGCCTAAGCATAGGGATGTCAAGTAGAGATACTGCCATCCACCTCGTCGCCGGCGGGTACGAACGCTTTTTTCATTGTTTATATATTTTTTCAATTATGGTATTTCATACATATGTCTACCCGGCATTATGCCGCGGTATTTACCAGCTTTTTATGTACATACATAATAAAGACTGCTGTATATATTTATGTGAAGTTGTTATAATTTGAAAACTACATTTGTTTTAGGGTGGCTGGTACGATGGGAGCTATCGTAACGTGTCCTCTGGAAGTGGTGAAAACGCGTCTGCAATCCTCCACATCTCACTTTCATGTACAAAAGGTGTGTGTGCCGCCTATTGCGAGTGCAGATGGTGGTGCAGGCAATGTAACATGCAAGACTATCTCTCGCGGGCAGCGCAGGCACCTCAGCACAGGGACAACACGATGGTCCACTACACAGATGCTGGCCATCGCATCCCGATGCACCAATCCATCTGTCGCCCCTCGTATGGGACTTGTGCAATGCATTCGGTGAGTATTACATGCATACAATATTATGTAAAAAAAAAAAAAAAAAAAACTAATAATCTTATTAGATATTTAGACAACAAGCTGCCAGCGTCGGATTCTAGATTAAGAAAGCTAAAGATACCAGTAAAATAATAATAATAATAAATGGTTTTTATTACGAGCCCAAAAAGGGTACATACATTGAACAGAGATGTAGTTATGAGTACAGATTAATAATGCGCATATATATATAGCTAAAAAAGTTAAACATAAATGCATAAAATATAAACGTAAACAATAGTTTGCATTTTTTTTAGTTTCTGTATTCATAATATTGATTTCCTACTTTTTATTTCACACTGTGGAGGAAATAATCACGGGTAAACTTGGTTAAATATGTACGTTGCCCAAATATTTTATGTTCCATTTCACAGCATGTGAAATATGTGTCTGGAGGAGGAAAAAAATCAACAATAATAATATTTTGCATGCACCGCAGACCAGTGTATTTTATGTAGATTTTTTATGTATTTTATTCAATACATTATTTAAATGAAAAAAAGTTACTATATAGTCTAACACCAGTATAGGATATTTTTAGGTTGTAAATGAAAATAATAAATTTATTGATCAAAGACTATACTTGAAAACACCAGTATAGGATATTTTTAGGTTGTAAATGAAAATAATAAATAAATTTATTGATCAAAGACTATACTTGAAAACAGTTTCATATGTATATAAAAATTTAACCAATTTCTATGGTACTTTTTTGTACTGAATTTTTTTTTAAGGCAAACTATGTATTACATTTTAGTGCGTTTTATTTTGATCTGTAAATATAGTTAGTTTGGCAAAATATATATATATATTTTTTTTTATTGTTGACACCTGCATTGCAAATTTTTAATAAAAATTTATTATTTATTCCAAACTTTTTCTTACAGTTCTTACATTGGAGACTAATATATTTAATATAGTATTTAAATTAAACTTCTTATAATAGTTCTTAAAGTCGTAGAACACCTTTAAACAATAAACATGTATAATATCCTAACATGTACCTTATAAATATCAACGTTGATTTGGCCGGAGTCATTGATTTCTAATTTATTTTCCATTCCCAAAATCACAGTTGCGGGTTTGTGACGTCAAGGCTCACTAGTTCACGCTTGCGGAAACAGGTGAGCTGTGACGTCACAAACCCGCAGCTGTGATTTTGTGAATTGAAAATAAATTAGAAATCAATGACTGGCCAAATCAACGTTGATATTCAGGTATATTAGAATATTAGACATGTTTTTTGTTCAAGGTGTTCTACGCTTTAGTAAAAAAAAAAAAAAAAAAAAAAAAAAAAATACGCTCAATATAGTTGGAGTACACATTTAAAAAAGGAGAGATTTGAAATTTATTACAAGGAATATAAACAAACATGGTTAGAAATCATCATATAAGTTCGCTGAATCAACGTTAAAATTGAGTTAAGCGACGTATAATAATTGTAAAGTCACGACGTTATGTAAGTTGATGCGCGGCATTCAAAATTTGCACGCTCCAGTCACGTGATTGTACAAAGACGAGTGATTACGGCACTGCTTTTGAATACATATATAATATAATATGCCCCGCAAGTGACTTGCGTGTCACCTTGCCAAAACTCCTTTTCCAAAAGTCAACACATATAATGGGTCTCAATTGGGGCATCTGCATTCTTATATCTTGCAATTTTTCTGTTTTTATATTATAATTATTATCATTACTTATTTTAGTATTAGAGTCATTTGTTTCTGTAAACATGTTGAAAGTGTAAAAATCCCAATTATGTAATGTTATACATAATATATAATTCCATATGTCTATATATTTCGAGTCAATAAAAAAAAAATAGTAAAAATTGCTATATATGTTGAGTAAAAAAGAAGAAAAAAAAAAAAAAGAAAAAGAAAAAACATGTGTTTAGTCAGGTAATCATAAAAGTTCTATACAAAACAGAAATTGAAACTCAAATATTATATCAATAAATTCTTCGTGATAGGGACAAAATACACGGCAATCGAAAAATTATTTCATGAAAAGCAATCGTGGTTATACCTAATTTGGTATGATACAAGATATTTTATTTTTCTATTCGATATTTTAAGAAAAGGCGGCAATATACATGATAATTTGTAATGTATATAAAAAATATTTATATTGAAGAACCGGTTTTCTTTTGTAACGACTTCACGTGCGGGGCAGATTTAATCATGACTAAAACTTTTTTGAATCATCACTAATCTCGGTACAAAACAGCAAGACACGACCACGGCTATGTGATTTGACTGCAGCGGGATCGGGACACTTGCCAGGGAGATTTTGTCTTCCCCTTCCTGAGACTAAAATAGAACGATAATAAATTGCAGCGAAAAGACTTTTTAACATAATAATACGTCCATATAATTTGCACACTTCAGTCTATTTAGTATTCTTAAACTTAACAAAGTCAAATGGAAAAATAAGAACTAATCTATTCTAATAAAAAATTAAAAAGTGTAATAGACCAAAAATGATCGACCAATGATTTAAAGAAGTGCATAAGACACTATATTACATCGTGATGTATCATGGTTACTAAAATAAAATACTCTATTGTTGTTATATATTGAGTGTATATAAACGTTGTTTGGTAGTTTAAACATTACCAACATAATTATTAAACGATTTCAAGTATAAAAAAAAATTCGTAGATTAACAAATGCCAATCTTCACTTGCATTCCAGGCACATCGTGGACCATGAGGGGCCAAGGGCACTTTTCAAAGGCCTGGGTCCGAATATTGTTGGTGTGGCGCCTTCTCGTGCTATCTACTTCTGTGCTTACTCAAGGAGCAAAGGGTTCTTTAACTCCGTGCTCACCCCTGACACCCCCATTGTACACATTTGTGCCGCCTCCTGTGCAGGTAAGAGATTAATTCTTAAAATTAGCTGACTATATAATAGCAGACTGATATCTTTCATTATCTATCACGAGTCATCAGGCTAAAGCAAACTAGTTTTTTGTTATATTTATTTGATATAAGCAGACAATGGCTATATATAATCTGCTTTTTTCCCCCAACTGGCCAGCTTATTTGTCTGAATCAACTGTAGGTCAGCGAGATATCAAGAAGTCGTGTCCCGGAGATGAATGTCCGACTCGTATCTTATCAAAAGTTATTACGCGTTAAATTTTAACTTATATTATAAAAATTTTATGTGGTTTATCAGCACATTTATATATTTGCATTTTTTACATCCCCACCTACTCATACTTTATCAGTTATTTTTCAGTGAAGGATATTTAAGATGAAATTTGTGTTTCTAAAAATAATTGATAGTATATTATATGCATTATCACGACAAATGACTTTTCTCACTCGTTTAACATTTGATTGTGGGGGGGGGGGGGGGGGGGGAAATAAAGTCACTGTAGTAATGTGTTTTAAAAGTTGACAATTATATAAGTACGAAACCTTAAATCGTTGTAAAGTACTCTTGTTTTGATAGAAAGCTGAAAAGAACGTTACCTTGTTGCGACAACAACAGTCACAGGGGGTGGTATATTTATACATCGCTAAAAAATCTTTTTTTAGTGTTCAGAAACTCGACTAAACACAACTTTGAATTAAGTTCAATAACCAAAATGTCTTAAAATGTTTAAAAAAAAAAAAAAAAAAAAAAAAAAACGAATTGTGCTTATCAGTCAGCGATGTATCCATACTTTACATGCTTTTTGTAATTAGTAAACATGCTATTTATAGTTCTTAAAATAAAGTACGGTTTAAAAAAATCACGTCTGCAAGTAAAACTTGGCACTTGCTAAACGACAAGAGGGATGGATGCTCGGTTGTTTTTACGTGACCATCACCCTAATTTGATGCCAGGTAAAAATCATAGTCTCTTATGTTAAATGAGTTATTTAAATAAGAATTAGGTCAAGAAAAAGTATTTGCCATTTACCCTTACGATGTCCCTGAATTACAATATCGTTTTCCTATATTAATCTCACGGGAGTACGTGAGGAGTGAATCGTATAGTATTATTATTTTACTTTCATTCATAAATTTAGATCGACTACGTGCAACGATGCACGCGTCTGCATCTCGTTCGCGTAATAATATAAAAACCACCGCAATGTTAGCAAGCAAGGCTATATACAGGAGAATTGGATCGATAATGTTAGCCTTCTACGTCTTACTTTATATGTACATTGTTCACCCAGCTTAACAAGTACTCACTACGGGTTTTGTATTTACTTTTACCTTCTTCACTCACAATCAGGAAACAGAAAAGCTATTGTTTACTTAAATTTGAGAAGGTAATTTTAAATTGCAGCAATAAAATAAAAATATTGAAAAATTCATATATACTGATATCGGTTTTTATCATTTAGTTAATATTTATATATTGAAGCCTATATATAAGAATTTTGAAGATAAATCTCATGAATGCATATTATACATGTACTCGTGTGCAGAGTATATATAAGAGATAAAATAGTAGAGGCAGTGGCAAGTTAACAATGAAATTTTATTGTACACAAATGTCATACAGATAAAATTTAATCATATTAAAGAGAAAGAGAGAGAGAGAGAGAGAGAGAGAGAGAGCATGTAATAAACATTGTCTTTATTTCTCTTACTTTATGATGACATTTGTGTACTTGAGACACAGCAAGATATAAGCAAATAACTCTATGGCGAATATTTAAGCCACATTAAATTCTCTCAAGTTGTCACGTTGTTCACGTTGATTTGGTATTCACGGTATTATGCAGAGTGCCGCGTGATCCGCCACGTGAGTTCTAAACCGCAAGATATGCGAAAGTACCCGCATTTATCTTTGAAATGAACCCGTTTAAATGTTAAAGTAAAATAAAAAAAATTAATTTCAACAGAATACATGAGTTGTTTTCATATTAAAATAGTAGCAATTATAATATTCCCAGCAATAATAAAAGAATAAAAGTGCTTGTGGAAAGAAAAAAAAAAGAAGTATAGAATTATACGTTAAACTAACGTAAGATTAGCCTCCGTGCATGTAAACGTGATTTCTTCGTACCCTAAAAGAAACACGCTAAAAAAAAATAAACACAGAGAAAAAGACGAGGTTCTGGCTGCAAGTAATAATTCACAATGCCCACCGGGTTACCTGCTTCTCGCTCACAACTAGGACAAGGAAACTCTTTACGTTTTTATTTTTCAATAAAGTGTTCCTTCATTTTAATATAGGTCCAGGGACATAGTTTAATATTTTTGCTAAGAAAAATATTGTCTCTTCTGTCATTCAACGTGTCCTTAGACAAAGATATTGCTCTAAAAAGTAAATAGATCAATACATAGAGTTATTTTAAGCATCGTATCGATCGTAATATGTGGAAGAAGTAACACTTTTAAAAACTAAATTTAGATTTTTTTTTTTGTTTGTATAATATATTAAGTGTATTTTTATATGTTCCTATTTGAATAAGAAGTATTGAAATATTCTCATGAGACATACATGTTCATGTCTTGTGTCTATTGATTTTCAACTATACCGTTCAATAAATATATAAACTAAAAATAATTTCAGGAGACTATCTTTATGATTTTAAAGATTGTAAAAAACAACAACAACAACAACAACAACGATAGAAACGAAATGAATTTAAGTTACTTTATATTGAAAGAATAAAGTCTTCTCATGCATGGGACGAAATATATTTTTCTTTTATAAGATGAGATTGACGTCAAGTTTACGGGAGTTAAACCAACCCACTCAGGCGCCTATAAGTTTTCTTATATATATTATTATTAAATCGTGGACGTCCACAATGTCCTCTATATATTGCTACACGCGTTCATAGTGTGAGATGTACTGTACTGGATAGACCTAGAGTGACGTGAATTTGACGTCATTTTGAACTCCCGAGAGATGGGGATAATGAACGTGCTAATTTCATACAAAGTCTTCGTGCAAACTAAAGGGAAAGACCGTCTGTGACCTTGTTATCGTGTATGCTAATACTTTCTATATAGCTGGTCGTTAACACAACTGATAAATAGGATTAAGGGACACGAGTTTTACTTAGCAGTTTATGTGAATTACTTAATTTACTCTCAATAATTATATCCTCTTAATGCTGGTGCTTAATGATTGTCAATAGTCTGCAATAGCGGACGTGGCCCCCCTTGTTTGGAGGCCCCTTAGGCCCTTAAAGGGGCGTAACCAGGGTGTTACGTCCCCTTTTGTGACCCCCCCCCCCCCTAGAGGGTATTACGCTCCTTTCACGGACGTGGCCACTTGAGTGCCAGTCCGACCCTAAATTTAAGTATGAGATTCATTAACCAAAAACCGGCCAAAAATCGTGTGATACGAAATATGTAAATTAGAATTAGGATAACAATTCTTCGATTCACAAATTATTTAAATTAAGGACGATGTCAAAAGATTTAGATCGCAGGGTGTTAACCCCATGCACCAAGCAAACAAATCTTTCAATGAACATTAATATAAATTCTTTCGATAGATCGAGGGATAGAAGATCCAGTTGAAACTGCTTTCTTGAGGTCAATTTGGGTTAACTGATGCTGGACAAAGTGGACCCTGATGTTCATATAAACATCAATTAATTAAAAATATTTTCTACTGCGCACTGTCTCGCTATTTTTAGACTTCAACTTATGGGTGTTAATTTTAAAATCAATAAACAAACTTATTTTGAGATTTTTAATTACATTATATTACGATTAACACTTATATCCTTCGAACCGGATTAACTGGTTAAAGCATACAGAGATCACGAGGATTTTTAAGTTAATTAGGCAAGCAAAGTGTAAATACACGAAGAAATATCATGAACCAGACACACAGTGTTATTGTCGTAAACAATTAACGCTAATTTGGGTACTTGAAAACATTTAGTTACATTATAATTATTACCTATTGCTTGAACATTTTCAAACCTTTTTATTTTTTAAATCTTTATTTGTTAGACCACAAAATAACATGTTTTGAATATGTAATTATTTTTATTTTAAATAACGTTAGTTAACATTTTTGGTGTTCTGGTGTTTCTAGAAGAAGTAAAAAGGAAAAGTTCCCCTCGATGCAGTTATAGTTGAGCGCAGTTGAGGGGCGTTGAGCTTACACGTCTACGACGCAATACAGTGCACCTGCATTCATATCCGTCCCCTTGCCTCCAAATTATTTATTATTGTTGTAGGCATCCAATATTGTTTCGTTTTAATTCACATACAAATCTGTATAAATTTAATTGACAATATTTCATTCATGATTTTTTTTTTTTTTTTTTTTTTTTTTTTTTTTTGCAGTATATTATAGCTTGTTTCCCAGGCTTCTGATGTTTTGTTTTATTATTTATA
Source organism: Ecdyonurus torrentis (assembly GCA_949318235.1). NCBI lineage: Eukaryota > Metazoa > Arthropoda > Insecta > Ephemeroptera > Heptageniidae > Ecdyonurus > Ecdyonurus torrentis. Next base: position 39,106,161 of record OX439132.1, on the reverse strand, counting down.
TATTTAGATAAAACTTTATAGTTTTCAAGTAAGAGGTTTTGTCTTAGGTCTAGAACATTCATTATTCTATCGATTATAGTCTCTAAAGTAGAAAGACTTTTATAATAACATGTTGTCTATTTTTTTGTGTTTCATCATATACAAAATAGCTTGTCATTAATTAAATATTAGAAAATAATAACTTCCAAAACAAAAATAAGTGAGATATGAATGTGTGTGTAATATAACTTTGGTCAATCGGATGTTAATATTTAATAGCAAAATTGGATTAGTGCGTGCTATATTTTTGAATGTCTCTCTCACACAACGCAAAATATTCGTAAATAGATAATTGTTGCATTATAAATTGTATATTATGTGTTATCAGAATGTTATCATATTTTGTTACGGTATCAATAAATCAGACGTTTTGTATAAGTAAGGTATTTTTCCACTGTTCATTATCACACACACCCACAGCAAATTATCGCAAAGAAAATCTAGCAATGGAATATTCCTATGTAAATTATGATATTGCTTTGCTAATTAACAAATAAAAAGAATAAATACATGCAAATTTACTGTGCTATATATTTTAATTAATAGTAATAATACATATGTCAACGTCAACGCAAAGTGGGAAAAATAATCCTATTTTTTCTTTGAATCAAGAGGACATTTATATATATTATGGTGTCATAGGCATTTTCCGATACTATATTTTTCGTAATCTTCATATTATTAACAGAAAATTAATTGCAAGTAAACCGCTGTTTTAACATTTACAGTATCAATTCACATATGCCACAGTAAAAGGTATATCATTAATTGTTTAATTTTAATAATTTTCAACCGAGGATAAACATATCCCATGAATTTAAGCCAAAATATAACGTGATTAAGAGATCGCTGAAATTGTATGTCATCTTTGTTTACATATTTGAACTGAAGTTTTATTGAGTTTTGCGATCAGCAGGGCATTCATGTGCCAAATAAAAAATCAATACTCTGAGTAAAACCCCTGTACCAAGTTGTGACGTCGCTTGCCGCTTCTTTCGTTTTTATAAAACATTGATTTTACTTTTGTCGCACCGACCATCGTGCGCCTTGTTTACATTTTTTTTTTTTTTTTTTTTTTTGTCCGTCTAATCAAATCTAAGTAATTATCAGAATCAGATTTGATGATGCGACAGTCTCAAGGTCTTATTTATCAAGCGAGGTAATAGAGTAGAACTGAATTTGTGGCAACAACTTCGTTAAGTTGTTTTGAAAAATTATATATTTTTTTTATTTTCATATTAATTTATAAAAATACATATTAGGAGCGCATTAAAATTCTTTAGAATCATAGTTTTTAAACTGAAAAATTATTTAAATTTTATTTCAAAGGATAGAATTACTCAGCATTTGGATGCCCCATGCCCCACAAGTAATCAAGGCCCCCCACATCACATGCCATGTCCTCGACTCGAGTGTATGAAGGAGTCATCATTATAGTCACCCCTTTCAATTTGGTTTATTTTTAACTCGGAGCTAAAACTATGAGAAATTATGATTCAATTTGTCACAGACATAAACAATAACAACATCGCTATAAAAAGTTTAACAGGAAGGCTCTCTTTGGAACTTGTACTGTGTATAGAATATTTCCTTCCGTATTTTGATATCAGTTATTATATAACCGCTGTGTTATGAACTGCGTAGTAGTGCCGCCCCTCATCGTAACTACCAAACCCACTTTGTACTTTGTGTATAAAACTGCGGAACCGGCTTGCTAAACTCAGCCACACACACACATGCCGTGCCGGGCAAAGATTTTGCTTCATATAAAATTTTCGCAAAGTTGTCTATGCGCATGACCTTAGCCTTTACTGCGCAATAGAGGACGTCCCCAAGGTCATCTCTCCAGTGTCAAGGACGCGCTCTGCAATAACGCCAATGGTGCACATTATAATTGTGCAGTGTATATAAATGTAAATAATCAATATTTCTTCTCGCCGAGTCATACGCTATTTTTGTATCAACAATGCTATTTTCGTACCTATTTTTCTCTCTTAATCTTTTTATAGCATCGAGAAAACTGGTTTTCTTTACGTATTAACTTTATTTATTTTCTATTTATTAATAATAATAAGTACATTTACTTAGAATTTCGATTTCTATACAGTATTATATTGTGTCTGAATTTTATCTCCTGAGGCCTTGAAAATAAAAACGTTATTTTTAAGCCAAACGTCACATCATCTTACCTACATTTACTTTGATTTATAAACTTGCTGCAGACATTGAAAATTGTATCATGGAAAATAGTATGCAAATATTTGAGTTGTTTGCAAAAACACTGACTTTATTCAGTGCTTGCGAACCTCGCATGTTGCTGAATCCAATAAATTAATAAATTCAATATTATTAATATTTTTTCCTATTTAATATTTCCGTTTTATTATTTGTTTTTTTACGTACAACAGGTCATTGGTAATTTAGTTAATGTTCAATTTTAGTGATCTTATTTTCGAAATGCAAATAAAATTGTAGCATTAAAAATGAAGGGGAAAAAAAAATCGTCTTTTACATATTATTGTGCGAAGATAAACGGCGTGAAAAAATAATAATAATGAAAAAACATTACAAGCTTAGTAATTTATATAATACAGTATACTATATAAAATGTAATTAGTGTATTTTTAATTAAAATGTCAACATATAAAAGAGATTTAAAATTATTTGCTGATAACAGATTTGTGTTTCCTTAACTAATAAAGATGATTAATTCTTATCGTAAATGATAACAAAATATAAGTCCTTAACACCATTTTTTTAATATAAAAATTCAGTTATTTTGGCTTATAGTGTTAAAATTAAAACCCTGATAATAATAACATATAGGAAGAACAAATAATAAGTAAACCAGGTGTGAAATGAATCACCTTTTTACTAAAAAAATATATACATATATTTTAATATTTATGTTCACGTGATGGAAGCATGTCTCTGTATGAGAATTAGCAGAAAAAAATTGTTTTGATGATTTTTACAGTATAATATTATGAATATAAAACTAGTTGTCATTGCATCTGTTTTTTTAAATGTTATATATTGTGTGTTTTTCTCACTGAGATAAAAAAAAAGCAATGAACATGAGAATCACTCGTGCTTCATATATTTATATGCAGAGAAAAAAGGTTAATTCCTCGATTGACCTTTTTGTATAACTGGTTGTAGCCAGACTTTACGTACGGAATTAATATGCAATTTTATATATAACTTTGTTTACTTTAGCATATTGCAAATCCTTGCGCAGAATTTATATACTATATAGTAAGAGTTAGATGCATTTTACTGAAATATTTATACACACACGTGTTCGCAAAAATTGCAATTAAGTTGACAAAACTTGAATCTCTTGCCAAAATCTACCCAATCCCCCGCTCATCTCCTCCTTTGCATTTATGTTTGATATAACTACATCACCAATACAAAAAAGTTTTGAAATCGGAATTAAGAGAACCCCCCAAAGTTTGGCAAGCATTTTTGTTGTCCTGGTTCCTCATGTTAAATATATAAATTTCGGTGTTTGTTTATACCCTTGAAAGCCTAACCGGGCAACAAAAAGAACTTCATTTTGTATTTTTTGATTTATTTTATTTATTTCAGATGTAAATAGAATCTAGCTCTTTTTTTTTTTCTGTAAGTACTTTTGTTGTGGTAGTTTTTTTTTTTTTTTTTTTTTTTCCTTTTTTTAATTCACAATGTTTCAATAAATGTGATTCCTACAAGAGATAATAGAAAACCTTGCCAAAAATTAGTATAATGAAATGTTTGTATGAAGGGACCAATTGATTGTTTTAATTAAAATAACTTGTGAATAACTCATCGCTTGGATTTAATTTCCTGTCGATTTTCTAAGTCTGCAGCTACCATACAAGTATTTTGCAACGAAAGAAAGTTGAGTAAATATATCATACTTTATTTACAAAATTTGCACAAAGGTTAAATTATTAAGACACTGCATACACGTGGAGTTTCGTATATCATATTATTCTAACAGTAATAATTGCACGCATTGCAAATTTTACTTTGTAAACAATGTATGTATTTAGAATACAATATCGCGACTGTTTGGAAATAACGTGAATAATAATAATTATAATTTACGTTAAGTCCGTGCGCAGAAAACCTCAATAATTCTTAATTAAACTTTTTATTTAATTAAATTTCAATTGACGTTCTGTTTTAAATTACGAACTTATTATATAGAGCTTGTTTCTAATGTTAATTTTACCGTAACTCTTAACAAAATTTTTAGGTTGGTTCTATTTAAGGGTTGTAATTAAAACGCTCTATCGAAATGTAATTCAAAAGTTGGCTCCCTACTTGTTTTCTTACTATTTGTGAGTCAATGGTAATAAATGCGTGATTCATAAGGGAAAACAAATCATTGTAATTAACATAATGCTTTATGAGAGTAAAAAAATAATAAAAAAATAATAATAAATGCACTATATGACCTCCCAAATTTTAAAAAGTTCTCTTATCCCTATTACACTGTTTTTTTTTTTTTTTTTTTTTTTTTTTTTTTCATTCTTTTTCTTGTCAACATTTTGTTAAATAACCTCATTACAGTACCTTATTTTCCATTATCAGCCTTGAAAAAAAATCAAAAAAAGGAAATATTTTCAAAACTGTTGCTGTATACTAGTTGTATTATTTTACTAAAATGACTTTTTATGGTAATATGCTAAAATTGACTTTTTATCTCGTACTGATTTCAAAGATAAAATAATATTAGCTAAAAAGTTCTTGCTTTATTACGAATGAATATTATTTATGTTGAATGATATTCATAATTTATGATTCTGATTTTAGGTTTCGTGGCATGCACAGCGACAAATCCTATCTGGTTCGTGAAGACTCGACTTCAGCTAGATCAACAGAGGAATGGAAGGCGTATGACCGCCGCGCAATGCATCAAACGTATTTACCTGCAGTCGGTAAGCAAATACTGTGATACTATTTAATGTAAATATCACTTAAATGCCTGTATTCTTCCACGTGCAAGCTTATTTTATAGGAAACCCCACAAGGAAAATAATAAAAAATACATTCATTTGAATGTAATGTTCCCCTTTTCTGCAAATTCTGAAATAAAAACACTGCGTTTAATTAAAATTAACCGCGATAAGTTACCGTCCAAGTTCTTGTAAAGAGATTGTTTTCCCCTTGTTTTAGAGTACCTAGTAAGATCATATAAATTAGTATATTTTGTGATGAAAATATCGTCTTATGTTTACAAATGATGGCAAAATATTTCATGAAATTTATTAAGTACAGTCATTTAGAAAGCTGCAAATTCATTGTATATAATAATAATAATTGTTATTTATCACTCGTTTTGACTCAAATGAAAAAAAAAAAAAAAAAAAAAAAGTGCTAACTGTTCCTGAAGATTGGACAGAACGCGCTTTCACGTGATTGAAAGTAATATCTAGTTGTTATACATATATGTATAACTTTGCAAGTCTATAACACGTGACTTAATATAATAAGGATGAGTGATTTAATTCACAATTGAGATTCCCAACTGTCGTCTGATACACCAAAAGTCAGTCACGAGGCAGTACACAGTACAGTAGTCTTATCTTATGCTTATTATACTTGCTTGGACATTCCCTAATAACTCTTGCTCGCGGGTTCTGCCTAGTGCTTGGGCATGTGTAAGTGAACTTCATATAACATGAAATTACTTCTTATCTAATTTTAGTTCATATCGCTACACTAAAATATTTTGGCTCACTGCCACTTGTGAAGCACACTCTTTCACGTTGTGACTTTCCTATTACTCCAGAGTCCCTATATATAATATTATGCTTCTCAGCATAATGTATCGAATTGACCAAATCTTGTTATATAATAATAAACCCCGAACTCACTGACTGATCTTGAACTATTTATAAATATCGTGATAAAAAATTTTAACTGATTTTTCCTTTCACGGAGGTCAAATTTCAAAGCTCATTTTTAACACTGATAACTGATAATATAGCTTTGCCTCTTTTCTTATTTTAATAATATTAAAATAACTTAATTCAATTTCACAATTTACATTTTGAACAAATAAAAATATATACAACAAATTATTTATCTCTGATAACAAAATAATATTTCTATGATAAAAATTAACAACATTAGGGAGATGAAACGGCAGAAACGGGAATAATTTCCCAGTTGTGAAAATTAATTTAATTATAGAATTTATTGATATTTTATTTATATTTTTATATTTGTTTTCTTACAGGGAGTTCGCGGTTTTTACCGTGGCATCACAGCCTCGTATTTCGGTATCTCCGAGACCGTGATCCACTTCGTGATTTATGAGGCGATCAAAGCTCGGCTGATGGCACACCGCCATGGACAACGAGGAGACGCAAAGACTTCGAGGGACTTCCTCGAGTTTATGATGGCTGGAGCTATCTCCAAAACAGTCGCTTCATGCATTGCATACCCACATGGTGAGTAAACCCCTCAAACACTTTAAATCGATATTATTCCGTGCATCTTCAATGACTTAATGCTACGCGCAGACTGTCCAATGGACTCGTCTACGTTTGTGATTAATGGACTTAAAATTTGTATACACTCGTCCTATTGCTCCCAGGTCAGGCTTGTCACTTTGTCACTTTTTGTGCCAGCTAGATTTTTTTTTTTTTTTTTTTTTTTTTTTTTTACGTGAGATATTTTCGTATTTTGTTGCACTTTACTATGCCAGTGTAATATACATAGAAACGCCAGTATAAATTTTCAAAAACCAGTCGTTACACATAAATACCAATTGAAGCACTTAAAAAATATCTAATTTTTAAAGTATAGAAATGAAATATTTTTTTTACTCGCTCGCATCGATTCTAATTCTCAATTGCGGGTTTGTTTTCTTAAGTTCTAATTAGTGAAAACTGATGTCCGTCTCGCCTTGCTCGTTTAATTTCTTGTCCTTCCTAAACTGCCAGTGCTTCTATTTTCAGCCACTCACGTTTTTCGCGACCACATTTCGTTTAAAAAAACAATGAACTCGGTGTCGACTTTTACTTTTGTATGACACCAGCTCGATTAATCGGCTATTCTTTCTTTAGGTCGAGTTTTGCAAAGTTTTGGAACACGTGTTATTTAAATTCGCAACATGAGCTATATAAGAAGAGCTTTAGTATGGGGTGTCAAGGCGAAAAAAAAAAAAAAAAAAAAAAAAAAAAAAAAAAAAAACACGGTAGAAAATTATTTCGGTTTGTTTACCTCTGGTATGCAAATTTATAGTATAAGTGTCACAAAGTCTAATAATTTTTCTCTGTTTCGAAACTTTTGATGTTTAAAAGATTACATTATTTATCATAAAGTTAGCCTCTATTCATGCAAGCCAAGCAAAATTAGTTACATAAAATGAGTCCAAGTGGTTTCCATATGTGAAATGTCAAAACTTGGTAGGTTTCAGTGGAAAAACATTGAGTACAAACATTATAAAGTCATTGTTACTATTAATAACTTTAAATGAGTCATACTGTATATAACAACAAAGCTTTAGTGTCACTCAATGTCATTTATAGGACTTGTATTGCTATAGGGGGAAAACACGATATTATATGTGGTAATTTATGTATTTTTATGCAAAAAGTGCGAGAATTTGCCGCAGTCGAGTTATAGATAGAGTGATGGTGCACTTGATAGGTCAATGCTCTACTAGACTCGACCACGTACGTTTGTTGATGTAATTACTATTGTAAGCATACTATGCTATGTATAGAGAAAGAGCAAGGCTTCTGCTATGCTGAAGAGTGCATTATAATTCTGTGTCTCTCTCTCGCTCCCTCTCTTCAAAGATGCAACTTAGAAATTATGTCACGTTTTCAATGAGTTTTTTTTTTTCTTCACTTTGGTTCTAATATCGATTTATAAGGAGCGGTGCTATAAATTTGGTTAGAATTATCACTATAGGACGCCCTTTTGTAGTTCGCTCAGAAAAATAATAATAATACTGAATAGCTGATGTTCACTTAACTAATCGGTATATAAATATGATTCTGTGATAATATATTTTACGATTTAAAAACTCGATTTAAATTCGCAATGTTATAATCGTATGACAAAAAGACGCTAAATTTTAATTTACTACCAATAGCTAGTAACGCCTAACTACAAAATTGCTTTGTACTACTTCTACAACTTTAGTAACTCAGGAAACACCACTTGACATAATGTTGTGTTACAGAAGTCAGTAAATATTCAATGACATTAATTATTATGAAATTGTGTGTGTGTTTGGATTAATTTGCCGCCTGTTTGAATGGAGAAAGTAAAATATGAATAGAGCGTAATTTGCAAATCTTGACTATACTGAAAATCAAGACACGCTCCTGCTGTGTGCTGAATTTTATAATAAATATAATTACATAATTAAACATGCAGAATAACTGGAGTTAATATTTTGTGCTCAATTTAGTGTCGGGTCGGGAGATGAGGGTTGTAATGAGGCGTCTAATATTTTGGATCTCTAGTGGCCGCTATGAGAGATACTGACATGAGCACTCTACATGGAAAGCATTGATAGGCCAACTTATTTTACCGCCTTGTTAGATATCATTATTTTTTATTCTTTGGCAAGATTCCAATTCACGTGTGTATAGTATAGCCTGTTTCCATCGCGGGCATGCATCGTGAGGCCGGCCGGCATGCAAAACAAAAACTAAAATATAATAAATTAAATATTTGGAAAATTTTAGGAAACAAATTACGTTTTAAAATTTACGTGATTGTGTGCGGGAATGTTATGTCATAAAATATTACTTGATTTTTTTTTTTCTCGTTTTTTTCTCATACATATTTAGTGTGATTTTACTACGCAGCAGAGAATCATTCAGATGCCCGGTATGACCGCCAGTCTGCAGCACTTACTTCATACTTTTATTTGTCATACCCGCGACCCGCGACTTTCAGACTGACTACATACATACATAGTAGATCAGATTACCATTTCGTCGTTTGTAATAATAATAATATTTAATTTTGCATTCAGCCACATCACAATAATGTCATAGAGGGGACGTCTTTCCTACGCTCTATATTTATGCTCCTCTTATGTAAATACAAAATATAAGCTGATTTATAAGTAATAAATGGATCATTAATTGTGAGGAGCTTGTTGTAAAAATACTAGTACGTAAAAAGTTATTTTTATCATCTTATTATAGGTATAATTTTTTTTCCTTTTGTTTTTAAATCGCACAACGTTACATTATGTAACTTTATTTTATTTTACTATTTTCATTCATGCTTAAATTCTACTTAGATATTTGAGTGGATTTAGAAATTGATGTTTTATTTCAATTAAGTTAGTATTATAGAGGCAAATTGTTGCTTTAATTATTATTTTTTTTTTAATAACATCAGGATTGCATTTGTATGAAATAATTTTTTTTATATAGAGGAAGGAAGTAGGAATAGGGAGAGAGAGAGAGAGAGAGAGAGAGAGAGAGAGAGAGAGAGAGAGAGAGAGAGAGAGAGAGAGAGAGAGAGAGTGAGAGATATTGAGATGAGAACCTATATAAAAGACCTATAAGCACCTTTTGAGGTCTAAAAATTCAATTCTAATTACAGTACTCAAAATGTCAATTTGTTCCTGTGTTTCTATGCCTTGTATCATTCGATGGAATTAAAAAAAAAAAAAAAAAAATTACATATCTTCTCTGTCGCAATTTAACTAATAACAAGAAAGACTAAGTAAGTCGATGATAATAGTACAGGAATGTTGGCAAGCTTTTATAGATGCTTATTAAGGGATGGAGAAAAATGCCTCTTTTTATTATTATTATTATTATTATTTTTTTTTATTGAGACTATATTATACATAAACAATAAACATAATTTATTGTCCTTGTTATTGTGTGTTTCAAAGATCAAGGATTTATTTAGATCTTTTCAGGGCACAAAAGTTTTTGGCTATCTAACAGCTGGCACCATGAGCTCACATAAAAAAACACACACAGATTGGACCAAAGTATAACTTAGCTAAATAGAAACTAAGATGCCAATATCTTTGCTTTTTGCTTCCATACGACCTTAGGAAAGGTCAAAATAAAGATTGTTATTTACATGTTTCTATAAAATGTGATTGTAATTTATAATCTAGAAGTTTTCAACTCGAGATAGTTCTGCGAACTTAATGATTTTTTTTTATCAAGTATGATTTTGAATTATGCAATCTTCTAATCTGAATCCGATATGATTTAAAATCTATGTGGGAATTTTTGCAATTCAAGTCTTAAAATGCCCTATTGATTAATTGATAATTTTTTGAAGTATAGTTATGTCTAATACTAATATTATTTAAAGAAAATTCACAATTATTAAATTTAAAAAAGCAATTCTTGAGCAGTGCACTGAAAATTAAAAAAGGTACATGAAGTAAGACTTTGTGAAATAATAAATCATTAGCATAAACTTTTCTTCGTATGTTTGTCAGTATATATTTTTCGCCATCATTTTCAATTACGCATTTTCATATGATTATTATTATAATAAATTTTTTACTAAACAAAATTACATGTTGAAAGTTAAACGCGATGTTTATATATTTTTACTTGAGAGTTTAAGGGGAGCAGTTTCATATGTTTGGTAGTACACTATTTCGTAAGACTAATATTAGCATCTTTATTCTTTACAGCATGCATGTAAATTTTTTTAGTAGTCTTGAAACCTTAATGTATTCAGCCTTCTATAGTATTTCCAGTGCTTAATTTTAAGTCTTGAGAAGACCCGTATGTCATTGCTCTTAATAGAGGGGGGGGGGGGGGGGGAAGCGAGCCTGTTTAGTGTTTAAATATTATAATTTTTACAGACATATGTTTATATTATGTAGCATAAATAAAATTTGCATATATTTTTTGTAACTAAATAACACAAATTTTTAATTTAATATTCTACAAAAGTTGAATGCTTATTTTTATTATTATTAATAAATGACAGGCCAAACGATTTCTTTATTAACAATAATAAATTAATAAAAAATAAAAAAATAAAAAAAAGTGAAGATATTTTTCTATATGAGGTGCTAATAATTTTATTTATTATTGTGTTGCAGAGGTTGCACGCACAAGGTTACGTGAAGAAGGCTCCAAGTACCGTGGTTTCTGGCAGACACTTGCAACAGTGGCACACGAGGAAGGCTTCCGTGGTTTGTATCGTGGTCTGGCTACACAGCTCGTGCGTCAAATCCCCAACACAGCCATCATGATGAGCACCTATGAGGCAGTGGTGTACGTGCTGACACAATACACTCATCATCTGGATGAGCTGCATGACACGTCAGAGTTCTACGTGCAACACGTCTCTAACCTCCACTCTGAGGAGAACTCGGACTGAGGGCCATGTTGCTACGTCAGTGAGGAACACATTTAGCGATTGTGCAAGCAAATCTCACCCTCTACTCACGCAGTGGCTTCCTGTATCCATTGCAGAGACATAAAATTACTTTAATTACTTATTATTAGGCACAAATTTAATTATATTTTTTAAGTTTTTGTTCTTCTTTCCACTTTATCCATTGTAAATTGATTTTTCTTTATATTTTTTTCTTAAAAAAAATTTTGAAAATGATTTGTTTACGAGAGCTTTGAAAAATTTCTAAGAGCACATTTTGAGTTGCCTAGACTTTTTCAAAGTAAAGATAATTTGTATTTAATGATGAAAAAAAAAAACTTGTATTTTCTTTTGTAATATCTTTTTTCTTGTATTTGTCTTGTATGAAAACAATAGTGTTCCACGCAGGTATTATTATTACCTGTGCATAATAACCAACTCCAAAGTGGTACCTAGTATTTCTATAACTTATTGAGTAAATGTTTAACACAAGAAAATAATCAACGTCAGAATTCGAAGTAGGTCCTAGGCTTACACACGATACTGTGATAATGAGGATTATCAAGTGTTTTTCCTAGCAGAACCAAAAGTCACAGTGTAGAGACATTTAATGTAGAGGTATATCCCAATAAGCTGTCATATTAAAGGGAAGTCACTTCTTTGTTTGATGTCTTTAGTCATAAAAACAACCTTAAAATTGGTTGATTGAATGTGAGAATATAATTCTGCAGTTGAAAATACTTGTAAAAATTAAAATAAGATCATTGTAGTGAGTCTGGTCTTTTGTATATTTTAGTGAGAGGTCCTTTATGTATATGTTCCTTTATCATATAGGATGTCGTGAAATATCTCCCCCCCCCCCCCCCCTTCCTTTAAAGCATAAAATCATGGATGCAAAGAGGAAAAGTCTAACTTTTTAGATATTAACTATTAACTTTATTAGAACAAATAAATAAAATATAAAACTTCTGCCTTTTTTTTTTTTTTTTTGTTGTTGTTGTTGTTGCAGAAATCATTATGCACATAGAGGAATAGAATGTAAAAAAGTAAGGGTTAGGATTTCTTTATAGTTAAATGTTAAATTTTTTCTAAGATTTTGAATCTGCTACTTTTTTTTGTCTGTAAAGATCAAATAAATGTTTATACTTATTTATATCTATATTTAGTTAAAAAATAATTTACTTTTAATTATTTAATCTATGCAATCGGATTTGTAATAATTATATTTTTTTGGTGTTAAATCATATTGTGTAGATTAGATTTTTTTTCTTTTGTTTCAAGTCTTAATAATTATTATTTTGTAAACCTTTTACTGTAATGTATATCAAGTTTGGTTTTTTAATTTTTAGATATTTGTGTCATTTATAATGCATATTTTCATAGCTCAATTTAACTCTTCATTTTTCCCCCTTCTATTTGTAATGACTGACTGACTGATAAAAAGCAATTATTTTGATTGAATTTTTTCTAATAATATATTAAAAGAAAAAATATATTGTTGGTAGGCAAAATATATAATTTAGTTAAAAAAAATTATTGTAGATAAAAAGGCTTGTGAAAAAATAAAAATATTTCTTCATTTTTGTGGAATGAACATAATGAAAAAGGTGCGTGGTGCATTCAAGTTTTATATATATTGTAATTAAAATGTACTTTTTTTTTGTATAATCTAAGTGTATAATAAAATATTAAATAAAGTTTTTGGATTTAATTTCTTTCGTTTTTATGGTTCATTTATTATTATTTACTATCAGGATTTTAAAATAAAGTTGGACAATGAGATGTTCATTTTTGGTTTATAAATACTTTAGACTTCTGATATTCATAGGGAATAAAATTAGTTTTTAAACCTGTATTTCAAGACATCTAATGCACAAAAATTTATGTAAGTACTATAGTATAAGAATAAATAATAATGGTTGTAAGTTGTAACTCTTTGTCACAAATAGACAATATGAATTAAGCTGGAGTGAAAGAAAGTACTATACTCGCAGAATAGTATAATATTTTAATATCCTGACGATGAATTTGCAAAATAAGCATTATGATTTGTATTATACAAGATCAAATATACATAATTTATGTACAACTCTGGCCAAAAGTTCCCGAATGATTTGCATGGGCAACCCGCAACCACACTATGTTATCTTTATGAGAAAACGCAGCTGCCGCCGCTGCCACGTTCGGGAACTTTTGGCCAGAGCTGTACGTATAAGAAATGTAAAAAAGCTACACACTGCTCACGAAAAATCTGATCACAGTGTTCATGCCTCTGAATGGCATAAATATGGAAAAACTTTCATTAATCAGACTTTTCAGAGCCAGTGTATAGGTTGTATGTAAGGTCGTAAATAAATTATTTACCTCCGCTCTATTTTACATACAAAAAGAACGCAAATTACTAAGCAAATTTTACATACATTAAGTTAAATACAAAACTCTTCCTTATTTTGTACATTCGTGGAGTTAGGGTAGAATTATTTTAATAAAATATAAGTTTGAAAATATATGTTAAAAAAATAAAATAAGAGAATAAATTGAAGCAAATTGGATTGAAAATGTATAAAACAGAGATTCTCTAATTTACATTTTGTTAAATGGGCTTTGGGATCAAATCCTAATTAGCTACATAAATGATGGAATCTCCATGTTTTATTAAATGTCAATTCAATGGGCTCTAATTTCTCCACCTACTATTCTCTATTATTGTGTTATCTTTAATTTTTTAACATATTAACCGAAATTGTTTTTTCCTATATATTATATAATTATGGAGAATATTTAGTATAAAATACTGCTGAAATGGATATGTATTGGATATTTTGTTGACCTTCTTTCTGTTTATCTTACCAATCAACTGTCCCTGTAAGCTTTTTACAATAATGTAATGTATGAGACTGGAGCAAATGTTTGGAAGACTGAGTATTATTATAATATATTTGGTCATAGAATTATTGTTTGATAAAATATTAACTATGAAAGTAGCCTAAAATTCAAAGTAGTGTAACAAAATTAACTGACATGAAGATAGGTTGAATTGAAAGACAGAAATAAAATTTGGATTTTGTAAATTTTTAAATTGCCTTTTTTTTTTTTTTTTTTTTTTTTTTTTTTGCAATTTTACAAAATCGAGTTAATGTAACATTTCATAACTTATAATACTTATGTGTTCAGAATGGATCAGACTTAATTATTTAACCAGTTGAAAAAAAAAAAAAAAAAAAAAAAACACAAATACAGATTATCTAATGTTGCAAATTTTAATGTTGGCTCGAGGAAAAAAAAAACTTTATCCAAATACTATTGGTACGTATTGTTTTCTTCATTAACAATTCAACTACAATATAAACTGTAGAGTACTCTAGTATAAATAAACCTTCGTCATAACATAGAATATAGCAACATAATTATATATGTATGTACTGTATGTAACTTTAGAAATTTATCAAATTGTTGCTTCTAAATCGTAAAAAGTATAATCATAAATTATCTAATACAGAAATTGAGGGTACTTCTCTATAATGTCCGAAGTCCTCTTGAACTTAATAAAAAAATAATAATAATAATAAGATTGAAGCCAATTTTTGGATCTTTCCATTTCAAGTCAATTGCAGGAAGAAAAAAAAAAAAAAGGTCATATGGACTTCGGACGATATTGCTGAGCACCATCAATATTGTTAGAAAAATGTAAACTTGACTGTCTGTAATTTTATGTATTGTAAAATGAATAATTGTTTAAACAAAATATAAATAATATGTTCATTGTTTTGTCTTATATGTATAATTTATGGATGCAATTTTTAAAGCTCAATAAAATTATAAATACAAAATATTAAGTGTTAATAATTTTGACCTTATCTTAGTTCACTTCATACCTTGGAATGTTGACATTTCGTCAATAATTTATTTAACCAAAAACTGTCATTTGAAACGGGTGATATCTGTGGGAGACGTTACTGGTTATATGTTTTCTCTCATGCGGACACAGGGGTTATCCGCAGGACATCATATTTAATGCGCTTGGATGCCATACTGGAGTAATGGATAACATTGCTTAGCAAAGGACGAACTTCATTTTTGGCAATTTTCTTTGGGTAATTAGTTAATTTTTTGTTATTATTTTTTTTTCTCACATACTTGAGATACTAATTCAACCTATTACCAGCATCAATACTCAAATACTCAATCAGTACTCAAATATATTGCTTAATATTTTTAAATGGGCAAAATGAGTTCTTTTCCTATACTGACCTTGGTTAATTGGTACATGGAATGTGAGAGGAGTCAGTGGTAAGGAGCAAGAGTTGGTGAGTGTGATGTGTGAAAGAGGATTAGATGTATTGTGTGTAACTGAGACAAAGAGGAAAGGGAAAGATGTGAGTAATATTCGTGCACTTGGTAGTGGTAGAGAGAAGGATGTGAGTGGAATGGATGACGGTTTTTTAGCATTATGGTCTGGGGTGGGTTCAGATGAGCATGGAAGTCAAGGGGTTGGGATAATTTTAAGTAACAGAGTAAAAAGTATGATGAGAAATTATGAATGTGTGTCCCCAAGGTTGATGTGGATGAGAATGAAAGTGGGTATTACTAGGGTTGTGTTTGTGGTATGTTATGCACCAGTGGATGGAGAGGATGATGATGTAAAGGACGAGTTTTGGAGGCAGTTGAGTACTGTCCTAAGTGAATGTGAAAAGGGAGAGCGAATTATTGTGTTAGGAGATATGAATGGTTGGGTGGGTAGGAAAAGAAGTGGATTGGAAGATGTGGTTGGTAGATTTGGTGACTCTAGAGTGAATGGTAATGGTGAAAGTATCGTAAATTTCTGTGTGGAACATGAGTTGTTTGTATCGAATACATGGTTTAAGCATAAAAGAATACATGAGTATACATGGGTGCGCAATGAGCAGAAAAGTATGATTGACCTAATTCTGTATGATAACAGACTGAAAGGAAAGGTGAAAGATACAAGAGTGTGTAGAGGAAGTGAATGTGGTACAGATCATTTTTTGGTTGTGTCTAGAGTAGATCTAGGAAATAAATGGATTGAGCATAAGAAGGTAAAAGTGGTACAAAAGAGAATAAAAGTGGAAAAATTACAGGAGGTGGAGGAGAGAAGGATGTATACAAAGGGGATGAACGAGAGGTTATTTCTGGTAACAAAAGAGTGGGAGAAAAAGGTTATGACTGACTATGATGTTGAATGGGGGTATAAGGTAATTAAAGAAGCTTGTGTGGAGACTGCAAGGAAAGTATGTGGTGAGGCTGTGGTTGGTCGTATAGCTGGGGATGCATGGTGGAATGATGAGGTACGAGAGGCTATTAAGGAGAAAAAGAGAGCATATTTGAAGATGATTGATGCAAAAAATGAATTAGAAAAAAAGGAGTTATTTATAGTGTATAAAAAGAAAAGAATGAATGCAAAAAAGAGTGTGCTAGAGAGTAAGTTGAATGCAAGGAGAGAATTTGAAGAGAAAATGCAAAGTGAATTTATGGGTAATAGAAAAATGTACTGGAAGATGGTGAATCAAGTGAGAAAAGGAAGTAATAGTAAAAGTGCAGGCGGAGTAAAGAATGAAAGAGGAGAAATTGTGTGGGATGAAGAGAAGGGGAGAGAATGTTGGCGAAAGTATTTTATGAATCTGTTTTTGGATGGAGGGGAAAGGGAAGAAAGAATGGAGGAGGAAAAAAAGGAGAATGAATCAAACGGAGTAAAGGAGGAGATGATTGAGTTTCGATTGAATGATTTAAAGAATACTGTAAAAAAGTTAAAAAATGGCAAGGCAGCTGGAGTAGATGGAGTAACAAGTGAAATGGTAAAGTATGGAGGAGCGTCTCTGGAAGTAAAAATGTTACAGTTATTTAATATGTGTTACAAATGTGGTAGAGTACCTGAAGACTGGGTGTGTGCTGTGATTGTTCCGTTATATAAGGGGAAAGGGGATAAGTATGACTGTAAAAATCATTGTGGAATTAGTTTGTTAAGTATACCTGGTAAAATGTACGGGGGGATGGTGATTGATAAGGTGCAAAAGGTTACACAGGGTCATATCTCAGAAGTGCAATGTGGTTTTATGCCCGGCAGGGGCTGCACTGATCAGATTTTCACTGTGCAGCAGTTGATTGAGAAATGTATGGACGCAAGAAAGAAAGTATTTGCTGTGTTTGTAGATCTAGAGAAAGCATATGATCGAGTGAACAGAAGTATGATGTGGAGTGTATTAGATGAATATGGGGTGAGAGGGAAGTTACTTGAGGGTGTGAAAGCCATGTATGCAGGTAGTAAGGCATGTGTGAGAGTAAACGGAAAGTTGAGTGAGTGGTTTAAAGTGGGTAGAGGCGTTAGGCAAGGATGTGTGATGTCGCCGTGGTTATTCAATATTTTCATGGATAAATGTATAAAGTTGGCTGAAAAGTATGGAAGTGGAGTAAACGTAGGTTTGTTAATGGTGTGGATGTTGTTGTACGCTGATGATGCGTTGATGGTGGCTGAGAGTGAGGAAGAATTGCAAGTGATGATTGATAGGTTGGAAGAAAGCACAGAACAAATGGATCTGAGAATAAATGTTGGGAAAACTAAAGTAATGGTATTTGGTGGAGAAAATGATGATGGAAATGAATTCACACTGAATGGAGAAAAGCTGGAAAGAGTGAAAGAGTTTGTATATTTGGGAAGATTATATCAAGAGAATGGAAGTATAGATGGGGAGATTGAGAGGAGAGTGGCGGCAGGTAGGAAAGTAGTTGGCAGCATGGCAGGATTGGCCAAGAGTGATGCTTTATCAAACAAAGCAAAACTTACAGTGTACAATTCTGTCTTACTCCCAACTATCTTATATGGTTCTGAATCGTGGGTATGTCAGAGTAGGCATATGAGTAGGGTGAATGCTGTTGGTATGAGTTTTCTCAGAAGTATGTGTGGTAAAACAAGATTAGATAGGGTAAGGAATACTTGGGTGTTGGAGAAATGTGGAGTAAAAGAAACTGTGACTGAGAAGTATGAGAACAGTGTATTACGATGGTTTGGTCATGTTGAGAGAATGGGTGATGAAAGAATAGCAAAGCAGGTATTTCATAGTAGAGTGGATGGAAGGAGAGATAGAGGCAGGCCTAAAACATCATGGTCTGAGGTGGTTGGAAGATGTTTGAAAAATAAGAATGTACGCAGTATGAAATGCAAAAGGAAATGTATGAAACAAGGTATGAGACTGGCGGAAGCAAGTGAAGTATGTCAGGATAGGAAGTTGTGGAGGTCTATCACTGGGTCAGGATAAAACATCTGTGTTGTTGGCTTACCCCGAAAGGGATTTATAGCGTCATGATATGTATGTATGTATGTATATTTTTTTTAATATGATAAAAATCACTAAATATGAATATGAGAATTCTAGTTTTTTAATATTCTTTCAAATCAGTGAGCACTAGAAACACAATTACAATAAAACATTTGGATATATAGTGCTTTTTCTGTCCAGGCACATTAAAAAAAAAAAAAAAATTACAAAACACTAAAAAAGGGTTGAAATATAAAAAAAATACAAAGTATTGAGGAACAACTATATTCTATTTATTTATTAAATGCATAAATATACATGTTCCTTAAATTGTGACAAAAATTAATCATTTTGGACATTACACTGATGAGGACCAAGGGATGAAGAGAGCCAATAATTGCCAGTATAATTACAAATTATAAGATTAAAATTCTGAAAATCTTAGTTATTTACAAAACTTTATGCAGTGTAGTATAGCACATAAAATATTTTCAGTTTAAAAACTCAAGAGTTATGATGAGTTAAGAGGATTTTCAACACACATTGAATGAAATAATTAGGTTCAAACATAATGAAACATCGTGCATATTTTGAAAATCTTAATAATTTTTTAAAATTATGATAGTGTATTGTGGGCTATTGTATAATTTTGAAATATGATTTTTTGCACTATACTTAGAGAATTTGTTTGGTCATTACATTAATATTTGCAGATACAGGGTCATATTTGCTAGTTGGAAGCCAATTGTCAATTTAGGCCTAGTTAAGCCCACTTTCGGAGGCGTAACTACCTCCTTGGGTCAAAAACCCAAGGGGATCGATAGTCAGCTTTTACCAACCTAATCTCATAGCAAATCAAAACCTGCTGGCAGGCAATTTTAATTGCAACTTGGATGCAGAACTACAACAATTACCTTCAGTGCTACAAAAATGTACAAAAATAATGATAATAATAATAACAAAAAAAAAATAGCACTTAACTAAATATATCCTTTAAGGCACTTGCTGGCTCCCTACTTTTGTCCTGGTCAATATAATAAGTGTTCCCTTATTTGAGAATGCAGTGCATAATACAATTTGTACAATATTTAAAAATATATTTAACATTTAGTGGATAATGACTAACACACATACATAATATGAAACTTTTGACATTTTTCATATTATTTTTATATAATATTTATTTTTTTATCTTACAATATACATGCTTTTTTTCTACTATATATATATATTCATCATCCTTTAAAATTATATTATTATTTTTAAGATAAAAAAAAGTACGTTATTTAAAAACAACAACATTAAATCACAACACATATATTAAAAATTATTAATTAAAAAATCAATTTAGAAATAATTCTATATTATTATTATTATTATTGAACTCCTAAAGTTATGCTACATATAAAAATAATAACAATAAGACTGCAAAATGCGAAATAAGTCTATTTCTGTACTCATGGAAATTACTGAGAAGTTTTTTTTTTTTTTTTTTTTTTTTTTGCTTTAATTTTAATGATAAAATCAAAAAAGGAATTGAGAAATCTTGTACTTTTTTGAGGACTCAGATTATGGCAGGATGGAGAAGAGGGGAGAGGGAAGGGGGGAGAGAAGCAAGAGAAAGAAAATATGGTAACATTACCTTTGCAGTTTCAAGTACATGGCACATTTTAATTTGTTTTGATATAGTAAAAAACTGAAACAATAGAATTTTGACTGAATTCTTTAGGACTTTTTTTAAAATTATTAATAAAGATCTTTACAAAAACATTTTTTTTTTTTTTTACAGATAAAAATATTTTGTTATTTAGAATATTTTTAAATTGAATCACTGTAATCAAATTAACAATTTACACGAGTATATAGTTGTTTGAAGTTGTTATTATAATAGCTTCACAATTTGAAAATGCTTCAAATATTTAAAAATAATACATACAGTCCTGCCATATGAAATATATGTGTTACAAAGGCAAACAGGAAATTGGAAAATGATTTGGTAAATTTCAGCAGGAGAAATTTGCTCCCAGAGTCAGTATATATTAGAATTTTAGAATACCCAAATTTTACTTGGGTACAAGAGCTCCTCTTGCCACAAATGTGTCCTCAAAGTACATGGTCAGTCTGAAAGGTTTATGAAGCTACTGGAAGACTGAGGCCGTCTGCTTGAATGCCTCACGACGACGCATACGTTCTTCTTCCGTACGTCTACGCTCATTCTGTTCCTCACGTAGCTCGTCCTCAAATTTGCTTACTTTGCGCTGCTCCTCAATCTAAGGGAAAGGTTCACATTCAGTTATTTATATAATTTACTTTTTAACCACAGAATGTTGCAACAGAATTGTACCATTTTTTTATGTTCTTTAGGTCATTCTTTATTCTTAGTATTCTATTATTATAAAAAAAATACAATAATATATATAGGCCTACTAATTAAGGTAAAAATGTGCAGGTGGAAAGTATTTTATGAAACAAATTTATATTTACACAATGGTAAGATTTTCTCCATTGACAAACATTGATTGTTATCATTCATTTTCCTCTTAGAACTTCACAAGGGATTGCTCTTACCTTAGCTTCAAAGAAGTTCTTGGCACCTCCAACACCGACCTCCTCGACGCAAATTTCTGTAAGTCTTGCGAGCTGGCTGAGGCCGCTGTCTTCTGTCAACTCTCCGTCCTGTGCCTTGCGGTAGATCAGCAAAAACTGTCAAACAATATCATGTACATTAACATTTTACTACAATTATATTGCTATAAATACATAGTAGGTTAAAGTATAAATATAAAAAATAATAATAAAACAAATATTATTATTTAAGTTTCAAATGAGCTAAAAGTAAATTTGAATTTTAATATTTTGAGTGCATTGAAATGGAATATAGTAGATTTATTCAAAAACTGGTGCGAAATGAAAAAAAAAAAAAAAAAAAGGTAAAATCTATTATTACAAGTGTGCACAATTTAAATCAAAGTAAGGCAAACATACTATATAATAATAAAATTAATATAATAATGTGAGGCTCTCCACATTGCTTTAATGCTTTAGCTATTTGGACCATATAATGTGTACTGTATGCATATGCAGTTATATTACCTCTCTAAAGCTGATCTTGCTATCATTGTCTTCGTCCACCTCTTGGATCATGGCCTTCAGTCCGAGATGAGTCTGCGGAGCTCCCAGTTGTTCCATCATCAACTTTAACTCAGCAAGATCCAGATAGCCATCACGACCCTGGTCAAACCTGAAAGATAAAAAACCACAATTAGAGATCAAATATCTAGAGGTTCCCATTATATAAATATAATGACTCATTTAAATTAAAAATTTTAAAAATTAATAAACACTAATATTAAACAAATATTAAGTTTAAATAAATATAAATTATTGATTCAATTTTTATAACTAAATATTAGTTTTATTGAATACACAACCAATAATATGATAATAATGATTCACCGTATACCACATCTAACGTGACCAATACGAGAAAAAACCAATACAAGTCACTAATATTCAGAATAATTTACTTATTAGAGAATACGATTCCTTAAACAATCGGGCTGTAAAATTAAAATGACATAGAGTCCTCATCTATACGATCTAATAATTCATTGGACCAATAAATTTATTTAATTTACTATTTAATATGAAATGAATGACACGCGCGCATTTACATTACACATTAGATATCATAAATTTACAGTGGTTCGTGTTACAGTTTATTTTGTCATATATGCATGATTATATTCTCAATATACTTCCCTATATATCACATAACATACACTCCATTAATATGCTTTATTAAAAGTAATACTGAAAGAATGTGACAACTGCAGGAATAGTGAATCTAAATTTCCTTGTCGATTCAGGGAACTATATTTATTTATACATAATTATATGATAAAAACCATTTAGTGCAATTTTGTGGGTCTTTTCGTGCACTGCATGCATTTGTGATCGCGTGATCGAAGTCGCTTGTTGCACTATATAGACATAACAGATCGAGTTCCCTGCTTTTGCCATAGCAGGATGTGGTCCTCCGATATGCATATACACGGCTTCCCTATCCATCTCAATATATATATAGTCAGACACTATAATGGCGTTCTAGTTTAAAACAACGTCGAGGCAGTTATTGACTTTACTGACACTTCAAAACATTAAATTTCCTCTCCCATTTTTAACTGGCTCATTTTTTAAAACTTAATTAATGAATTATATTTTAGATCACTCCTTAAATTTTAAGTTGGACTATTTTACTTTATAAGTACGACGTATATAGAGCAAATATAATCATGTTTAATTATAATGTAAGATCGCCTCGATTTGAAAAGAAAAAGAGCTGCGCTTTATGAACTTTTTTAAACTTTTAAATAAAGAGGGTTGGGGAGTTGATTTAATTGTAAAGAGAGATAAGATTGTGGACCAACCCACATTTGTCATGTTTTTAATTACGTTTCAGTGATTTTATTTGCATTCGTTTGGGAAAAAAAAAAAAAAAAAAAAAAAAAAAGGAAGAAAGCTAATTTTACAGTTTCCTTGCTTATGACATCGTAACATCCTGCGTTTTATTGACGTTTACTTTTCAAACTTCCTCGGGAAATAGTGTTCGCCGCAGCATGGAGAATCTCTCACAAAAACAGTAATAATAACAGCGCAACTCAGTGATAAACAATAAAATTACCCAACTACTGTATATTAAAATCACATTTAAAATATACATAGTATTGCAAAATTATGTTTACTAATATACATACATAAAATCTGAGATAAAAGAAATACAGCAATCATAATAAAGTTTAACTTTATTTACTTTGCTTATAATATTTTCTTTTGTCATTATGTATAATATATTTTCCTTTTTTTTTATATGCATAGCGTGTTAAAAAAAATCTTGTTTTTCCTATATACATACTACTTCCTTTATTTCATTATATACAATCATTCAACGAATTTGTGACGTGGACGTGTACTGTACGTTAAAACTAAGTTGCGCATGCAATATCAATAAACTATAATATACGAGTGTTGACGACATTGAAGTCGACTACTGTGGCGAAATCATTTAATATAAAATTATGTTACTTAATTAATGTTATCATACAGTGTATGATATGATGAGAAGAATAATGAAGGAAGCAAGATTAACAGCTGAATCATTATAATAATGATTTCTCTCTCTCTCTCTCTCTCTCTCTCTCTCTCTCTCTGTCTTATGAATCATCACGTCAGTTGAGAGATTGTCTATAAGCGAGAAATGTAGAGTTGTCCACGATCCACGAGTGTCGATGTCAGTCATAAAGAAATATTCACTTGGGCACTGCGTATTTGACCTCTGATATACAGCGATATAATAATAATTAATTAAGGTATCCCTATATAAATCACCCTTTCGCACGTCCTTTCACATTATTAGTTTGTACTTGAAAGGTTAAAATCTCAGTCAAAGTTTTGCATATATACATACGCTTAAAAATTGTTTAAAATATTTTGCAGTGAGACTTCTGAGAAATTAAACTCGTATAATAGATACTAAGAAAAAATATAGAGCTGTCAGCAAAGGTTAATTAATTTATTTGTTAAACGAATTTGTTTTATTATTAATATTTATTTTATTCCAGTTATTTCAATTTCTTTTTTATGATTATATACCACTACCAATTTCGACCATCGATATTTATTACTTTTTATATTAATATTTTGTTATATTATTATTTATTATATAGCTTATATATTTATTTATTAATTTATATTTTGTAGTTTATATAATCACTCCTCGGCAGGTGCAATTTTTCTAAAAATTATAAATCGGTTACGTCAAATTTTAACACATTACAAAAAATAAAAAACTGAAAGCGTTAAAAATTTGCTGAATTGTTTTTGCACGTCTCACAAATCAATCACATCCAAGTAGGTCGGTGAGAAAGCAACAGCACAGATTCCTTATCATTTTTTTTCCTCGTTTATAAAAAAAAAAGAAAAAAAATTGACACGTAATATTTTGCACAAAAACGACGAATTTCTCTCGTTAATTACATACAAATAATTCCCAGAGTAGAAATTTAATTAAAAGGCGAATGAGGTATACTGCTGACGTACATATATGAAAATCAATCGATGACGCTGCTTGTAATATCGAGTAGCAAAATTTGAAACATACGAGTGACGAGGTCACTTCATCCTGTTTCCTTGATTTGAAACGCAGCATCTCTCTGGACCACGGGGGAGTATCATCACCTCAATTTGGGTGGTTGAAAATATTTTATTACGATATAATATGTTATGTAACCGTATATCGCAGCAAACTGTATTGCAAAATGCAAATACATTGGAATCAATTTTATAACAAAAAAAAAACAAACAAACAAACAAACAAAAAAAAAAAAAACAGAACAAACTTTGATTTGCGGAATACAATATTATTTCCTACGAGTAAATTTATAACATCTGATAAGATAACAAAGTATAGCAAGATTTTTGAATCACGCTTGTATACATAGGATAAATTGAGTCTTTTCTTCCTTCACTATCATTATAACTACTGTATAGGAGTGGGTGGAGGAGCATATCATATAAACAAGCACCCTTATCACATGAATGCAATACAACATTCTTTTGTATTTGATATCATTTCTCACATCCGACCCCTCCTGCACTTGACACAATATCGTCTGACTCTCGCAAGAAAAAAAATGTGCTGAGACATCAAGATTTATATAAGGGTATATCTATATATAATATAAAACTGATCCTTGAGCTATATTAATTCGGCAACATATTTTAAGCTTTTATAAATATAATACATTTTTACTTATCTTACAGAGTTCTTGACGCTTTTATCGACTCTATTAGACACAAATGGGGTGACAATATATCCTATACCTTAGGTATTTATATATTTCTT
The DNA here is from genome assembly GCA_949318235.1 of Ecdyonurus torrentis. Lineage (NCBI taxonomy): Eukaryota > Metazoa > Arthropoda > Insecta > Ephemeroptera > Heptageniidae > Ecdyonurus > Ecdyonurus torrentis. The sequence goes on along the minus strand of OX439132.1, from coordinate 39,080,607 downwards.
ATCTAAAATTCAAACCATTAAATTTGTATATTCGTAAACGTATCTGTCATCTGTCTATAAATGCTTCACGGAGTGAACCCTTTTTTTATCTATGTTTATACCAGCTATATAGGAACATTAAAAATATAAGCCTTTTCTCAAAACTCATCACTTCAAAGAGAACTAAAAAAAGCACCCTTGTGGAGCTTTTAAGATTTCTCTCTCTCTTCACTTCAATTCACACGACTTGAAAATTTGCATACACAACTAAAAATAACGAAACTTTAGCCCTCGCTTTCTGAAATATTACCCTATATGAAAAGAACACAATAACGTCTATCTGAATAGGAAAAAAAAAAAAAAAAAAAAAAAAAAAAGTGCTCAAACACACACACATACAAAATATAAAACGTGGTTCAAATGTTTATAATATAAAATAAACATGTTTCATTTAAACTTGAGAAAAATACACATTACTATGTAGACTTGTTTAACAGCTTTTCTAAAACATTCCATCTGTATATAGCATAATTATATAAATAGAGTAAAACATAATATTCATATTCATTAATAGTAAAATTTCACATCGTAAGATATAGTTTCTTGCATCTATTACAAATTGCATAAACTATAACATGTCATTATAGTGTAAGCCTGTAAGGTAATTACGTATGCAGTGAGTAATGTAAAATTACACTTGTAAAACGTATACGGTCGATAATATTACTCATGAATGTAATGTAATCACAATGCACTGGCATAAAAAAAAACTCGTATACATTAAAAGAGTACTATATTTATTGCATTACAAAAACACGTGTTTGTATAAGTCATTGATATCACGCAAGAAAATCATTATAATTGAAAGAACATTCATTGAAAATCCCCATAAAAGTATGATAGTGTTAAAAATCAACCGTTCGAACTTGATGCAGTGCGTGTGTGTATTTTTTGTATAGTTTTAACAAAGGCCGCAAAGTTTGTTTTATTTGTCTATATTTTTATTTTAGGAGATACATGATGGGGTGAATCGGGTGATAATTAATTTAAAGCTTTGGACCATGCAGCTTCATCTTTATTAAAGGCTGAGAAAGAAAGAGACAGATGAAGAAAATATTTTTAGAATGGAATAAGAGAAAAAATTAAATTTCCACGAAATGTTAAAGTTGAAAACGAAGCAGGGGACACATATCTCAACATTTTTTTTTCTTTCTTTCTGTTCTATTCTTCTTGGAGGGTAAAAAAGAGCAGTTCTCTGTTTCTAGGTATAATTCTGTCATATAAGATCAATATACAACAACAGACATTAATTAGAGAGAGAGAGAGAGAGAGAGAGAGAGAGAGAGAGAGAGAGAGAGAGAGAGAGAGAGAGAGAGAGACTATATAGATGTGGGAGAGAAAAGAAAGAGAGCACCAGAATAAGAAATTTCTTCCCCGGTTTCCTCAGTGGAATTTGTATAAAAATGATTCACATTGCAAGACATCTAGCTTATGGCTAAGTTCAATATTGATTCTAGAGTCCTATAAATATAACATTTTCATATAGAAATAAATCATTATGGTTTGCGCGACGAGCTTGTTGTGAAAACTACGCAGCAGACAGGTTGTGTGGGTGGCTGCGATGTGACACGAGCTGTGAGTTTTGAGCAGTTTTGAGAAGCGTATAACAGAACGGTTGCCATGGTAACTTGAGAAGCTATTATTATTGTTATTCATATTCAAGTACCACACCAAACAGCACAACAAGCCATAATGATACCAAAGTGGCTCACTACGCTAATATCAGTTTTCATACAAGTGTACTCTGTGTGTAACCATACGCACCAACGTTTGTAATTTTTAGCTCCGGAGGAATTTGACCCTTAATTGTTGCAGAAACGAAATGCACTTTATTTTTTTATTTCACCTTATAAGAAAATAATATTTTATGCACATGTCATTTTTCAGGTTTTAGATCATCATATAATTACTTATTTTATTCTACATACCTCTCGCAACTTTTAGTGTTGAATTTGTTAAAATTCATTTTTTTAAATGGTTCTATGTAATCAATAATCATGACTGTAAATATATATAAGTTTCAATTATATAGATGAAGTTTATATTTTGATCCATGATAGATAAAAACTTCCTCTCTGAATTGAACTGATTCAATTTCCTTTACATTGTAGATATAATATTACTTTTATCAAATTCTATGATGAAGTATAATATTATATACTTTAAATTTATGAAATACTATCAGTTAACAATATTTGCTATAAGTAAGATAACAGATTGACGTGCTGTCAAAAAAATATCACTTTGCGATTAAGATTTAAAGGACGGATATATATTGATTAGGTTTCACATAAATTAAACGCTCTAAAATTTAAATATATAATTCTTTAAAAAATAAAAGTTAAAAGTATAATAATGATCTGTGTTCTAATATAATCAATTATGAACAGTTATAAAAAAAATCACCATTCTTTGAGCAAGTTAACAAGCAAGACGAGATTGAAAGTTACTTACATTTACAAAAAAAAAAATCGTGCTTTTTTCGATCAATTAAACTCTCTCTGTCTTTCAATATATAAATGTCTTTCTTTGGAATTTTTATATTTTGTTGCTTGTTTATTCAGCTCATACACGAATAGAATATAAAATTTTGACGCGCGGACTTTTTTTTTTTTTTTTTTTTTTGTGATAATTTACTTTTAATGTGTCATATGGATTTAGGATTTTAGCATATTGCACCAAGTATTGGAATAATATGGAATTTAAATCAATAACTAAAATAAAAATGAAGAAGAAAAAATATGAAGTACCGCATTGTTACATGACTTGGGTCTTAAAGAATTAATATTATTCTACTCTACAGAGGCTATAAATTGTAATTAAATCGAAACTTTAACAGCATACACGGCAGGTAAAGTTTCTCTAATATAATTGTATATATATGAACTTACAGTAAACTCACCATGCAAGATTCTTTCATACATACATATAAAATACCAAATCAAATTTACATCAGCAATTGATTTTCAAACGAGAGAGAAAGGTATTATTATATTTTATTTTGACCACTATAAGTGAGTGAAATTGGGCAAATAGTCGTGTAGGAAGAAAGTTGAAAAGTCAGGTTAAGTCAGGTCCTCAGGGGTAATATATTATTGAGAAGTTGATCATGTATCGCGACTATGAACATCGCGCGCGCGGCCCGTATATATCAGCCAGGCACGTAACCAGTTTTGTGGGTCAATCGATGCGAGTAAAGAGAGAGAGAGAGATAGAGAGAGGACTGGCTGCAGCAATGTGGACTGGAGTAACCAGGCTCAATACCAGCTGATGTTGAGTCTGCCAGGAGCGGAGAGAGTGAACAATATCAAACAAAAGTATTTTCATTAATAATCATTTAACTTAGGGGTGGAAATGTTATCGCTGATAGGCGAGCATAATTAGTTCTGCGAGAGATAGTGCCATGAGGGACAGAGAGAGAGAGAGTCTGTATCAAACTTAGAAAATATTAAAATTAAATGATAGTTTACACCAATGACATCAATGATGCGTTCGTAAACCCTGTTCCCTTCCTCAAAAAAAAATAATAATAATAAAAAATAATAAAAAGCATTAGGTGCATGATAGTCATCTTTGGAGCAAAAAAAAAAAAAAAAAAAAAAGGTTGACGAATATCAATATTTATTCAACTAGTAAATGAGATCTATAGACTATATAAATTTAACAAAAAAAAAATAATCAAATTATTTGTAACTAAGTGCAATCCATATAACCGAGCATTACATCGTTATCACACCCAAGTGTATTTTAAACACTTTCGACTCGGTGGATGTATTATGGTTTCAATTTCTTTTTAAAGCTTCCTGCCAATATTTTTTTGATAATTTATTCTTACATGCAGGTATAGTGTATAAAAACATTTAGTAAAAATAATTTTCAATAATAATAAAAAAGAAAGTTTCCTACTTTTTTTTATATTATTATATTGTCATATGTATATAATATAATCTTACATTATATTATGATGATAAACGAATTCTCACAGTTGAAAAGACAATACCGTGTATCAAAACATTGTAATAATATGCAAATCAGGACATGATACTAAAAATACAACATTTTAAACACACTACAATAAATAAGAGAAAGAACTTTAAAATATATCATACAACAATGTTATTGTATAGTATACATGATAATATGATAATAAATAATTTTCACATTTTAGTATTTTTTTTTTTTTTTTACAATATGATAATAATAATAATAAACATTCATCTTCGATATTTTAAGCACGTCCTTGCTCTTTTTGATCTCCATAGAAAGTAAACTAACAGTCAAATAAAAAACCCACTATTTATTTATTCAAACCATATTTAGGTTAAATAAAAGAAAAGTGCCGAAAAAAGTTTATATAATATAAAAACTATTTTTTTTATGACTAAAATACATGATAGATAACAAGTTTTAATCAAAGTTTTTCATTTTATTAAAAGCGGCTTAAAAGCCATTTATAGGGTGGAGTATAACGCAACGTGGAAATTAAGGGCCATATAATAATATTTGATGATCCCCCGCAGAGCCTCGTTGCGACAGAAATAAATATACTGAGAGTGTATAGAGATTTCTCTCCCGCAATTTTAAATCCTGGAGAACCCCTTAAAATATATTTTTACATCCTCATAATTTCAGTTTTCAACAATAATATACCAAAATAAAATATCCTACATCAAAGCACGGATAAGATTATTGATTTTTCCCCTGTACGCAGTGACCTTGAAATATTTAATTTGGGCAAGGTCACCTAATCATTGGAAAATGGAAACAGAGGCACACTGTAAATAAATGAACTTTATAGGGTGAATAACGGTATGAAACGTGTTTATTGAAAAATAAAAGTTGCAAAAATATGTTGTCGTACCTATGCATCCAAATATGGTCATGTTAAATGCTAAAAGTGAAACATTCTCATACATAGGTGATTCATATAAACAATAACCTTAAAGCGTTTCTTTTTTATTATAATATATTATTTTAGCTTTAAAGTAAGCAAAATACAAATTAACTCTCCATGCATTAATTCAAAATTATGAATAAATAAATCGTCTATGAAAGAGTTTAAATCCGACATTGTATATATAAAAAAGCTGTTAGCATAATATATAAAAGTGTTATAAAAGGAAATTTTAAATTAGCCTATTATAAAAATTAACAGCAAAAGCGATTGTTTAAAACGATACTATAATTAATTATGGAAATTAACAATTAACGTTACCGCGCTTTTGCTTCGCTCGTTTTATGGTCAAGTAATTTTAATTTTTACTTTATATAAATTTTAAAAATAACTTGCATATATATATATATATATATATATATATATATATATATATATATATATATATATATATATATATATATATATATATATATATATATGTATAAATGCGAAAAATTCTCTCGCCATAAGATAAAAACGCTTTTAATTGAAGTTATTTTTATCTTTATTTTGAGAAATTAAGTAAAAACATTTTGGAATACGCTAGTTATACGCTTGCAAGTTCTATGAGATATAGATTTATCTGCGGTCGTCCAATTATAAATAACCATAAAAGTAAACAATTGCAAAAGTTATAAGACTTAAACTATACTCTCCTCTGTTAAATATATTATTTCTTTGTTGTCGCTATATAATGATGAATGAACTTCAACCCAGTGACTCTCGATCTTTATACATATTATATACACGTGACCGCGAGATAAAATAATACTGCAGGTGCACTTGAATCACAACTTGATAAAACAAAGAATGATGTACTTTCTAAGTTTACTTTACGACTTAATGTAACAATACAATATTGAAGTACAGTAGAAAAAACACAAAACAAGTCAATATTATTTGTCTCATATATTTCGTCACTGATATTTACCTTGGCGGTGCTGAGTAATATAAAAGCAGTAGCTTTGTAAACAAAAATTGTGTTACTTAATTTATTTGCGTATGTGTGACGCGCATGATATATATAATATATATATATATATATATATATATATATATATATATATGAAAATTAGCATAATACAAAGGCGTGTCTTGAAATTAGGTGTGTCAATTCATGTATTATCAATTCAAACCACGCTGCATACCATACAGTAAAATTATATCTCTGGCTCAAATGTTTTGTAGGTGACTTATGCACAACTGCACGACTTTTTTTTTTATGACCGTAAAAATTCTTATGTCTTTTGTTCTCTGTATGACTATCTGTTAATTGAATTCAAGCAAGGTTATAATATAATAAAGGCTGGGCTGCGATTGTAACTTTTATCAGGGTCGGACTGGGGTGGAAAGGCCTCGGCGGCGATCCCGCGAGAGGGGCCTCATAATGAGTATGACACACGCCTGGACAGGGGGTCTGGGGGGCGAAGCCCCCCAGAAGCCCGCCGCAGGCGCGAAATTTTTTGCAACCACGCCCCTTTTTTACCTGTTTTGTTGTAAAAAAAAACGATGTTTTTTTGTTACATTCCTTGGTTTTTGTTTATAGCAGGGGGATCAAGAGGCATTTTTAAGGGGTTTTCGGGAAAAGGTGGTAAGAACATGAATTTTTCAGGGTTAGTAGATATGGTCATTAGTAGCTCTTTCCCTATATTTCAACGCATGGGCCACGTAGGGTCGTCAGATATTGACCTCTGAACTTTGACCCCTTATTCCACAGTTTTTAATTTTTTATAGCGTTCCTGATCATCTTTTCGCAAAACGTTTAAGAACAAAATATGTTTTAAATAATTATTTCTACCTGTGCAAAAATTTTCAAAAGTGTGACGTCACAAATACCAAGATGGCGGCCCGATTTTCAAAATTGCCCTAATTATTGGTACTAATTATTTATTCAACACCTTTTCATTAGCCCAAAAATAATAATTTTGATTATATTTTATGTATAATGTACTGAGGAACATGAAAATTTTATTTGAAAGAAATCGGACAGTTTGGGTGGAAGATATTAATTTTTTTCGAAAAAGCTGTATGCCCAGCAATGGTGCCTATGCTATAACCATAGGGAAAACAGCAGAATTCAAACTGTTGTAACTTTTTATCAAGTTGATGTATGGGTTTGATTTATTTAGGTAGCATAGATAATCAAGAGATCTTTGATAAAGCAATTATTTTTTAATTCAAAATTGTATAGGGTGACTATAATATGACCTTTGACCTTGCACCTTAGAGGGATGTTATTTTAATGATTGCGAGCACTAATTTAGCCCGCGAGAACAACTTTTAAGGAAAAAATGTTAGATTTGACTAAATCAATCGATAAAAGTTATGGAGGAGTAATTAGGTTTCCTCTGACCTTGACATATTTGGAGAACTTGGTGCTCAAATTTGGTATTTTTTAAGAATTCCAAAGCATTAAAATCGAGCTTAAATGAAAAAAAAGAAAAGAAATGCGATTGGATCATATCTAAAGCCCCGTAAATCAGTCCACATACCCACACCACCCAGCAACCCCCTGGGCTACCCCCCCCCCCCCAAAAAATAAAGGAAACGTTGTAAACTGAAAACATAAAACATGGGCATAATATATGTTTATTTATATATTAATATTTTTTTATAATTCCATCTTGTCCTCCCCCATCTTAAATCAACAATTATATTTTAATTTGGGGGGGGGGGGGGTCAAAAAACAGAAATCAAAATGTATTATGTGTATAAACTTAATTTAATTTTATGCATAAGTATGTTAAAGGTTTACATTTTTTAATGGAAGGGAGAAGTGGGCTTATTTACGGGGCAACCGATGTGATCCAACAGGACTAAATATTTTCATCCCCCCCCCCCCCGCCCCCCGAAAAAAGTTAACTTTTAACATGCATGCATAATTAATTATATACTCATGTAGTAAATTCTTATTTCTGTTTTCTGTATTTTTTTAAACATCCCCCACCACCCCGCCCCCCAAATTAAAATATAATTGTTGTTTTAAGATGGGGGAGGACAAGATGGAATTATAAAAAACAATATTAATATATAAATAAACATATATTATGCGCATGTTTTATGTTTTCAGTTTACAACGTTTCCTTTATTTTTTTGGGGGGGGGGGGGGTAGCCCAGGGGGTTGCTGGGTGGTGTGGGTATGTGGACTGATTTACGGGGTTTCAGATATGATCCAATCGCATTTCTTTTTTTTTTTCATTTAAGCTCGATTTTAATGCTTTGGAATTCCTAAAAAATACCAAATTTGAGCACCAAGTTCTCCAAATATGTCAAGGTCAGAGGAAACCTAATTACTCCTCCATAACTTTTATCGATTGATTTAGTCAAATTTAACATTTTTTCCTTAAAAGTTGTTCTCGCGGGCTAAATTAGTGCTCGCAATCATTAAAATAACATCCCTCTAAGGTGCAAGGTCAAAGGTCATATTATAGTCACCCTATACAATTTTGAATTAAAAAATAATTGCTTTATCAAAGATCTCTTGATTATCTATGCTACCTAAATAAATCAAACCCATACATCAACTTGATAAAAAGTTACAACAGTTTGAATTCTGCTGTTTTCCCTATGGTTATAGCATAGGCACCATTGCTGGGCATACAGCTTTTTCGAAAAAAATTAATATCTTCCACCCAAACTGTCCGATTTCTTTCAAATAAAATTTTCATGTTCCTCAGTACATTATACATAAAATATAATCAAAATTATTATTTTTGGGCTAATGAAAAGGTGTTGAATAAATAATTAGTACCAATAATTAGGGCAATTTTGAAAATCGGGCCGCCATCTTGGTATTTGTGACGTCACACTTTTGAAAATTTTTGCACAGGTAGAAATAATTATTTAAAACATATTTTGTTCTTAAACGTTTTGCGAAAAGATGATCAGGAACGCTATAAAAAATTAAAAACTGTGGAATAAGGGGTCAAAGTTCAGAGGTCAATATCTGACGACCCTACGTGGCCCATGCGTTGAAATTTAGGGAAAGAGCTACTAATGACCATATCTATTAACCCTGAAAAATTCATGTTCTTACCACCTTTTCCCGAAAAGTTCCTCTTGTTCCCTCTACTATTACAGTACATTTATATATTTTTATTAAATTATTATTAATTGTTTTTCAATAATAATAATAATAATAAATAAGGAAATAAAGTATGTATACTTTTTTAAGTATAATACTTCTTAAATGTATAATCGTCTGATCGTCAGCTATATCAGCTATTAATTTTTTTCTAAATACATATATTAATTTAAAGAATTTTATTTTAATAATTTAATTGCTATAGTGGAAGTAGAGGCTGTAATCCCATACAGGGGGCCTGGGGCCTGCTCTGTTTCATAAAGGCCCTATGGAGAAAGGAGCCTCCCTTTCTTCTATGTTGTATGTGAAAAAAAAAACATGGAGGCCCCGAGTAAAATTTTAACGATGACACAACGATGAAATAAGAATGACAAATAAATGCGACACAAAGATGAAATAACGATGAAACGTGTCCCATTTCATCGTTATTTCATCGTTAGCCCCATGTTATTTATATGGAGTTAAAAAATAGAAATATTAGCAAAATGAGCAAAATATTTTCGACGAAATTTCAATGACATAAGTATGAAACAACGATGACATAAGTATGAAACAACGATGACATAAGTATGACACAACGATGACATAAATGAGAAATAATGACGACAAAATTATACTACTAGAATTTATCGATGACATTTCAATGACATATGTATGAAATAAAGATGACAAAAATTTTCAGGATAATTTTAATAATGTAAAAATATGAAATATCGACGACAAACTTTCAAAGTACACCGCGCGACCACCTCGGAGACCTGCCTCCCTGCTCACAAAACCGTGATTTTAGCCGCGCGGTTCTGAGAAAAGTGAAAAAAAACCGCGCGGTTCTCAAAAAACCGTGCAAAAGCCGCGCGGTTCTTAAAAAACCGTGCAGAAGCCGCGCGGTTCTGAAGAACCGCGCGGTTCTTGCACGGTTTTTAGAATAAGGTCACGTGATCTAGCGCATGCGCATTTAGGATGTGTGAGAAAGATGCGCAGTATCTCAGTGAACTTGAGAATCGAGAAAACTAACATGGTGAATTTACTTTTGTGTTGTTTTTACGTGAATATTAAGTACAAATGTTAGTAAGAAGCTAAAAAATTAGTGCTCGATGTTTTTAAATGAGGTAAGAATTTACTGAATGTATAATTCCAAAGTTTTAATGTCAGTAGAGGGCTAAAACAGTGATTTTTGTTACATGTCTTTGGGGCGCGGCAATGGCGAGTGGCTTTGAACTTCGCAAAGACCAACGTATTTATCTATATACACGCATCATGGAACGTAAAGTTTTTTTTTTTTTTTTTTTGTAATATATTGGGTTTGTTTTTATTAGTATGTATATTAAAATATATTATTTGTATGTCTTAGATTTTGTTTGTTGAACCAATAATAATATGTATTTAATATTTTTTATATGTATTTTCTTGATTGAAAAAGCGTGGTATTTATATAAAAGGTACGCTTTTTCAATGAAAATGTGTGTAGTATATAATAATGGTATTTTTGTTTATTCAAAGGAACATATGTACGAGTGTAAGTAGAAAATGTTGTGTTCTGTTCTAATTCAGGTGCAGTGTGACAATAAAAAGTAAGTTTTTCACGACAATATCGAACCAGAAAGGTGCGGAGCCCACTGAGAGCGTCGGAGAAGGCGGCATTAAGGTTCAACAGCACGTGCCATGTAAGCCATAGAGCCATCTGGGTTCAACGTAAGAACCGCCTGGTAACCGGGCGGTGCCCGGCAGCCACGCGGTTTTAACCCAAAAACCGCGCGGCTTCAACTCAAAAACCGCGCGGTAACCGCGCGGTTTTTGCGCGGTTCTTGCCCGGTAACTGCGCGGTAACCGCGCGGTTTTTGCCCGGTTACCGAGCTCGGTTTTTTGCAAGGTAACCGCGCGGTTTTTTGCGCGGTTTTGTGAGCAGGGCTGTTAATAAAATCTAGTGCCTATATACCAAATGCTACCTGCCTAACATGAAATTTTATATACGGGGTTGGAGTTTTCTTCTTTCGTGTAGAGTAGCTCGCATTATATTATATAAAAAAGCTTTCCAAACTCAGTAACCCAGCATTTTTTAAGTCTCACTTGAAACTTGTTTTGCAGATTTCTTAATTAATTTGTAATCAAGTGAATACTTTTATGCAAATCTAAGTCAGAAAACACAATAAATCGTCATTTTTGTAGTAAATTACATATTTTATAAATAATTAAAACTTTTATTACCTGCCCTAAAAAGTATCAAAACCTCCGAAACAAACGAAAAAATAGGTATTAATTCTTGACTTTGAATTTTTTTTTTTAAGTCTGAGAGTCACCGGAAAAAGCTACTATATTACATTGCACTACCACAAAGATTTTGTACAGGATTCTAATCATAATATGTATTTATCAAATATATTGCTTGTATTGAATTTTAATTAAACGCAACAATGTATTAAATTTGCAATATTTAATAATATTTTTTATGCATTATTTTATGCATTAAAAAAAAGCTATATAAGTGATTATAATAATTGTCAGTTTTGGCACTAAATTATTACTTTCCATATATTTATGCAATACTAAATTTTGAATTGTTTGAAACATATTTATAATATATTTTTTTAACTTTTCTTTTAATGCTTGCAATTAATTTGCCTTATCGTACGCGTGTTAAGAAATATATAACAATAAAAATTCAATCAATTTAACAATTTTTGTTACGCTTATAGAGTTAATAATAAGCACATTGACTATATTTAAAGCTGATTTAGATTGGCATAATTTTTAGTAAAATATTAAATTTCATTACATTAATAACTAATATAATATAAAATAATTATTTTATATTTTTACAATATTGAAAAATACACACTCCGAAACCGTTTAGCATGCATTTTTGCACATAGGAAAAAAAATCTATATAATTATGTCAGTAGTAATTTTAATCAAACACGTTATATTAATATAGATTAATTATTTAATTATATATATAATATGATATTTTTCTATCAATCTACCAGCTTAAACCGAAAATTCGATGACTTAAAGACGACATAACGACGACATGAAATTTTTTGTTTTTACAAAAATGAAATAAGTATGACAGCAAAAAATTATTGATGAAATAACGATGGCAGTTTTATTTTTCAAAAACCTAAATGCGACACAACGATGACAACGATTAAAATTCAATATGTATGAAATAACATATTATAACATGTTATTTCATACATATTGAATTTTAATCGTTGTCGTCGTTGTGTCGCATTTAGGTTTTTGAAAAATAAAACTGCCATCGTTATTTCATCAATAATTTTTTGCTGTCATACTTATTTCATTTTTGTAAAAACAAAAAATTTCATGTCGTCGTTATGTCGTCTTTTTGTCATCGAAATTTCATTGTTAGACATTTTAAAAAAATTATTTTTGTGACTTTGTCATACTTTGTCTTCATTAAATCGCAGTTGTGTCATCGTTATGGGACATTTCATTGAAATTTCATTGAAAAATCATAGAATTGTCATACTTAGCGTTCTACTCGGGGCCCCCTTATACAGAGGGTCTGCTCATTGATTATTAGTTTGTTAGGAATGACCCCACGGAGGCCCCCGGCCCGGAGGGCCTTTTTTCTCCTCTGTTTTGTGTACTATACAGGTATTTTTGTAAGACAAGAGAAGCAGGCCAGGGGGCCTCGTCAGCCTCAAACAAGCGCGTCATAAAAAAAATATATATTTAAATAAATATAGAAAATATTAATTATAATTATTTACACTTATTTCTTTTTTATATTAGGCTTCTATTTTTCTGCTTGTTTTTCTGTATACATTTTTAAACGTGTTTTTTTTCTACGCCGCTGCGCGGCTTTGACGGGGGCCTCACCTGGGGGCCTCATCTTTTTAAAGGGGGCCTCAAACTGGGGGGGCCTCGGCGGCGATGCCGCCTAGCCCTTATGGCCAGTCCGACCCTGACTTTTATCAAATATGGTTTTATTTCATTCTATTTCATCGTAACCTTTTTTAGACACAGGCACAGCACCCACGGCATTTTTCTGTTAATATAACGTGGTACCATGATATTCTATTGTCTCATTTGTCTCCAATATTCTTTAACAAAAAAAAAAAAAACTCATATATACATAATAATAATGTGTGTGTTACATATTGCAATTTAGATTGTCTTAATTTGTACACATTTCCATCTATATCTATCTATCTATCTCTAAATTATACATCTCTACAACACGGCAGTTAATTCAAATCGCAGAAATTGGCGATCTAAGGAGAGAGAGAAACAATTTGCATTTCTTTCCCTTATTCTCCTGGTCAGGTTCTACAACTTTTGCAGATGTCCTCCTTACAAGTTTTAGTCGTTTGAACTTTGAAGATAAAATTTGTTTTCACCGCAAATAATACGACGTTTACATCATAATACATATTATGATATTATTTATATTATATGGAAAAGTTATATCCGTTGTTCCGCGTATATACTTCATTAAGAAAAAAGAAAGAAAAAAAAAGTATTTGTATTCATAAAACAAAATAAGTAATTTTAATGCTGCAATTTTTCTCTCTCTTCAAGAACTATAACAAAAATCTCAAGGTTGCGGGTTGTTTTTCTTACCCGCATTCCTCCAAGTGCGAAGGGGAGAGTGATACAGTAAACAAAGAACAACGTCGCTAAGAAAAAGACGTTATTCCGCACCCCTTTGAACGTACATTACGTGTCTATATTATACATGCATCTGTCGAGTTCTCACCTGTTGAAAGTCTTCTCGTACTCCTTGACTTGTTTGCGAGAAAACTCGTGGAACTCGGAGTAGACACTGGTGACAGCTTTGAACTTTGGTTTCACCTCTTGACCCTCGTCTAGGGCTTCGTTGATGGCCTGTCTCCTGGTTAGGATGGATGTCAGTTCTTGGTCAGCAGACATCTCTTCTCTCTCTCTCTCTGTATGTGGTCTTCGAGGACACAGAAACAGCACTGGACGTGTGCGAGCGCGGCTTGCTACAAAGCGAATGTGGCTCGTGCGCTTTTTACTTCGTCGTTCCTGCTGCTATCGCTTGCTGGCTCGCTGTCGCATCAGCGCATGCGCTCTCTCCTTGCTGCACTCGGTCACTGCTGTCTGCTAATAAATGGAAAGTGGGTGAAGATTTGAGATTCCTTCCTTACCTTACCTTTCAAAGGTTGGAAAAACATAAATATATAAACAAAGGTCCAAGTATATATGGCCCATGCAGACAAAGAGCATTGACCTTTATTTGAAAAAATAAACTATAATTTTGTCATCGAGTTAGAAAGTTACATTTATGCAGTTATCACAATATGTTACGTACCTGCGTTTTGCGCTCCACTGTCTCCACTGCCCTATTTATTACCGATAATATGCATATTACATAACTTTAAAGCGACAGCAATTTAACATACGCTACTATACTATACGCAGTGTGGTGGCAAAATATTTATGCATCATTATTAGTAATATTATTTAGGTGTACTGCAGAAGCTGATCTATATAGGCTTCAAAATATAATCAGATGAGAGAGCAAGCTATATTGACCAATAAAAATACTTTAATGCGCCATACAGACCAGTATTATTATGTTCAAATTAATTATACTATAATTTAATATTCAGAAAAAAAATAAAGGTCTGCAAAAAAATTGCATACTCAGCATAGAAAAAGTATATGAACGAACCATGTATATAGTGATTTTGTGACCGATATTTCTTACTTTTCAACATTTATTGATAGCATTTTAATATTTTGCTACAAAAACAAATTTGTATTGGATTTTCAGCACTCTGCATAATTAGTCTCATCGATCATACATACCTAACTTATAATTATTATTCTTCTTACAATTTTTTGTTGGTAAAAAAACAACAACAAAGAAATGTAATAACTTTTGTATTCAAATGACTTGCAAATTTAACTTCAAGTAATTGCAAGTTATTTGGTATAAGCAAAACAAGAAAAGTAATGACATTGAATAGTTATACCGCATGCACGTATTTTTTCATGTATAATAATTATTTTAATCATTTTCACTTGACCTATAAATGTTGTGTAAACTAACTAAATTAACTGAAATAATTTTTTGCCATTGAAACATAATGGGGCTGATAAATCTTCAAATATTTCAAAAAAAAAAAACAAAAAAAGTTCGCAAAACTGTCATCTCCGTTCTTCGGAGTTTGCGTGACATTTTTTCAGATACAGTTCAGCGTGACTCAGGCAGACAGACATGTCCTTGATCACGTGATAGAGTATGTAGAGTCCCCGCCACCGCCACCAGCGTGACTCATTCACTAAAAAATATAAAAAAAATAAACATCCGCAAAACCCTGTTTACTTTTCACTTAATTAAAAAGTTGCATTAATTTACTATATCCTACGTTTTATTTTCCTCTAAAAAAATAGTTTATATGTGAGAGCTTTAATTTGTATACGAGATTACAAGGTAAAGTATTTGTGAAAATTGGAATATTAAACTGCGTACCATTATTTAACGTCATAAATATATATATATATATATATATATATATATATATATATATATATATATATATATATTTGCTGAAATACTATATCCCACACTTGTATAATAATAAGTTGTTTTTTATATAAATAAATACAGCAAATATTTCTAAGTATTTTATTATTTATTTAGAAACTTTGTTATTATTGCGACTTAAAAGTATTGAAATAAATTTACGAAACAATTATTGCAAAATAAAATAAAGCAAAAATTTCTCTCCGTTTAGCTTTTAATTAAAATAATCCCCACAAAAAATACATAACGTGTAACCTCAATTAAAATATTTGACTTGAACATTTTAATGCAAACTATAATAAACGTTCGTTAGGTAATATCTGACGTATGTTAATTAAATATAAATTTTTAAAATTACTAATATAATAACATAAAAATCATTAAAATTTCAATGTTCTAATGATCTTTTAATATAAAATTATTTTAAATAACTACCGATTTAGGAAAAATGGTGCTTTTATAACTTATTTGATAAAATATTTCTGATATGAAGAATGAATATTACAGTAAATGAAATTCTATATAGAAATAAGACTATTGACTTCGGACTTATCAAAGGAAGGATAACTATGTGCTACAGACTACAGAAATGGGCAGTATATAGGGACAGTTAGGTGGTGTGAATTTGCGCCACTTTGACGGCTGTTTCCATCCGCCTCAACACCGTGTTGATGTATGACGCTCTCTCCGCGAGGTGCACCTCGTCCACCTGCACCTGTGAACACGCATGCAACTCGGGGTCACCACAAGGTCGAGCCATAGGTTATACCTATAAGTGGGACTGACAAACCATTGTTTGAATTCCAACACTCAACCTTTTAACCCTCTTAATAAATTATTATTTATATTATATATTATTTTTCTTATGCCGCGAGTTTACAGGAAGTTATACATTTAACGTATATATAAAAACATTGAAGCATGAAAATTTGGATGATAAACTATAAGCTCAATCGTGCGTCAAGAAATTTACTTTATGTAAGCAGAAAATCACGTTTCACTTTCTTGTGGACAGTTTAGAGTTACTGAAGCAGGACTTACCTCAGCGGTGTTTTGTTCAGGTTTGCAGCTAGGATGGCGGTTGCTGGCACGGCTCCTCGTGCTCATGTGACACGTCTGCTCCTCTACTGCACGATCAGGGCAGCAGCACCACGCATCCACAGTGCTGCGAGAACATTTTTGCTTTTTGTTTTTAAACTGTAATTCCGTACTGAAATAAGTTTTTGTAAATTTCATCTCACTTGGTTATTGTATATTATTTTAAAATTCACTTGCAACTAATTTTTTATGATACAGTAACGTTGTTTATTATTATTTTACAGCATTTTTTTTTCTTTTCTTTTTTACTGTTATTATTCCTTATATACATGCCGTTCTAAGGTAACGCAACAAAATTGCAATGACAAAAAATAAAATGAACTTACAAAAATGCGATCTTTTTTTATCAGATTAAGTTTATGATGTAACACGAAAATAAAATTCGTTTAGAAATATTAATTTAATTAAATTTAACATCATAAATTATAATCACAAATCGTCCAAAATATAAATCTTGGATATGGTGTTATGTTTATGATACATCAGTATATTTCTATATTATAAATGGTTTTGAATCCTATACGCATCATGAATCATCAAGAGCCCTGTAAGACTATAAGACTCGCATAATTTTATATATAAATATTTTCCAGCAACCAATTATTGTTCTCCCGCATTAAATTTTTAAAGATTAAATTTAGTGCAGGCAGAGTGCAGTTAAGATATATATTTTGTGTCAAATTAATATATAATTTTTATAGCGTTCTAATTAATTTAATCTTGTTCAAAACTTTTGTTCGTGAGTCTTCCGCTATACTACATGAGATGATGACAAATTATAGATGCATCTATAATTTTTTACGACTTTTTATGTGTTTTTTATACCACAATTAAATGCGATAAGTCACACGTAATATTTAATTAAACATCGCACGACACGAAGATGGGAATGATTTTTTGTAACAAATTCTACATGAAAAGAATTCAGCGCTCATGAAAAGTTTGTTTTGATGTAAATCATGCATATTAAAAAATATAATAATAAATAAAAATATTTAACGTAAAGTAACACTACATTGTATAGAGTTACACGTTATTGGTGTGTATAATACTATAATAGTAAATTAAATGGTCTATTAAATATTAAAAACCCACCATGAGCGAGAAAGGACATTGATAATTAATTATTATACACCAATCAAATTGCAATGTAAATTGCTAATACTTTACGTATGCAATATACGTTCATGCATCTATACCATACCAATAACTATATGCATGAAAGCCTTTATTATTAATACGATGGTATAGCATGAAATTACTTATTATAGCGCCAGCTTGAGCAGTTGAGCACATAATACATGGCCGCAGCGCATCGTTTTTTATTTATATAAAAAGTTATAATTGATTGGCATATATTTTTCTTCGGAGTAAACCTAATTTTAACCTCTTAAAATCAATTAACACGTATTATTGAATGTTTTTAAATAACTTTTTTCCTCAATGTACTTTTCAATGTTACTTTTTGCACATATATGGCGTCGAAGAGCAAGTTTAAATCTATCATGAATGAAACTAATTACCCATATTTTTTTCTTGAAAACGACTCATATTTGTCATAATTATAAGAATGTTTAAAAGGGGTTCTAAACTTACGAGCAACAGGTCTGCAGCACCGTATCTACGTCGTTTGGTTGAGACAACTGCTGTAGCTCTGGGAACAAGCAGTCCACGTTATTATCTATCTCGTCCTCAGGTTCACTTGTCTCAGCCTGAGAGGTAGACACGTCTGACCCTGTGCCTTCCTCAGGTGTACTGGGCACGTCTGTCACCTGATTTTCATTGCTCTCTTTTTCTTTGCTCTTGTCGTCAGTTAGATGGTACAGAGAGAACTCCGAGATTAGTGGAACAGTACTGAGAGGCACCGGGCACTTTTCTGTGAAACAAATTAATAAAAGTTTTAGTATTTGCGATTTTGAAATTTAGCGCCTATTTTACACGGGATAACGTTTGAAAAGTTGGTTTTTGTGTAGTTTTTAATTTTATTTATTGTAAGACATTATGTCGCTTCCACATTATCTGCTGGACATAAATAATATAAAATAAATTAATTAATTAACACATAATACAGAAATATATAGTTATATACATTTATAAAAAACACATTTTATATTTATGAAAAACACATCTCTTTACATTAACGATTTATATTGATACGCAATTCTGAAGATCATTTTTATAAAAAAATATCGTCATTAATTATTTCTATCATGTATTTATAGACAGCAATTTTTGTCTGCATTATTGCAGACATACACACTATGATACGTATTTCTATTTGTATATTTTTGAGTACATATATTTCCATTTGTACCCATGCATGTATGCAAATAAATTTAAATTTATTTAGCTTATTTATAAGTCTAATTCAGGTCATATCAATATACAATAAAAATAGTTATATAAAAGGATATTGACATGATCATCATGATGTAATGCCAGTGATTATGTAACTAAAATAAATTACCCATACTTAAAATGTTAATTTGGTTATACAATATTTAAAAAAAAATTAATATGCAACAATTTAATCGAACAAATAAATAGAAACATATTAAAAAATATATCCAAGTTATATGTTTAAAAAAATAATAATTCAAGCAATTTATAATAATTTATCTATATAATTTTTGTTCTTGATATTTATTCTTTAGCTTTTTATTTTCTTTGCACCCCTGCATGTTATAATATATAAAATAGAAAATTTTATTGTAATTTTTTGTTTATAGTAATTATAATATTAATATATTATGACTACTTATTATAATTATTTATTTTTATTTAAAAAAACAACAAAAATAACAAGGAAATAAAAGGAAACATTGTTCTATATTAGTACCTGGTGCTGCTGTGGCGATTATTCCTTCTAGATACGCAGCGAAAGAAATTGCAAGCGAAAGACGGTCGCTAACTCTGTACCTGCGCTTGTCATACGCAGGCAGCACAGCATCCAACATTTTCAGCTCCTCGCGAACTGTATTATTACGTATTCTCACAATCCTGTACAAACATTTTTGTTATTTCTTGCATTCATTTCAGCTGTTTAGCTCTTAATATTATTTGCATTTCGGATTTTGCAATTTTAACTTGCCATAAAAATTCGAATGAAAAATAAACAAACATTTCCCCAACAAAAATTATTGTTTTATATACCATACCGCCAACAACTTAATGTCAATGATAACCAAATTAAAACTTGTAAGTTTGTAATAATATAGGAATGGCATTATACCTCTTAGCATTGTCTTCTCATTGCGACGCGCACTTACCTGCCTAACGCGTTTTTCTTGACTTTATGGACAGGATACTCCATGGTGCGCACCTTCGATACGAAGTCAACCCTTGCAGGGGTCTCACTACTCGGAGTGTTCATGCTCATCCCAACACCCTTGATAAGCAACAAAAATGTATGCGTCGTCAATTTTATATGACGCACTGCAGTTTGTTATAAGACATATACAATTAAACCATATTTACAATGTCAAAGTAAATATGGAATGAGGATTTTTTTTTTTATTTTACCTTTCAGAACCATTTATTTTTTGCTATATTATATTGTTGGAATCTGAAATAAATTTTTATGTCTTTCTAAAAAATAAAACATTCATGGAGACTTACAAGAGTCACCGAACTAAATGTAATTCCACCACACTTCCACCCGCACCCCATCAGTAAAAAAAAAAAAAAAAAAAAAAAAAAAAGGCACTGAAATATATTATGCTTTATAATAGAGCGTGTGCACGAAAAAGCGCAAGAATGCACTTCGACGTCATATGCTGGAGCAATGAATAGCATTGCTCAGCAATCAGCAAAGAACAAACATATCATTTTGCACGGCCCATTATATTTTCTTTGCAGAAACGGTCAATTTTGTTATTTTTCTCTCAAACTTTAAAACCTAATTCAACCTATATAATTATAACAAGAATATATATTAAGTTATTATTGATATATATTATATCAATATCAACGCTCTGAAAAATATTGATAAAAGTATTTTTAAACTGGCAAAATGAATCATTTTCCAATATTAGCCCGTGTTATTTAGTGCTCTCCCATGGCGTCGATAATTTTATGAAGGCAACCATCCTGTAGCCTAAGATATACAAATAATGTTCGTAATCCCTGTTTTTCGTGCTCCGAACCACAAAAAATGACGATCATCAAAAGCTTTTTAGATGCTGGGAATGGACCACTTGCAATAAAATATGTTTTTAATTGTTGCAGCAAGTAAGTGAAAACGATTTTTACATAAGAAATGCATTAAGAATTATTCAAATTATTTTAAAAAGTTCGTTCATTGCAAGTGGTCAATTGCGCATTTTTTGGAGGGAACAGGGTTTAGAAACATCTATATACAATAAGATCACATCATTTATATTTGAAGTAATGATAGTCACATTGCGAGTTTAATGAATGCTTGTTGCCTGTATTATAACTTATTATTTTATGATGCATGATGATTTATATTCATTCATCAAGCAAGCCAAAAATAAATATACTTTTGTTTTTAATTTTTTTGATAAACTAGCACAATAATATAGTGAAATTAGAACCAGTTTCGATTTAACTAAACTTCAAAAAAGAAGAAGATAATTTAACTGTATAGAGCCTATACTATTAATAAAAAAAAAAAAAAAAAAAAGCTTTAATAAAGTCCAAAAGTTTGTTGCTTGAGGTGCGATTTGTCATAGGCCTCATAATAAGCGTTAAGCGGACAGATCTGAGTTTCTCAGCCGGTGCTCCGTAGGCTAATCCATACAAAATAGTAATAATAATTAAACAGCTATAGTGTATTATTGTACTTAATTTTGCCCCTAAAAAAAATTCTTTAACGTCTTGCCAATTCAATATAAAATGTAAGAAAAATTAGGAAAGTGTACTTTCAAAATAGCAATTATAAAAATAATAAAAAGTAATGTTTTGAAATAGATTTCACGTGTCCTTCGTAAAAATGTAAAATCGTCAATTTTATTTTTATTAAATTTTGATAATAGCGACATAAAAACAAATTTACTGCATAATATATTTGATTAAAATTTAAATAATTAATAAAAGAAAAAAGCAAAGTTAATTTAAATATTTGGCATTTACTATACAACATTATATGAGTGTAAAAAAAAAAAATTAATAATAATAAGGCGTGTGTTTGGGGTGCTGCGCGACCCAAAAAGTTTGAGAAGCTTGCCTATACTGTAGAGTATAGGCTATCTGAGACTCATTATTACTAGGAATTTTAAAGCCTGTTAATGACTTACAGTAAACTAGTGCAGTGGTGAATTGCACCCCGATACATAAAAAAATAAATAATAATAATAATACTTAGAAATAAAATAAAAAGTATTACTTTTAATATTGGCATAATTATTTTCCACTCACGGGTGGGCCGAATTTTACTTGTTTTTGAAATAACAGTTTTAGATTCAGCAGTATACGTGCTCTACGCAAAATCTACATGCATATAAATACTTTCCTATTGTTCGTTTTTAAGATTTATTCTGAGCTCAATACGAAATGCTACCTAAAATATTGCACCATTTTCAAAATATTAGTAATTTGACAAAATTTTGATTTGATTTTTTTTTTTAATTTTTTTTTTTGCCTTGTCTTAAAAGAGGAATTTTAACTCCATTTTCAATAAAGAAGTAAAAAAATCAATGTTAAATAAAATATTGAACACTTCTATTTGCTTTTGCACGAATGCATTTTGTGCATATTAATGCACAAAATATAATTTTAATGCAATTAAATATAAATTTTTAATTGAAAAATAGTTAAAATTCCAGTATACTATTAAAAAAATCGTTCCACCCCCTTAACCCCCTTCAGGGGGGGCTACGCCCCCCCTGACCCCCCCACATGGTGCGAGCGATCCGAACAAGTCCCGCCATGAGAATGAAACCACTTCTACCCCTGATTATAAGGTGTACAACCAAATTTGCGATATACAGAAAAAGACGGGATAATATTATATTAAAACCTCTATTTCGTATTGCAGGATCATATTTTAGGCGATTTTTGGTCAAACTTCTGCAGTTATTGGACCACACAATTTTAATAACGCAATAACGCATATAATTTGAATGCCGGCTATAGGCTATAGGCCTATAGCTTCAAATTTTTTTAATCGTAATCTTAAGTTTAAAAAAAAAAAATAATAATAAATCATCGAAGAAACACCTATTTGGTCGAAAGACGACCACCATTGAAATTTTTGTCGGCTTGCAGTTGCATGAGTCATATGACTGTCATGACTGTCATGGGAAGAAATAAACAAACTTCAGGGCTCAATAAAAATATAGCAAATTGCAACATAGAGACAACTTTGAGCTCCTGCAGCCGCCTGTCGTCTTGAAACAATTATATAGCTTCTTCTTCTTAATTATGGGGAATGATGAAGCAGTTAAAATCACGGTTAAATTTCGATACTGAAATTTCTATACTGTAGCTTTACGCCTCGCACTCCTCAAAGCTATTGTTTTTCTGGCTCTCACTTAATTTTCTATTCGAAGAGGCAACATGAAATTAATTAATAAAAAAGAAAAATATATAATAGCTTTGATACACCCTTTAAGGCTCAGAAGAAGCAAATAATATACAATAAATAAATTATAATACACAATAATGCACATAGCTGATAATATATGCTAATATAAGGGAAGCACTTTTTATATAGTTTGGTCTCCGAGTTTTGTTTGTTTCCTCCACCCTCCACTAAATCCATCCTTTGCAATAAGTTCTTTCCGGCAACCCATGACGGGGGCTATACACTACACAGCTAATTACCTGTCTTTTAATTTAATGGACTTATATACACAAATTTCATCATACATATATGAACATGAATGAAATGTCCTGGTGTTTTGAAAAAAATTAAAACAAAGATATGCATAACATATTGGTCTACAAAACAAAATATATATTAACAGGATAATATTAAAAAGCGTCGTTGGACATTATAGGACATATTACTCTAATAAATCTATTGGATATTGTATCATACCTTTCTTTTTATGTGTATCTAGCTAATGTTTGGATATTAATGAATTATTTAATTACCTTTCAATTAGTCGTAATACCGCAACAGCAATATAAATTACTTTTTTTTTATTGGACTCCAGTGTCTCCAGTCCCAGTCCATAGCAGTTACAAAAACAAATTTCAAAAGCCGGTAATCAAAAATCAAACAGCCGGTATTTGAAATGAAATCCAAAATTTAGATTTGGAATAAACAATAAAATACATTTTAGAGAGTTTTAGACATCTAGTGAGTAAATTTGGAACTATATGTCTAGTCTTTACTCTTTAGTGTAAGCTATAGGTGGCAGCACTTTACCTTTAATAAAAAAAATTGCGCAAAATCAATTTTGTTTTGAAAGTTTTTGTTGTAGAACTACTACAGCTATTTCAAATCTTTCAGTTTAAATAGAATAGATCTATATACAATACGGAGACTTATTTAACTAATTTAGAAAATTATTAGATCCTTTAGTTAGGTGTATATGTGTTAATATGGAACCAATATAAAGAAGCTGCAAGTTTTTCACGCTTTTTGATAATTTAATTGACTTTTTTTTTCAATCTCGAACACATATTCACTCCATTTTATGTCAGATCAGAGCTAATAGTAAGATTACTTTGAAAAATTGAAAAATGTATAAGTATAAACAGGCATATCACCTCAATCAATTATTACCATTTAAAATTTCTCTCAACACATTTTTACTATTATTAAAAATTTTATTATGAAAGGTAGCTATTTTTGTAAAAAAATTATTAAAAAACTAATATAAGCTTTAATAAATTTTATATCAATAAGAAATGAATCACAAATTTAATTTAAATATTACTCTATATTTTGTATATTTTGATTGTTTGATGTTTCTCGTTTTTACTTATTATTATTCATAATTTATTTTATTTAAAATTAAAGAAATAATACCTATAATGAATGTTTATATTATTTCTTGTTAAAAAAATATAATGCTTGGAAAAAGGGTAATTTATGTAAATTATATTCATAATGGTTAATAAAATATGTAAATTTATAAATTAAATATTACATTATAAAGGGTTTATAAGGGTTTTTTAAATAAAACTTTTTTTTTAATTTTTAAATTATATTTAATTTAAAATATTTTCATTGTATCACAGATCAATATTATTATTGTTCTTTCTTTCTTTTTTTTCATACAAAATGCATAAATGAAATTTTTATATAATTGTTTCATTTAAAATAATGTGTTGTAAACAGTATGATTGTCAATTATCACAGACTTGAAAATATTACTCTCAGTTAAGAGTAACAAAAAAATTACACAAA
This sequence comes from Ecdyonurus torrentis, assembly GCA_949318235.1. Lineage (NCBI taxonomy): Eukaryota > Metazoa > Arthropoda > Insecta > Ephemeroptera > Heptageniidae > Ecdyonurus > Ecdyonurus torrentis. The sequence continues at coordinate 39,055,607 of OX439132.1, read as the reverse complement.
CTGCTTTGCTGTAATAATATAACATTAATTATTATAATTATTTAAGTCAATTCAAATGCCAGTTATTAAAATTTATATAAAAATATGGCATTTTTTTATTATTATTATTTTTGCAATAAAGCAATAAATATAAAATAACATATTAAAGCTATGTTTACCGTTATTTAAGTCAAAAAAACTAAACTAAAATAAACACAAAACTTATATTGAGATCAAACATGAATAAAAAAAAATATAAAAAAAAAGTAAAAATGCAAACGTTAAAGTAAACATGCATACAATTAAACTAGCCTGTACAAAATACATTTTTAATTATGTTTTCAAATTGAAAGACATTGCAGCGAGATTATATGTACTTGATGGCCATTAATTCTTTTGTTTTGTTTTGGAAGCACTTGATGGTTACACAGGCACAGTTGAAGTAGAGCGATATGGTGTCTCTCTACCATGGTCGCCAAACTGATTCGCTAGTAGGGACGACTTTGAGAAGTCCAATACCTCCGCAGTGCGAGTGTACTTGAGTGGTGATTGCACCGGGGGATGAACATGAGACGGATGATGAGGCAGGGGTGAGTGGTAGAGGGTAGTAGTGAGGTTCAGGGGTAGCAGTCAAGGTGGTTCTCTCAATATGGTTAGGAGAGGAGGGTGGTGTATGAAGTAGAGACTCAGGGGCGTCCAGAGGAGCTACGTGGACAGTTAAAGGTGCGGTCTTGTCCATTTCATTAAGCTTGTGTCCTAGATGAGTCATAAGACGAGTACCAAGATCTACGCTGACACCAGGTACTGTGGCGAGACAACGTGATACCTCAGCAGCGCAGTGAGTGAAACCTGAGCGATAACGGTCAGAGTCAGTTGAGGGGTTGGCTGCGAGACGCTGTTGACGGCGCAGACGGTGAAGGTGGTTCACAGTGAGCTCCAAGATGTCTGCCTTCTCCAGTTTGTTGACGTTCTCGCCCTCAGATTGCAGAGCAGAAACCATCAACTCCTTCAGTTCATCGAGGCAGCGATTGATGCGAGCACGACGTTTGCGTTCAAGCATTGGCTTCATAACCTGATTAAACAAATAATAAACAAACGTTAGTCACCTTGTCAAGTAAAAATATTTTAGATTGTGATTTTGTTTTCATAACAATATATTTCAGTCAAAATAAATATTCATAAATACAGAACTTTATTAGTTTTAAAATGTTGTAAACTTAAAAGGAAAAAAAATAAATAAAAATTAATAAAAATATTCTAGCTATTATGACATTGAATTAAAAATTAAAATAAATTTAAATTAATTTGCAAATATGCATATAAGTGTAAATAAAAATTAAAGAATAATTAAAACTTGAGCTCACCTTTCTATATTGATAAGTCCTTGAGATTGGCTGAATTTGTTCCATTTCTTGCATATCGTGAATCATTGTTGATCAATTAATGATCGATGCACACACTGCAGGTAAATAATTAGTAAACAACAACACGTAAACACACGTATACACGTGGAAAGTAAGAGCACACAGAGATGTGTTCGCTTTGAAAGTTGTGTTAAAACTGAGTTTCCGAGGCAGGGGTGATGGAGGCTTTATATAGAAACCCAGGTGTGCGCGGGGAGTGGTGGGGAGTTTATGTGCCGGCACGCAGGGAAGGCAAGCAAGCAGGCAGGCGGCTGCAGGGCCCGTGTCGTTCACGAGCGTGGGAAAGTGAGCGAGACCCGCGTTCCCACACACTCCGCCGTGCCACCTGTGCCTCTACTGGTTGCCACTACATAAGAGTAAAGCAAGTAACCAGCCATGCAGCTGCCACTACTACACTGTACTATACTATCACAGCGTGACGTCACATCATATAAACCCACCCACCTCCACGCCCGGATACATACCATTACACTACAATCCTTTGCAATCTTGTTAATAAGCTCTATTGGTATGAGGAAGGGGTTAACTATGTAGCCGCACGTGCTATCATGTACCGTACTTTCCTGTCATTATTGACGTGTGAAGGTTACTTTGTAATCAATCATCATCGCAATTGAACTTAATTATCATTATTTAACTTTTATGTATACACAAATATATAAAGTTATGATATTGCACATTTGGAGTCATATTTCATACATATGAGTCATAAAATTAGAGATCAGGTCAATTTAATATTATTATTTACGTTAAACACGCTGCATTATATGCACTTTAAATAATCCAAGATTAAAAACATTAAACCTTAAGTTTTTTGTTATGATTATATTATATTATTAGACAACAAGAGTGATTGTTATTATTCGCTACATTATACACAGTAGGTTGGTCCTATACATTAGAAATAACTATATCTCTGTACAAGCGTACACAACATTATTTCACTTTAATGGGACCAGTTTATTTTTTATGGTATAGCTGCCTCAAATTATCTTTTTGTGCCTATTAATTATTTTTATTTATGACTTGAACTGAAATCATGATTTTTTTACATAAAATAAAAAGATTTAGATTATCCATATACGTATGCTCTAGAAAAATAATCAAAATTTTGCAAAAATGAACGCGATAAGAAATATAGAGAATAGCTTATCTTTTTAAAAAATAACCTTTGATTAAAGTTTCAAGTGTATTATTTATTATTTTATTTAGATGGCTTATTAATATTTAGTTTTGTTTGACAAATTGAGACATTATTGACATTATTTAATTGTAAAACATTATATAAAGCGAGGATAGAAGAATTAAGAACAACGAGACAAAAAGAAAAAAAAAGCAACTTTTAAGTGATTAAATAAAAATTCTATGTCATGCATCTTGACGCATGTAAAAGTGTTGATACTTTTCATGTTTTTACACCCTATAATTAAGTTAATTAAAATTTTAATTAAAGACAATGTACATGTTGTGTAATTGAAACTTTAGATACCCTGATTAGAGATTACTTATTACTTTCTACAAATCAATATAATATTATTAAATAGCGGATGTTAACACAGCAATTTTTTTTCCAGCGCAGTATACAACGCTTTATTATCACCGCATATTATTATATATTATGTAGTGTTTTACAATTTAACATAAGGTAGATGTTTATATACTGATGTTTGTTCACCCCATAAGTATACAGACGCAAGGTAATTTTGTTCATAAAATAAATTATTATTTTTTTTTTTTTTTTGCATTTTGTATTTAAATGAAACTAAATATTGTACGGAGTTCCCAACTTTTAATTTTTATGTTATACCTGTTTGAATACTTCTATCCTGCAGGTTAGGCAAATAGTCGGTTGTCTATGTCAACCAGGTTGCATATATCAAAAGTTTGCAGGGGCATCAATAGTTTGTTTAACAGAGTCGTATGACTTAAAACTTAAACCCAAACATGTATTTGATGTAATGTGTTTTTTATACAATAAAGCCTATTTTGAATTGAATTGTATTGTATTACTTAAACCCAAATATATGTAATTTTTATGTATTATTATTATTTTTTTTTTTTTGCAATAAAGCCTATTTTAAATTGAATTGAATGCATTGTTTTCGCAAATAAAAATAATATGAATAAAACAAAAATGAATTTACGTATGATTTTTTTTCTGTACGTGTGTTTTAAATAATAAAATAATAAATAAATAAATTTTGAAATAATCTAATAATTTAATTAACAATTTTGTATTTATTTACATTAACTTTTTGGAGACACATACATTACAAATCAGATTAAAAAGCAGTGATATTTAGTTTGTTTTCTAATTTTGAAACCACTTTCTATAAATTCTGAGGACTGAGATTGTTTCAATAATTTTTGGCATTATAAATACATAAAAAAAAAAATCTATGACTGCGGTCTATATTATGTTTGTGTTCTCCATTACAAAATGCATGTAGTTTTGTCCATATAATAATTATGATAATTTTCTCTATTATTCCTCAAAAAGGTAAAAAGGGTAAAAATCCTCTTTTTGCGACAAAAAGTATGTTTACGACATAAAATTGATCGCGCGGCTCGCACGTGTTCGCCGTGTGCTGGGTTCACGTTTGGTCGCGGGTACATGATCATCTCCTGAGCGTGCTATATGTATATGTAATAGACAAAGGGGAAAAGCAAAAATATGCGTGGGAACGCACATGGCAAAAAGTAGAAGCAACTCGAGAAGTACCCGCTTATTATGTGCATGCCCTCATATCTTTTTGCTTTATAATTCTAGTGTAAGCAAGTAAGCAAGACAAGAAGACCGGCTGCCAGACGACCCTCTTGAGTAACCCCTGGCTGCTCCTTACCGTGGGAAAGATCTGTGAATGTCGCGACAAAACCTCTGCGCATGCGTGCACCACCAGCTTGCCTTCTTCTTCTTTTCTTTGCAAGCCCCCCTGCCCTCCCCCCTGTTAAAGCTTTCAAAAAGAAGTTTAGCACGTGCTCGCTTTGCTTCAGCATTAAAAAAAAATGTAGATAAAAAAAATTATTGGGTGGAGGAGGTAAGATAAAACTAGGCTTGTGTGGTAATAAAAAATTTACAGATATATAATGTTAGCGTTTTAATTAGTTTTATTTTTAAGTTAATGAAAATTAGTATGCAAGTGCAATATATATTAACTGAGATGTTGGTCAACTTTTTGTTTAGATAGAAATTTTTTATAATGCGTATTTAGAGTGCATACTCTCGCGAAAATAACGCCCTTCAAAATGTTTCGTGTTGTGTAAAGTAATGCTAGGAGCGGCGGCGAAGCAGCGCGGCCACCTGCCGTATTTTCCCACAGTCAGAGCTCACATCACGGTGTGGCAAGGCAAGGGGGGTGAGGTGAGGAGGCGGGGGCGACCATCATCTTACCTCAACCGCCCACCTCTCTTTATATCTTTTGTCAACTTTTCCTCCTTCAATTTCTTATCGTACGTCAATTTGACATGTGAAAAGCAAATAGTGATATTCAAGAGGTGCTAATTTTCTTTCACTTATATGTAAACCTTACAATCTAAAAATATTGAATATGCAGTAATTTCTATGTATAATAAGACCTGTATAACTTATTTACAGTATCAACTAATTTCATTCTATAATTTGATTTCACGCATTAAAGTCTCCGAGAGATTTGAATGCACGCAAATGATTAATATAAAATTATTGCTTGTCAATTTTCTCTCTCTCACTCAGCGTTTTCTTTCAAACTTCCTTTCAGCTGCCTTGTTGTTATGAATTAAAAAGGTTTTTGTTTATTTTCTCTATTCATTAATGTTGTTTAAAATATATAAAAACAAAGAAAAACTTAATGAGGTTTGAAAATATCAATGAAAAACGGAGGAGAAATTTTTATTAAAAAAGACTCGGCTTATTTTTTTTGATCTATTTTATTTTTGAATGAAACTTTAATGTATTTTCTTTTAAAAGTACAGGTGCATGCTTATGTTTACATAATAAATAATTAACTCGGTAAAGGCATAGGAGTTGTTGTGAAAAATAATGATCTTCTTACACAATACAATGTATGTTGTCGATATTAATATCCAAGCTATTTATTTACTCCCTGCTGTATCTCATTCAAAAAAATATATTATAATAAAAAAATAAATGAGTGAAACAAATATATGATAAATAATGTCTTGAAAAAGCATTTAATTTTATCATAAATGTTAATTATTTGATTATAGATCATTTTAGGGCAATTATACTATATCAATAATTTTTTCTTATAGAAATATTTTGATTTATTTAATTTTTCAGCATTTTGGTTTCTTATATAATTTAACTGAGGCTGTAAAAAACTCAAACCTACATGCATGCACGGGCAAAGAAGAGCTGGAGAGTTTTATTTGATAATTACTAAACTATACATAGTATAGATATTATAATAATTAAAAATGAAATAAATGTATTATATTTAATAAACATAGAGATTATTGTTGATCTTATTAAAGAATTTGTCGTTTGTTCTCCACTTCAGACTTATTGATGAAGCCTCAATTGAGTAGAAATAAAACTGGTGCCTGCAGGGCAGTATATACAGTATATAGCGTGCGTGGTGGCGAACGCGTGTGGTGCACGCGGCAGTCTTGCGGTGCGGTGCGTATTTGCGGCAACGGCGCGGTGTGAACCGTGGGAACGCAAAGCAGTAGCCGCCAAGCCTTGCTTGAAACACGTGATGATTGTTTTGGAATGTTGCCCGTGCAGCAGGCAGGCGAGCGGAGTGAGTAAAAGAGCGCGTGATGCTATCTGTCTTGATATCTGGCGGCCAGCACGCGCACATGACCAGTAATTGCATCAGCGATCGCGTACTTTACATCCCACACACACACACACACACACACACATACATGCATATTGACCTATTGTGTTTTAATAGCAATGTATCTTTTATAAATTATAAAGCCTTATGGCAACACGATGTAAAATGTAAATATTGTTGTATATTTTTTATATATAGCTCAAATTTGATGTTTTGCATTTAACATCATTAAACCATAATTAACATTGAATTCTTAATTTCAATTATTATATTTTATCATAAGAGATGAATGAAATATTTTGATAAGTATATAAATATGTATGTCAATTAATAAATAATATAATAATTATAAAACAACTTATTAATTTCTTGTACAATTTATGTAATGCATTTGTTTTAATTGGTAACTATACTGACGTCAAATGTTATTGATTGATTAACCAAATTTTTTTAATGGATTTTTAAATGTCTTTGTGCGTCGGTATCTTATCTTATTGATGTAAAAGAGCACATTATAATCATTCTAGCACCGTTACAAAATACAATGACAATTATCAAAAAACTGATCTCCGCATCTATATTTGACGTAAAAGATCACAAGCCATAATGTCAATTGTTAGTCTATTAACCTCCATAAAATGACACACAATAAAAATGACGGATGCATTGAAAAAGAAATTCCACAACAGATATATAATTGAGCGTCGGCGAAGAGGTCCATTACTCTTATATATATATAGGTATGCATAGATTGCCGCTAGGTATTTTATTTGTTGTTGTGGCTACCCTCATGTATATTAGGCTGCCATATGCCACTCGCATTCCTCAATATATAAGTTTTTGGCAAAACAACCCGCACCCTGACCAAGCCAAAACATTGCAAAAGGAATGCGAACACACAAATCTCATCATATCATTATGATGATGATAAACATGCGTGAGCAGCTGCTCTCTCATATACTTTTTTTAAACTCACTCTCATCTCGTGACGACGTCTTTTTCAAGTGGAATTTTTCTCTCCTTCCCATCACGATTTGTTAATAATAATACCAGCACTATTTTGTACCTCTGGAATGCTCTATATATGATGGTATTAAATATATTCAACATGTATGTAAAGGTAAACCAAACATATTTGAAAAGGCGATGCCCTTTCTTGGATATATAAAAATTAAGTGTGTATTTGTTGAAAATTGAAATGGATATTTTTTTTGTCAATAACAATATCTAGAAAAGTGTTTTGGTTTTGATGTTTTCAAATGGACATTATATATATAAATATATTGTGAAATAGAAATTTCATCTTTTTTGAGGATTCTTTATTATATTTCTTTGCTTAGAGTAATTTTTGTATAGACCAATAGACATTATTATAAGTTTAAATTTGTATACATGATAAAAAAAATATATTAAAACTCCTTACAAAATAAATAAATTTAAATTTCGGAAAATCGGACAATCATAGTATAGGACTGCGTATATAGAGCCACGTTGAAAAATATATATATGTCATGGAAGATGTATATAGATTATATCTTTGAGTGTACGTCTATGATATATAAATATCTAGATTACAGATTATAAAAATTTATTTACATCTTTTTTAATATAGCAATGAATGCAGCTATAGGATTAAAGCATCAATAAAAATCGTATTCTTGATGCTAATTCCAAAAATGTTACACCTTTACCGCGGCGTAAAATGTTTGTCATTTTTTATAGCCGTCATTTAAAATTCTCCATTATAACTATATAGATTTCTCAAAAATTACTTAAACTTTGGTTCTGGAATGCATATATCATTCATTATCGCATCATATATATAATAGGATTGGAGATCAGAGGTTTTTGCCTTTTTTTCACGTGTGTCTGATTTCATAATAAGCACGTCACCACCAGCAATAATTATTAAATATTTAAGCTCTATGCGCCAGAAAAAATAAACTTATATTACATTATTAAAAAAAAAACTAATTTTATGTATAACATGTATGTATACTTCATTTACATATATGTATTGGTATATACCAATAACAACTATATATAGAATGATTTAATGCCATAAATTTAATTTGAGTCAAGCAAAAAATATTATAGGTATATATAACTGGTAGCTGTATTGCTGTATATTATAATTTTTACATTTAAAAAATATTTAACTATATATGTGAAATTTATTCATACACCACCAAACCAAACCCAATATTATCATTGATAAAATCCTTTCCCTATGAGCACTTATATTTAATCTGGAAGTTTGCAATTTTATGTCTTCCTGTTGCACTGAATAAGGCAAGATTGTGCCCGGGATTGCTGAAGATTACGAAATTGACTTGAAGCAAGAAAAAGGCAGGTGGCTTGTAAAAGTTACGTCACTTGTATGAGTCAACTTCGAGTATATAAGAAAAACTGCTTCCTTTCTTCAAAATTATTTTTTTGTTGATTTCATCAGGAAAAAAAATATATAAATACATATTATATACTTCAAATTTTTTAATTGGAATTACGCATTGATATACCTTTTTTTATCATATATTTTGCATTAGCCCAATACACAATTATAGATGATTTCCTATGACTAATTCCATGTTGTGAGAAGAGCTCCTCCACGTGAAAAGTGGCCAAATCTCAAACTATATACACCAACTTCAATTATGTGTCACATATTCCCCCTCTTATTCAACTGCAATGGGGACTAATTTACCTTACAAATTTATCATGAAATCAAACACCACAAAGTGCAAAAATTACAGGTGTAATTAATTTTACTCTCAATTTTATACTGACGTATAAATATTATTATTATTTATCATTATACTTTTCTCTCTATATGTTTTGTATATGTAATTATTTTATCTTATTTTTTTAATTAAAACTAAGAGCACTAAAAAAATAATAATAACAAAACTTTATAGGTCACTATTAAACATGTGATTAGATAGTATTTTGTATGATATTTTTATAGATTAGATTATAACTTTTACTTTTTTTCAATAATATATATTTTTTATTTAAATACTTTTCCTCTTATAAAAACTTAAATTGATATTTTAATTATTTATTTTCCATTTAATTATAATATAATGCTACTTATTATATAGATTTGTTATTCTTATATTTATAATACTTTTTTTCTTTTCTAAATATTATCTTTTTCAAAAAAAAACATGACCTGCCTCATCCAATTCATCTAAAGGGTTTGTTTAGGAGAAGAAATTATATACAAACATAATTAAATTGAAATAAATATATTTTTATTCAATCATAAATGGAAGACAATGATTGTTTTTAAATTAAAATTAATTATTCTAATTAAAGCTTGTTACCATCACAATAATTATCAAAATTATTTGCTGATAAAATCATTAAAATTGCTTAAAATTTTTTAAAGCTAATGAGATACATTTTTTTAAATCAAGGTTTTAAGTGAGCAATAAACATCAGTCAAAAATTATAATGTGCAATATATACATTAATAATCTTGTATATAAAAATAACAATGTCTTTCTTTTTTTTAATAATTTGCAATCACAGAAACGCAGTATGGCACTTAGAGAATTTTTCAAGTTCTATAAAAAATTCACCACCATTCTTGTTCGTGAAGTTGGATGCTCTTGGGGGAAGGTGATTGTTGTTCTGGAGTTTGAGAGCAGCTTGAGGAGAGACTGCAAAGAATGTCACGGTCAGGGGCGGCGTGGTACCACTGAGGAGCGATCACCACTGTCATAGCGCCATTTGCAGGTAGTGTGGATGATGCGAGTTGCAGACGTGCCTCCAAAGCCTCGTTCGCCGCGTTCTCCGCAGAGAAATCAGAAGTGAATTGCTCCTGAGGTGCAGCGACAGCAGCCACACGGGAACGCTTACTGAGACGACGTAGCAAGGGTTTCAACATCTGAAGCAAAAATAAGAAAGATACATGAGTATACTGAACATTTAAAACAAAAATTATCTTATGGCAATTAAAAACTTTGAATTGCAAAAAAAAAAAAAAAAAAAAAAAAAAAATGTAAAAATTAATGAAATATTATTTTAAAAAGTTATAAAAATTTAAAATTAGAGGAAACCTATTAGATTGTAAATTAAGCTTACCTTAGTGACACGTTGGATAGCGTTGATGCAGTTGTTCTTGTTGCTGGAGTGAACCATGTTGATGATAATTAAAAGATCGATGTAAACAAATAGTTTGATGCACTTTGCACGTGTGTTGCACTTATTGCTATGAGAGCTCGATGTGCTTAGTAAAGCGAGCAGAAAGCGAATGCAGTGAATTGAGCATGAACACCCAGTATATATAGAGGAGCAGCTGCTGTTATCGTGACGTCACATGGTGGTGAGGGTGAGGGGGCACGCATAGTATAACATAGCATTGCTATACATATATTATATGTATATAGCGAGTGAGGTATATAGCAAGAGCGAGCTGCGCGGCTCGTGGCAGGTGTGTGCGCAACACACGAAAGCTTCCCTCACTTTTCAGAGCAACTTTGCACCGTGGGAACTCCTCGTAAGGACGAGTTCCCACAAACTTTTAGACGACAGCTGCTGCATAGCTTTACCTTACTAACACGTCTTCAAGCCAGCCCTTATACATAAAGTGGGGGAGACTAGATTTTTTTATATACATATTATTATTATCATCATTTTTTTCTTCTTCTTATACCTCATAGCCTTTTAGCCAAGACGTATTTTTACTATATAGCAAAACGGCAGATGTTTTTTTCCGAAAAAACTCCCCCGCGGGCTTATATGGGCTTCATCATGAGATGGTCACAATGCTTATGCTCTATAATATGTGTGATATAGAAAGGAATGCATGAAAAACCAAGAATATATAAAGCTCACTCACACCTGCTTTGCACTGAATTTGAACTTTACCATTGCTTAATTCCCCCCCCCCCCCCCTAACCTATACCTGTGATTATGTTGAGGGCGTATAATGTGTGAGGGCGAATTGATGAAAAGAAATCTTTTAAGTTCTTATTATTATCGTATAAATTGTATTGGCCGTTACAAACCTCCTCATCTAACGTAACAATATACAGTATAATAACTGCTGTGTTATATTTACGACATAAAGTGTTGGAGGAGCTACACATATTATTATTATATCACACAACCATCTTAACGTTTTTTCTTTTGTATAAATATAATAATAATAATAATAAATCGTAAGATACTTCTATCACAAAGTGCCTTCATGATCTTTCAAGAAATATAAGTTGCAAAAAAAAAAAAAAAAAAAAACGCTTACGTATATTAATTATTTAGGAAAATGTTTATTTTTATATTAAAAAAAAACATTATAAGAATTAATACTGTAGTTCATAAGTAATTCAAATGCATGCATGCATGAATAAATAAATAAATAAATAAATAAATAAATAAATAAATAAATAAATAAATAAATAAATAAATAAATAAATAAAATGCTTTTGGAGTAGTTCTATTGTTTTTGTTGATTTGCAGGCATTGAAATCTCCTTCCTTCTTCTTTTGTGTTTAAAAAATTGCCTACTCTGCAGGATACAAAAAAACAAGGAAATTTAAATATTAAAAAACATAATAAAAATTTCATGAACATCTTCTGCTTACCAAACTTACACCACAATGAGCAATTTCATTTTTGACATGTGGTATCTTTTAGTTTTAGAAGATCATAAATAAGTTGATGCAATACAAAAATAAGGAGTCTTTATTATATTATTACTACTACTACTGAAGATAGCATTGTTGTCACATATACGTATATTGTTGTTCAGTCCATGAAGAGTCTTTTTTTTACCTGTAATATATAAGATTTACCACATCACGTAAGATTAGCAGACACCTGGAAAATTAAAGAAGAAGAAGAAAAGAAAAAAAAAAAAAAAAAAAAACAGACTATTTTCTTATAATATTTATATAGGTTAGTTTTCTGCTTCGTCTATTTTGCCACAAACTTTTGCATGTACAGACATGTCTATATACTAGATATTTCTTATATAATACGTCTTGAGATGAAAAGCCCTTACTTACTATATATACAGGTAAAGAAAGGTGTCAAATATATACATAAGGGTGTATTACACAATAAGAAAAAAAAAAGGGTTTAAAAAAAATAGAGGGTTGACAACTTATGTAATTTTACACGACTCATTTTCTTTATGATCTATTCTTACTACTATAAACCTTTCTTATTTTATTCAAATTGATGTCCTTTTTGTTATACACGAATATATATTTTTTTATTTTACTTTGTATAAATGTAGTACAGCTAGTTTAATTTGCATTCAAGATTGGGTTACCAAATATAATGCAAACTTTCCATAAAAAATATATATATAAGAGTAAGGACACTTTTTTATGTAAATATACTGCACATATAATTTAATTTTTTGTGTAGAAAAATATTATATAACATCATGTTTAAATAATAAAGATTGTAGACATGAGATAAACTTATAAAATAAAAATATTATTTAGTAGACAAAAAATTATATAATAATTAAGGATTCAAGGATTTTTGTTTATAACAAAAAAAGGATTAGAAAAAAAAAACGCGTGCAATTAAATCTGAAAAGAAGAAACACACACGTGTTATTTTTTTTGTGACTCGTCTTTCAAAACAAGTTGTGAATATATATTTATATTTTATATTTATGCGAGCTTATATAGAATATAATTAGTTTATAAAAATGTGGTAGCGAGTGTCAGGTATCACTTTTACATAATATGCACGGTGCAAAGAGCATGCGTATGGAGTGGAGAGAGGCAGAGAAAATACACATGTGTGCAGGTTGTTGTTTTATACATCGTGACGCGCGATGCAGCATCTTGATGTGCATGCACCCTCGCACTCTGCATCTCCAAGTGGCACCCTTGACTTGACGTTGGGGTCAAAACACACATGGTGCGAGGTCACAAGACAACTTGCAGTTGACATCAGCAGCTTTTTTATAATATATATTTGAAACGCATGTGTCTTTTTACTTTAACTTCGTTAAAATTAAAAAGGGGGGAAAATCATCTGGATCAGTTTAGCGGTTCATTAATGAAAAAAAATGGGGAGAATATAGGAGGAAGATTATTTACTAAAGATTCCATCTAAAATCCAGACATATGTATTTTTTATAATAATAATATAAATATTTATTAAATATAATCCATATATTATACAAAGAAACCTATTTCAATTAAAAGGTGCACATATAAAATATTAATTTACAATAAATAAGCTATTTGTTCCGATATATTTGTATGAGAATTAAAGTATTACATAAATTTAATTGATGATGATAAAAATAGAAGGAACCCACTCATACATCAATGATATCATCCAATATAAACAACAAATTTATTATTAAATATAAAACTATCGAATTAAGTTGCAAGTGAACAAATGATTTTGCAAAACACATCGGCTATAAATTTTATCAATTATGTGTTTGTATACCACTGAATTTTTTTTTAGTTTCATTATGTTTTTATTATTTTTTATTTGCTTTTCTTATTGAACTTGTCATGAATATGATGTGGAAAAAAATCAATAGCTTATTTGAGCAATTGAAAAAAAAAAAAAAAAAAAAAAGTATAGAAGAAGAAGAAAAAACTATTATTTTCCTATGAAGCGAAAACTTCAAATAAATACAAGTTTCCCTTGTTCGCATGAAAAAAAGCAATTTTCTTATACATCAATATGTATTAGAAAATATAATAATAAAAAAATATATTGAACATGGTACCCGATAACCATCTTTATTCTTTGTAGAAAAATAAAAAAAATAATGTGATGTGCTACATTTAAGAAGTTTGGTCCAGTATACTTAGAAGCCTTAGAGCACGTAACAATGACTGGGGGGTAGAGGAGAGGGACAGGTAGATGAATAACACAATAGCACACGTGCAAAGCCTAGGGCTATAACAGCGGCGTGACCAAGTTTACTGTCTACCTGTGTATCAAGTGTACCCCCCTCATACCACTCTTTTTATACCTTTACTGTATTATTATATATAATTTTTTTTTTACTACTACCTGCTAAATGCGGCAGCTATAGGGCTCACATTTCATCAACAATGATTTTTTTTTCTAAAGCTAATTTAGTAGGAAACAATTGCTAGTTAATGAAGTAAACGTATTATTTGTGTTTATGTACTGATGAGTGATTTTTTTTAGTACTATTTGAAATCACACTCCTGTAAATGTTTTTATTATTCTTTCTTTTTGAATTTAAATTTTGTTGCTGCAGTGTATTTCTATTTTAACATCGTTTAATTACTAATTGAATAAAAAAATTCAAGGTTGTCACATATATTGTGACTGTGACAATTAATATAATTAAGTTAAATATAATTGTACTACCCTTTTCCACTTATTCTTATGTTTGTTTTTTTTTGCAATACAAAAAATTGCATATTATCTTATATAATATATGTATGTAATTTTATTATTGTTTTTAATTATAATATTATCTCACCACAATAAACTTTAACCTTGCACTAAGAAAATAAAAAGTATACAAATTAAAGAGAGTAAGAGAGTATACTCATTTAACTTATAATTAAAAAAACACGCCTCCAAGACAATTAAATGTGTTGACAAGAGACAAAAAGTGCATTTTATTCATTATAATTTTTTATGATACGTCTGTGTGTTTTTTTTCAGTTTTTCTTAGAGCAATATGAAAATAGAAAAGTAAAAATTTCATAAACGTATTGCATTTTATATTTGTTTTTATAATAACAATAAGAAAGATTTTATTTGAGCAAATAAACTTTAAACAATTTAAGAGCAATTTAAACATACTTTAAATATCATTACTTATACAATATAATATAAACTTATGTGTTATTATATAGAATATTGATTTAATTTGAATTAGTTTAATTTGATTTGATCGGTCCTTAAAATTTTTCTTATAGACTCATACAATTGTTGTAACTTATTAGTTTTATATCGATTGTATATTTGAGAGAGAAAAATTAAAAAATACTTTATAAAAAAAAGTTTAAATTGCATTATTAACGTATAATATTTTGGAAAATACACAAGCAAACAAATAAAAAAATGCATTCCATATTTATAGTATGATATATAACGAATTAAAAAATTAATTTGATTCTATATATTTAATTGCTTCAAATACAGCACTTTCATTATATTACTATATAACTTTTCAGTCAAAAATTATGAAAGTTTTTGTTTGATCTTTTACAATGAAATATTATTTGTATTTTACAGCAATTCACAACTTGAACAAAATAGACTTTTCTTTTTATTTGTTCATTTATTAATTTACTATTAATGTATTCATGCAGTAATCAATTAATTAATATGTTTATTTATTTCGTATCAAGGTGAATAAGGCGCAGGTTAAATACTGTATAAAACTTTAGGTTATATATCCCAATTGCATGAGAGACGTGTATATTGTTGATCAATATCTCCTACCTCTGCGTGTCTGGTGGTAAGAACGAGGACGTGGCTGCCCGATTGACAGACCACGTGGCTGCTGGAGTATTGTTGATTGTTAACCGTGTCGTCTCAGAGGAACCGCCGTAGGAGTCATGTTGCCGGTTTTAAAGTCATCAAAAGTACATGTCATCGTGGTTGCTGCAAAAAAAAAATTCGCTCTTGCATCTTCTTCTTTTTGATATATATATATATATATATATATATTGCCTTAAAAAAAGGAACAAATCAAGTAAAGAAAGAGGGGGAAATAAGAATGAAAACACATCATAAACGGTCTGAATATTTCCCTAATTTGTTAATTAAATTTTAATTTTGCTTAGGTGACGACCTTTTTTTTTATCGACAAATCTTAAGTAACATTATTATCGCTTTATATTTGTTAATCTATAAAATAGTGTAAATACAACGTTACTTTTTGCAATGTTGTTAATCTATATAGAAACAACCAAGCATTTAACGTTATGTGATATATATACTTTACGATAACGATTATCGTTAAACGACTACAAAACAGGAAACCTATAGCAAGGTATACTATACCAAATAACTCTTTGTATTTTGTTTTAATTAATAAGTTTTTAAGTATTTTTTCCCCTTCATTTATAATTATTAATATATAAATTATAACATAATTAACTTAAAAGTCCGTTGAATAAATGTTGTATAATCTAATATAATTATATAATAATGCCTGTTAACGATGTACATAAATGAAATCCGCCAAACTAAATCAATGGATGGCGTTACTTGTCTTCCTTATAAACCTTATGGCGTTTCGTTTTTCCAACAGTGTCGTCCATGTACCAACTTTTTTGAATTTATTTTTACATCATTGTTATCAGCGTAATCGTATCTACCCACCGAAAAAAAATCGAAATTATTATAATTATTATTTAGTCATGTTGGTTGTCCGAGTGATTGTTTTCCTAATCAAAGTGACAGCTAGAGAGTCGGGAAAACCATTTCTTCCCCAACCCTCGCCACTTCCTGTCGCACGTGCAGTGAGAACCAGCCGTCTCACTCAGTATTATTTTCTTGCAGAATTTTGTATGTTTGATTTTGTCAAGTTTTGTTCCATGATTTATAAAGTTAAAATTTTATTCCACACTCTCTTTCTCTCTCTCGGTCTCTCTCAGCTCTCACATCGCACGCACCTGCTATATTATAAAATAAATATAATTCTAATTCAGTGATAATAACTGATATGGACACGTTACTTGACAAGAAAATTTGATTTCTCATTTTTTTTATGCATTGCGAGAGAGAGAGAGAGAGAGATACATGGTATTTTTAATTTATTTTTATTATTATGTATTTTTAATAATTTGCATTTCTGTTTACTATTTTTTTCTTGTTGAATAAAACACGGAATGTGTAAATCACCTGATATTTATTTATGTCATAAGAAATAAATAATAACATCCAAAATGTAGATAATTTGTATTCAAGTTTTATTTTGTAAATTTTGTTTCATATAAAATTACGATTTCTCTCTCTCTCTCTCTATTTCGTGTTTAGTATGCGTGCACTTGATTTACTATATAAATATTGTAGTAACTAATACACTTTTTTGACAAGAAAATAAAAAGACTCGATTTTTTATTCTATATATATATATATATATATATATATATATATATATAAAAAGGGGGAACATATATTTAATAAGCAGGCCTGAGCTTTGAAGAACATCTTTTTTTTTTTTTTTTTTTTTTTCCTGTTATTCTAATAAATAAGAAACATAAAAATATTTTTGCAAATCAAAGGCTCTTTTATTGTGACTGTCCCTCTATCCAGGAAATGAACGGCGAGCGTATAATAAAAAATATTACTACCCTCCGCTCGACTATCGCAGCAAACATGTTACACGCTGTATCGTCTTCGTGTCGACTTCTTCAATCCTTTTACTCAAAGAGAGAGAGAGAGAGAGAGAAATCATAATTTTATGAAAGAAAATGTATAACTAAAATTGAATATAAAAATAATAAAGATTTTGAATGTTATTATTATTGCTATAATGACATAAATGCAGCACAAAAAATAACGCATATTACGTAATTACGTAATATATTACGTAATATATTTATACGGAAATTATAAATTAAAATTTTTACTTTCCGTGTTTTATGATCGAAACAATATAAGAAAGCGAAAACTAACAGAAAAATAATGTATCAAAATAAAATAATAAATGGAGAATACTCTCTCTCTCTCTCTCTCTCTCTCACACAATCAAACAATCAATCTAAAAAAATTGAGTCACATTATTTCAGTGTCATCACTGAATTTAGAATATAATATATTTAGTAAAGCAATCGCATGAGAGAGAGAGAGAGAGAGAGAGAAACTTAAATTTTATGAATCAAAATGTCAAAATAAAACTTATATAAATCTAAATGTTGAATATTCTATTATTGCTGTATATCCGGACATAAATGCAGCACAATATGACGTAATGCGCGCAAACGTAGTTTATATACTTTTCATGTTTTATACAAAAAAAAAAAAAAAAAAAAGCACTTGTAAAGAAAAGTAAAAAAAAAAAAAAAAATCTTGTCAAAAATTAAAGAATATCAGTAATTACTGAATTTATTTTATTATGAATGAAATGCTATACATAATATATTATTATACATTATGATTTATGATACACAAATGCAGCATGCAATAGGTAAACATTTTCCGTGTTTTATCTACAAGAATAAATTTACAAGTATAAGATTTATTTATTTTGTAAAAAAAAAAAAGTAGCAGTATAATAACTGAATTCAGAATTACATATTCAACAAAGCAGCACACGACGCGAGAAAGAATGAAATTTTAATTTTGTCAAAGAACAAAATGTGACAAAACCAAACATACAATATTCTGCAAGAAAATATAATACTGACTCGACGACGGCTCTCACTGCTCGAGCGACAGGAAGTGGCGAGAGAAGGGAGAAAAATATTTTGCTTGGCCTTGTATTTCTGGCTGCCTACTTTACAGGCGTTCTTCTATTAAAAATATTTTGCTCAAATATTTGGAAAATAAATTTTGTTTTTTTTTCGTCGCATCGCTTATTTTTTTGTTACACTTTTGGTGTAAATTTCAATAATATCGAGTAATTAGTTACCAAGTTATGATGGAATAAAGGTGCAATGTTATTGGTATAGGCTTTATATCGTTTTGGCACACCCTTAAAAGAAAATCCTATAATAATTAAAAATTCATTAAAAAAAAAATAATAATAATATAACAAAAAGCGCAGCAAGCTATATATATATTTTAAATAAGGTTGCACTGCGGGCGTATTTGCATACGCAAATATTTAACAATCAAAACTCAACAATTTGTGCAAATACATTATATTTGAAAGATTATATCTGCGTGCATTATAGGGTGCCACGTTATAACAAAAAAAAAAAAAAAAAAAAAAAAAAAAAAAAACTTATGGCACTAATTAATTCTCTAAAGCAGTGTCGTAAACTTAATCAAGTGCATACAACTGTTTCCTATAAAACTTATGACAGCTAGGCAGGCCTTATATAGGGTGAAGTACCACGTGTCATTATACGTGTGTCGCGGATTGTTTTCTACTATGCACAGCACACGAATGTCACACCATCACATCACGTGTGTTCGGAGCGTGGGAAAATGCGTGTGCTTAGATCGCTCGCACTGCAGCTGTTATCTCGGTATTCTTGCTTGCGTCATTTACTCAGCATCATCGCATATTTTCACTCATTCGCGAGCCTGCCTCACACAAAACACTGCGGCCTTGCCCGACATATGGTCTATACACAACACAACATACTTTGCTTTATTCATATATATATATATATATATATACACACACACACCTTCCTGCCTGTGTATATAATGATAATTTTAGTGTCATTAACTTTTTTTTATTATTTTTACTATTAAAAGTCATTCACTATTATATAGTATTATCTACAATATACATTAAAATGAATCAAATTCATTGAGGTAGAAATAATAATTTAATTCGTTATTTAGTAAATTTCTCTCTCTCTCTCTCTCTCTCTCTCTCTCTCTCTCTCTCTCTCTCTCTCTCTCTCTCTCTCTCTCTCATTAATATAATATGTGTATTAAAAGCTATTATGTAAAAATGTGTTTATCTCAGGGGTTCGGACCCGGAACCGGAACCGGACCCGGGTCCGGCCAAAACCCTATATTTTGGACGGGTTTTTCGGACCCGGGTCCGCGGACCCGAAAAAAAAATTAACGGGTCCGGACCCGGCTCCGCGGACCCGAGAAAAAAATTGACGGGTCCGGACCCGGCTCCGCGGACCCGAAAAAAAAATTGACGGGTCCGGACCCGGCTCCGCGGACCCGAACTTTTAAAAAAAAGGGTCCGAAAACCCGGACCCGACTTTGAAAAAAAATGACTAATGAAAAAATAAATGACATAATGTTGATCAGAACAAACACATTAAATAAAAAAATGACTTGTGTTGTAAATCAAAATTGTGATTTTGACTATTAATATATTTTTATTACTATTGTTTTAAATATTATGTCTGACTAAAAGCTTGTGATATTAGCTATTATAGATTTGTGTGCATAGAATATGACTGACAAGCTGTTTTTAAGCAGAAATGAATAACACTTTGAGCCCTTGTCAACTTACTTTTTTATCATTTATAGAATACTAGACTGATTATTACCATACCTTATTATCCATGAATTAGACACCATCACGTTGATTTTGTATTTATTTTCGTTTATTTTACTTTTTGCGGTTCTATCACGTATCTGACGTCACCCTGTACCGCCGCCAATCACAGTCACCGCTCTGGTCACGTGATAAATTTAAGCCCCTCGCTCAAGTTCTTTACCCCTATCACGGCCCCATCGGTACATTGTGACGTCAGATACGTGATATAACCGCAAAAAGTAAAATACATGAAAATAAATACAAAATCAACGTGTTGGTGTCTAATTCATGGATAATAAGGTATGGTAAGTATCAGTCTAGTATTCTAAATGATAAAAAAGTAAGTTGACAAGGGCTTTAAGTGGAAACAAAAAATCAATAAAGCATATTATACTGAAAAAATATTTGTTATTCTATCTAAAAAAAATTGTGCATTCTTTTTTAGATTCACAATCTCAAATTATTTTTAAATTTAATTTTACAAATTTATATAATAACCTCGGACCCGGACCCGGACCCGGACCCATATGAAGATTTTGATCGGGTCCGGAGCCGGGTCCCGGACCCGAAAAAAAAATTGACGGGTCCGGACCCGGCTCCGCGGACCCGAAAAAAAATTAAAGGGTCCGGACCCGGCTCCGCGGACCCGACAATTTTTTTTCAGGTCCCGGACCCGGGTCCGCGGACCCGATAATTTTTGTGACGGGTCCGAACCCCTGGTTTATCTATTATATATACGTGCGCAGTATGCGAATTATAATAATTTCCAAATTTTATTTTTATTTAAATGTTAGGTGGATTGTTTATTCTCCTCTCTCTCTCTCTCTCTCTCTCTCTCTCTCTCTCTCTCTCTCTCTCTCTCTCTCTCTCTCTCTCTCTCTCTCTCTCTCTCTCTCTCTCTCTCTTAACACTGATTAAAATTTATGAAAGTCCAAATAAATCAAGTTATAAATAGTAATTTTTTCCAGTAAATGGCTTTTGTTATGAGCATTTATAATTCTCCTTAAAAAAATATATCAACACACGCACATGATACATATTTACATAACGTAGGCACGCACGCATGCATATAGCTCATACAAATCCAGCCCTAAAATTTAATGCATAAACGAGCGTAAGCGCATAGTAAATTAAACTGCATAATCATTGTTATTTAAAAAAAATGGCAATAAATCCCTTATTATTATTTCATGGTAGTTGCATAATATAATGCAAAAGCATGTCTAACGCAATTTTGCATAGCTGTCTCTCCGATGCATTGAAATCTATATATCTGCCAATATCTCAACAAAAGGTGGCTATAAGCGCTGATTTGTAAAGAAAACCGAAAATGGCATGCTTCATATGTTTTTTTTAAAAAAGTGAAACTTTTGAAAAGTGACACTAAAAAAACTCTATACCATATAATGAATAACCAGACAGAAAAGTATTGAAGAAACATATAGCACAATGGACCAAAAGATTTGTGAGACGAGGGTCTTCTTCTACCTGGCTATAAGACGTTATTTATTTACGCAATAGTATTTGGAGTAAGAGGCGGGGGAGGGTTGGTTTCCCGCCAAAGGTTATTACGTTCGCGCCAAGAAGACACGTTGAATCTTGTGCGTGGCGCCGGCTGCATGTACCAGCTGCTTAAATTTACTTTCGTGGATCCTCAAGGACGCTCCTTACTTCAAGAAAAATCTGGCGGGAATCCTGATGCACCACAAAACCACGTTGCTCCTTTCTTTGCATTTCATCTGATCACCATTTCCCGGGCTTTTTTTCCCCTCTAATATCTATGTGCATGGTGAAGTGCCCTATGTATGATAATTTTTCTTGTCTATACTTTTGATGCCCTATTTGAAAATATGCACGCAAGAAATATTTAGCATTAAAATTCTGAAAGACCGCAGTGTTAATTATATAAAATATTAAATTTACTAGAACAGGCACATCATCACAATGTAAAAAAAAAATATAATAAAAAAATCACTATATAAATATGTGCCCATAAATAATAATAATAATATAATAATTATTAATAAAAATAATAAAGTGATTACTGATTATGAATCAAATCTATAATTTACTTCTTTATAAAATTAATTTTCTAATTATATGCATATCTATACTGTTAATAGTTTATTTTTAACACGCTATTCAAAGCAAATAAGTTTTCCTCGGTATGAATATTGAATATAATTATATAGAAAACTAACAAAATCTTGTATATATAGCTTATCTTTATCAAAAAATATAAAAATGTTATAACTGTTAACCTGTGATATTTGTTATATAAATTTAATATTTTCTATATATATAAAAATATAGATATATTATAATGCTGGTATAATAAAGTTTAAAAAAAAACAATGTTTATTCATTATTAAAATAATATTTTATTTTCAATTGATTTTGAAACATTATAAAAATATTGTGTACATGCCTAAAATTTAGTTTTATATACAACAAATTAAAGCAAGATTTCGATTACCAAAGACTTTCTTGTCAACAAATAAGTCACAAATACTTGATGTAATACAATTTTTATCTGGCACAAGAATTCATGGAAGCACATAAAATAAAGTATACATTTATATACAAAAATATTGATTATCAAATTGATTTTGTATACAAGTTATCATAAGATCATGATCAATATTTATATACACAGAAATTAAAATACTATATATTCGGACATTACTTATTTAATATAATTATCACAATTCAGTTGCTCGAGTTATCGTATATTGAAATTTTGGAAAACTTATATAGAAAAGTTTATAAACAAAAATTTGGACGGATTATGAAAAGGGAAACTCTCTATAATTCATAAGTTACTAATTATTACATAAATTATAATAAGAATATATATAAATGAGATAAAGAATATCAATGAATGATGGAAGACTGTGAGATCACTGGTGAAAATGATTTTCGCTGTTGTAAAACATTTACATATTATTTACATATATATATAATAATGTACATTAGTACATTGTTTATGTTTACCATTAATTAAAAAAAGTATATTGCTTCGATCAGAGTTTTTTTTTTGAGAATAATTACTATTTTCTTGCAAGTAAAAATTTTAAATATAATTTTAGGATTTATATAGTGAATAATATTTTCCCTAAATTAATATTTAAAAATTACAGTTTATAATAAACAATTATTTTTACATTCGTCTATATTCTTGTTGTCTATATGCAAAAATGCTTTGAATTTGAATATTAATATACTTGCAAGGCCAGAAATGTTAATTGTTAACTTAATTTGATTTAATTAGAACCCCATGTAATAACGGGGATGGAACTTGCCATTAAAAAATGATAAATTAAAACTACAACTCAATTATATAAATATATTGAATTCTATACATTATTTAAATATAATATAAAACACCATTGCACCAATTGGCCTATATAATTTGATTTAAAATATAAATGAAAACATTTACAATTCTAAACTCTAACACGTACTTCATTAATATTATTAATTAAATTTCATGTACATGAATCAATAATATATTAATATAATTATGGGCTAAATAGGTGCATTATTTAAAATATATACAAGTGCAATATTAACAATTGAGGAACCTTGCAAACATCAGCTGGCTATTATCATTATTACCAATCAGCTGTGTTGGTCACGTGATCTGCCATGACTGCAAGGGGGTGAATCTTGAACAGGGTTGTAACTTGGGGTAGATGATAAGGGTTGTGAACATCCCTTCACCTCGTTCATCTCGTTGCTACGGTTCTCGTTGATTTCATTGCTCATGTCCATACCGAAATTACGTGAGGGTTTAGGGCACCAGAGATCACGGAGGTTAACTCGCAGAACTGGACTCAATTGGCGCCGGTGTTTGCGTATTGTCTCTAATCGAGTTACCAGAGATATAGAACCGGGAATCTGGAAGTCAAAATAATTTGTTAGGACAAAGAATAATGAAGCATGCACATGAAATAATAATCATGCACTATATAAGAAACTTTTAAAAGCCCATCTTTGCATGCACTTTGAAACATTCTACCATCAATTTTTATGTTTAATAAGCATCAATATTTAAACTTTGATTGACATTTTCCAATTAATTCACAGTTATTACAAATATAAATTAGCTTTAGAACATAAGCAGCAACCTGAGCAATCAATTGTTAAAAGAAGATAAAAATATTACATTTACGATCGTTTATTATAGCAAATAATAATAACAACTAATAAAAACTTGCAAGATAAACCTTTGCAGATTTATCTATGTTTAAATAAAATTAATGAGTATAAAAATTATAAAACTAATTATATAGATAAAAATAGAAACACGTGTGGAGATCACATACATAAAAGTTAATTGACATTCATGACATTTAACAAAACATATAATCTAAAAATAGTAAGCATAGCAAATTAGGACATAAAAAAAGAAAGATATTTGACTTACCAGTTGAACCACTCCTGTCACTAAATGATGATTTTGCAGAGAAAAAGTAGGAGATAAATTTGAAGGTTGTTTCTGATGAAGTTGAGCTGGTTTTCTAGCACACATCTCGTGCCTTCTGAGGTTGGTAGCGGATTGACGAGGCTATAACCTGACTGGCCTTAGGGGGTTCAATTCCTATATATTATTATTATATATATATTTTTTTTATGTTATTGTTATGGAGGGGGTGTAAAAATAAAATATAAAAAAGTTAAAGTAGTGGGGAGACAGGTAGGTGAGGGAGGGTAAACTTTTTTTTTTAATTTTTTTTTTGGGTGGGAGAGCTCGTGTTCGGCTCGTGCCAGGTGTACGCTGAAGTCGAGGTAAGCGAGGTTTTTGGCGTGGGAACGGCGCTCGATGCGATTCCCAGGCGCTATAGCACCTGCCGCCTGCCTAGCTGACTTAAGAGTTGCCACTACATACTTGTTCTTCAAGCCTCAGGGTCTCAATCACACTACCAGTAGAAAATAATGATAATAATGATACTTGTTTTCCTCTTTCCACTTGACCATGTCAGTTTTTAACTTCTAACTCGTGATGACATCACAGAAACGTAAACAACAGGTAAAAAAAAATAATAATAATATAATAAAAAAAATAAAGATTTTAACTTATTAACTATATGTTTATTAATTTAATTATTTTTGTTTCCTTGAAATGAAAATTTATAGGGTTTAAAAAAATAATATGGTGTAATAAAATCGTTATAGGCGTTACGTTCAGGTAATCATTTTCATAATTATAATCTTTCATGCTTTCTTTATTATTATTATATTATTTTTTATAAGAATATAACTTTATATATGACATTGAAAATCAAAATCTATTTTGTTATTGTTTCCTCAATATAACAAAAAATATATTTAAGTCAGTAGAATAAATTTAATTCAACTTTTTTATTATATATATAATTAACAGGTGTACAATTTTTTTCTAGTACTTTTGGATGTTTGATGACTATCGACTTTTAAATGTAATGTTATATTGAACATAAACAAAAAGAGCTCTCTCTCTCTCTCTCTTACTCACGTTGTTTAAATTTTGCTAATCTATATAATACGGACTTATTGAAAAAAAAAAAAAAAAAAAAAGAAATTTTGGTTTAAAGCTTTTTTGTGTTTTATATATAGACAGGATGGTTGATAATCATCTTTTCGGTCATTGTTGTTATATAAAAAAAAGTCACAGCGTCGTTACAGTTTTAATTTATGCAAATGGGAGATATGCTTCACTACTATATCCGGGAAAAATATTTGTATTTAAATACTATCAAATGTGTAACAGAGTTATTTAAATAATTATCTATTTGCATACAAATTGTAACAGTGTCTCTCACCCCTGCAGAAATTATTAGATATGCAACTTGTTAAGCATGCGCGTCAAGCAGGTTGCATACCCGTTGCATTATAGGCGCTCTAGAAAGTTTATCATGTGTATTGTCTATTATTAACTTGGTTTATTCATTTTATTAACATATTATTTCTTAATAAATATATATAGCAAAATCAAATATATTTCATTTTTATATCATGAAATTATATACGGGTATAATATGTATGAGTATTTCTTTATTTTTTATTATTATTTATTTTTATTTTTGTTAAATCAGTGACATAGAAGCATGATCTTGTCAATATCTTTTAATTACTAATTATTATTATTTGAATTTAATATTGATCATGTTAATATTGGAATAAATAGCATTGTATACGTTTATTTGTTAATTTTATGTTATAATAATTAACATAACGAAGTGCACTATATGAATATTATATTAAATACACTGAATAATACCTGCCTGATTCTTAGATAATATACTAAATCAAATAATAAAGTAAATCATATGAAGTAAAATTTCAAATCAATGACTCTTACAAAATAAACGTGTAAACAACTCAAGCGTTATTCTAAATAATGAATGACGCATAAGAAAAAGCAATAAAAATTATGAATGAACTGACAGGGAACATGCTTCGTTGATTTTTTTACTGAAGCGAAGAAAAATTAGAATGAAATAACTTTGAAAAAAAAAAATCAAATGAATTTTATTTATTTATTTTATTTCTGTGAATGAGATTGATGTTTTGCGTGGTTTCCGCTCCGTGGCTCGCGTCTGTTCCGCACGCCTTCAATTCCACGCATCAAAGCTTTTATTTTCTTCTCTGCCCGTGTAAAATTGACTGACCTCTCACGTTCCTCTTCTCAGTTTCAGAGTATTTGCCTGTCTTTGAATTATAGGCCTTTGTATCATCAATTTGGAAGTGTGCTCTATCTAATAGAAAAATTATAAGCAAACAATTATAAAATTGGCTACAAAATTTATAAAAATGCCTTTTGTTTATTTTTATAGTTCCATTTTTTTGTCTTTAAGTGAATGGATTTTGTTATTACATCTATTAAAAATTTAATTGAAAAATCAAAATTTCAAAATTTCATATTTAAATAAGGTGATAAAAATCACCACATCTAAATGCGTTATGGTTTTGGAAAGCTTTTCATTTTCTTCAAAAACTTTCATACTACCAGCATAATATAAAGAATACTTTTTCTGATATATGATATACTACTTTTTTGTGTTCAAATTTGTATATTTATATAGTGCAATTTTTTTTTATCCATTTGTGTAATTTTTTACAATTTATGCTATAGAAAATATTAATCTTCATCATCAATTTTTGAAATTATAATTACTAAGAAAACATTATTATTATTATTATTTTGCATAAGAAACAGATTCGAAACAGTGATTTGCAGCAGTATAAATTTTATTTTTAAATTATTAATTTTAAAAATCATATATTTTTATATATAATTGAGAAGCGCTTGTCATGCACATTTCTTACTGCTGCATGGTAGATTTAAATGTTATATTCTTTGAAAAAAATATTAAATGTATATTGTATAAAGTGTATGTTAGCATTTTAGTTTGAATGGATGAAAATTAAAAGAAACATCAATAAATTATTCAGTTAACTCAGTATATTATATAGAGTATAAGAAGAATCACGCATACATATAAACCTAATGATAATTTATATTGCGTTATCGTATAAGTATGCGCAGTTGTTATATGTGTACTTTGTGAAGTACAAAATTACTATGCTGATCTGTTTCAAGAGATAACATAATTTTACATTTTTTTTTATTCTTAATACAATATAACAAATTGCAGCTTAAGTTAATGCAGTGCTGCCCTCTGCTCACATATAACATTGAAACCGGTCTGAAATTCAAGTTAGACTTATGTGTATATACGAGGTTGATTTGTAGTTTTTGTGGCGCCTGCGTTTGTGTGCTGGCCTCCACTGACCACCGTACCAGACTCTCAAGGTCACCCCTTGTAACCCTTGCTACCTTGCTTTGATTTCAATCAAAATATCTGCACATAACTGTCAATAACCGATCCACGCAGTACTCGGTCCTCTTTCAAATTTTGAGTTTTATTAAAATATTAAAGTACCTGCATAATGGTTAGCCAGATCTCTCTCTCTCTCTCTCTCTCTCTCTCTCTCTCTCTCTCTCTCTCTCTCTCTCTCTCTCTCTCTCTGATGAGAATATAAGAAACTCGATTGACTCAAGTAGTTTATATATGACAATAATACAAGTTTATTTGGTATTAACACTAAATATAGTATTTGAAATCATATTTCAATTGTCTTATATATTTTTATTTACGATAAAAAGCATACAATAAGATGCATATAAACAGTATAGTGCTCCAAATTTGAGCATGCATGTGGTATATACATAAGTTAAGTACTGTACATTGATTTAGTCAATTTTAAAGTTGATAATTTATTAAATATTTTGTTAAAGTATTATTGAAAGTGTTTGGCTTTCGTGCTACACCGTATTATATAAGCAGTAAACTGACATTGAAAAGTAATTCGGCTCGACCGGGACAACAGATTTCTAAACATCAGTATATTATTATTTAAATTTTAAACTGATGCAGATTGTGCACATATTTTCTTATGATATACTCCTCTCCTGTCGTATACAATTTACTTACATATTGGGACCAAGACTTCCATATGGAATTTCGGGTATTATATTTTCTATATATTCTGCTTGTTGATTTCCATCGTTAAACATTCAAAATTTCTGATCACAATTTGAGTCACATTGACCTTATATATTTAATAAATTAACTATGAAGCTATAAATTAAAACTGAACATTTTAAAAATAGAAATGCGTTTCATTTTAAAAATCAAATATTTATTTTATAAAAGAAATAAAAATGAATTATATAATATAATTAATATAAAATTGTCTATAGGTTTTACTTTTAAGTATTTATTGCATATAAAAGTACAATCGAAAATGCTTTAAAAAATCTATGCAAAATATTCTATAAAACGTGAAAGTTAAATCGGATGATTTTTTTTTTTTTTAATAAAATTATATTTCTTATATGAATATAAAATAAACCATTGCTTATTCCTATTCTGTTTTAATACATATAGAAAAATAAATTAAATATATTTACCAATAATATTTTGTAACATTTAATATAAATAAAACGCAAAATTTTATAATTATATAAATGGCATGGCATGATAAACTTCTATATAAAGTTTGAAGGTATATGTATAGAAAATTATTTATAAAACTCATTAATTGTATAAAATATTAATTTATTGCTTAGTATAATTTATTTGGTATAATTTCTCATATAAATAAATACATAAAATTGAAACGCAATTTAAAACATACACACAGCATAGAGCGCACAGTTCATTAATTTTATTACCTTTTAGCAAAAACACAAATCACTCTATATTTTTTATGATATTTCAAAATAATATGAGTATAAATTTGTGACTTCCTGTGCAATATATCTTGTTATGAAATTATTATCAGAATTGCCTTTCAACATTTTGAGATACAAAAAAAAAGTATATTAAAATAATGAAGTTTCAATTAATTTTTTATACTTAAATTATATATATACGTATAATGAGAAACACTCAAAGTTACGCCATTCTTAAATAAAATTGAATCTTTTCAGTAAATATAATTATAGTTTAATTTAATTTTTTTTTCCTTTTATGGCATAATTTGCTAATATTTTTTCAGTATATATTGTTTTGTTATAATTTAAAGGAATAGAAGAAAACAATAAGCATATCACAAAACACTTGATGCGGGACTTACATAAATAACTTTTGTTTGTCTCAAAACCCAACTGTATAGCTCCGTAGCAGTAATCAGAAAATTTTGATTTATGCAACCCTCACAACATTTTTTTTTTACTAATTTTTGCATGTTTCTGACGTCAGAAACATAATGAATAGTCACGCAAATTGCATACTTTACAGCATTTTTACGCTCTCTCGTGGGGCTACATTGACATTCTGTAAAAATTGTCATCAGTTTTGAAGATCCCATTTCGTGTTTATTCATTAAAAAGCACATGTTGTTTTATGTGGTCTATGCTTTAAGTACTTGTATAATTGTTTTACGATAATACTACACAGTTTATATTATTTATTTCCTCTCAATTCTTGTAAGTTGTATATTATCTATAAAAAATAAAAATGCATTATTAATTATAGTTACCAATTTCGAACTCATATATAGCTGAAGATTTTCACATGTTCATTTTTTACATAATTATCGATTCACGCATCAAGATTTTTATATTGATTTTTTTTTTAAACTCAAGACATAAAAAAAATGTGGTAATCGCAGTAGTTTTATATAAGACAACGTATTATTATGATTAATATCAAAACTGGAAAATTACCAAAGTTTCACACGAGCTTCGTCTTAAACAAGTTTGTCTGGTTGATATGTGTCTCTCCCTTTCCTCCTTTTTCCCTCTTCATCTCCTACAATTTTTAATTGCAATGTGCGGTAGACGCCATTAAAATCTTTGATAGGTCAAAAAATTGCCAATATTCCTATAAAGCAATATAATTTTGACAAGAGTCATTAAAAAACTAATTTATAATCAATTAAATATAAAGAATAATTTACTTTCTTGTATATAAAATATTCCTAGAAAACTAGTTTTAAAACGTATTATATAGTAAAGGAATTAAATAGTACTGACAATTTATTATAGTTTTCTATGTATTAATATGATGAAAGACTTCTTATTATTGAAATAAATGTTCTTAATTAAAAATATTGTTAATAAAACTGTCCTCGCACGCAATTTATTGATATTTATTTTCAACTGTATATAACACGCAACGTTTATTATTATCAAGATAATATATAAAAACTTAATAAATAAATAATTAAATTTTGATGATAAATTTGATAATGAGATATGAAAAGTGTCTTACAAAGTTATATATACAAGTTAAATTAAAATCAGAAAAAAAAAAAAATAAAAATCAGTTTGAATATTTTGCACCTGCAATTGCCACTTAATATCCCACATATTTCTCCCCCTCTGAATGTATTGTTATTTCTGCCCTAAATAATATATTTCCAGCAGGTTATATTATATACCAATGGGGGCAACAGGTTCATATAAGGGCTCAAAAATGTTAGAGGGGTGTCAAGTCAAATAGTGAGGGTTGATTTTTTTTTAGATGAATATAAATACCACATGTCCATATATGTGGACAGTAAAGCAAAAACCCATCATTTGAAAAAATAAAAAAAAAATATGGAAAGAGAACGAGATAAGGAGGAGGAGGAGGGCGTTGAGAGTTAAGCAGAACACAAGAAAGAGATTGAAGTACAACATCTTTTAGAGAGTAGCACCTGCCTTGTTTTCCCACGCTGGTAAGAGATAGAGTAAAGTAGTATAGTATATAGTAGTATTATATAGTGGCAACCAAACTCGTACTTGTCAGAGCCACCTATCTGATGACTCACAGACTCTCTCTCTCTCTCTCTCTCTCTCTCTCTCTCTCTCTCTCTCTCTCTCTCTCTCTCTCTCTCTCTCTCTCTCTCTCTCTCTCTATACATAGCCTTATATTATATTATATATATATATATATATATATATATATATATATATATATATATATATATATATATATATATATATATATATATATATATATTATAGACCAATCAAAAGTTGTTAGGCTACTGTGCTACTGACTAATCTATATTACTATATAATTTTAATTTAAAATTCTATAATTATAATGTATATAAACTCATTATTTTTGTAATTTTTTTTTCATCTTCTAATGTCAAATTAGTCTTCATACATATATAAAAAAGTACATTATAAAAGATAATACTATTTATTATTAAGTACTATCCATCAGTAAAATAAATTATATGAATGCTACATTTATAGAACATTCATTTTTTTTATATATACTTCTCGTATATATGCTTTAAATAATTATCATTAATCAAATGTCAAAATATTTTATTATAAAAATAACAAATTAAATCTGAGAGGTAAAAAAGTGTATAGACACGCATGTTATTTAAGTTATAGTTGTATTCATGTTTGCAAATATTAACTAATGATTTATTATCAGATGTGTTTTTATTGATTGATTGACTTATTGATTGATTGATCTGCAATCAAGCAATAATAGTCACTCATCATATATTATATAAGAAAATGTATTATATACCTTTCATATTGAAATTTTTCTATTATTATATTACTATTATAATAATATTGCGAATACACGATATAGAGAAAATATTTATAAATGTTATATCTAACTTTAGAATGCGCTAAGGTTTACCCCCTATCTGACGATCAATGCTATACTGACCACCAGTGACGTCACAGATGACATTTTTAGGATTGGTTACATCTTATTGGTTAAATATTTAAGATTTCTTCACGTTTTGGAGAGAGAGAGAGAGAAGGTTTACGAACATCATTATATATATATAATTTATTATCGTTATACATTTTTTATAACCCCATACTTTACTCAAAAGTTCTATAAAATTTTAAAAAGTTTTGAAATATGAATTGCAAATTATGAATCGAGCAATGATATTTTGTTTATGAATAATATGTCAGAGGACTATGAATGCATAACTGTATACCTTTATGGTCGTTATTAATTATTATTATATAACAAAACATTAAAATAATCGAAGAAAAAACAATAAAAAAATAAATAGTAAAATTTTAATTGTGCAGTTTTGTAAATATTTATATTGACGGATTCTTATATTTGTGACACGCACAAATTCCATCATATTTTTGAAACGTATAGAATTTATTTTGCTTTTGAATACATAATGAATTTTTTATGTGATATAATTATGCTCTATATAATTATAATATGCCATGGACTTTAAAATATATAAATATACTACTACAATTTCTATATAGATCATTATAAAAAATAAATGATTAAAAAAAATCATTTTTTATAATAAATGTATATATACCTATATAAATTTGTCTTCCTGCAATTATTATAGTCTCATAAAGGCAAGAGAAATAAATTAGTGTATGAAGGTCAATTTACGTAATTTTTCTTTCAAAAAAAAAAAAAGAAAAAAAAAAAGAAGTTTGCATTTATTTCAA
This sequence comes from Ecdyonurus torrentis, assembly GCA_949318235.1. Taxonomy (NCBI): domain Eukaryota; kingdom Metazoa; phylum Arthropoda; class Insecta; order Ephemeroptera; family Heptageniidae; genus Ecdyonurus; species Ecdyonurus torrentis. The sequence continues at coordinate 39,022,358 of OX439132.1, read as the reverse complement.
CATTTTGACATAAAAATTAATAATGCTACGTATTACATAAATGATATATATCGTAAATATTTATTGATATTTTTGCAACGTTATATATATAATTTTTTTTTTTTTTTTTTTTTTTTTTTGAACAAAAAAGTATTAACATTAAAGGATGCTTTAAATTTTTATTGTTGGATTATTTAAAAATTTAAAAGTTAAATTGGTATTATTTCTCTGTATATTTTTTTCTTTCATATTCATTTGCTTAAATTATAATTTACCTGATGGGTTATTCTAAAGCTTTGAAGTGGATTTGCGCGGCTTCTTTTATAGGGATCGATATAATGAATCTAGGCGTAAATTTGATCAGATATTAAAGACGTCTAATGGATTGCAGCCAAGGGCAAATAACATCATATATGGCAGAGAAGAAGAAAAAGATTACTGATCAAAATAATTTGAAATGTTCTTAATAAGCAAAACTTTGCTTGTTAAACATCAGTTTATAGTTTTAATGATAGTCACTCTCATAGACACCTGTCTGTTTTTAATTTTTGTTTTCAATTAATTTTGATTTTATACCTATATAAAATCTTATGTGCGCGTAATCATTAATGGATTGATACTAAAAATTTATTATTTTGTGGAATATATATATATATATAAAATAAATACTCCTCATATACTACTATATATAATAAATATATGTGTGGCCATTGCGGACTTACATGGTTTTTAATTTGAGTAAATCAGTTAATTAGTATAATTATATTTTAATAATAATCATTGCATTTTACACGAGTTTGGTTGTCCATGCATCGATTGATTAGACCCAATACCTAGTATAAATTTTAATAAAACAATAGTATAACTATTAATAATAAATTATATATTTATATACAATTCATAAAAAAAAAAAAAAAGTTTGCACATGCACTGTACATTTTTGACAATGCATGAAAATTGCATTTTACATTACAGTTTACATTTGATTTTACATAAATAATAATTTATATTGATTTCCTAACTTAAATATAAGAATTTTATTAGAAAAATGAAAAATGTCAACTTTTTACTGTTTTAACTGAATTCTAAGCATCTTTCATTGGTCATGCTCATGTGCTAAAATTTGGCACATCCAAATAATTACTTTTACAATCTTAATAAGAGTTAATATGAATTAAATGCCTGCTTAGTAGGTTTTTATATAATATATACGAAAATAATGGTCTTCAGCATATATCAAATAATACGTATATAATTATATATATATATTATATACATGAAATAAGAAGCGCGAGTGAAAATACTAAGGAGTAAATATTTTTTCCTCATATATAAGTAAAAAAAAAAAAAATTATATAATTTTGAAAAACTATGATTACAAATCAATAAACCAGTTTTATTAATGGCTTGAACATTATGCAGACTGTCAACTAATTAACTCTATATTTGAATAAAACTGAAGTTTCGAATAAAGAATAAGGCGAGAGAGAGAGAGAGAGAGAGAGAGAGAGAGAGAGAGAGAGAGAGAGAGAGAGAGAGAGAGAGAGAGAGAGAGAGATTTGAACTCCAAAAGTGTTTGATATAGGTTATAATAACATACTGCTTGTATAATATCAATTATTCCAATACACAATCAAAATAAAAGTTTAAATAATATATCTATCATTTTTTTTTTCTTTTTACTTCATGTAATATAAGATCACGACATTCACGTTGATCTTTATCAATGTTCTATCCATGTATCATGTTTCATTTTAAAAATAAGTTCCTATACAGTTCGCAAAACTGTAAAATACAAAATAAGAATCTTATTTATTTACGTGACTATTTTGTCTCCACGCATTTATAATAAGATTTTCAATGGATAGCAATAAAAAAAAACATATAATTTTCTCAGCATTTTAAATTATTACATTCTTATAACTGAAAATCGCCTATTAAGGAACAATCATCAACATTTTTATTATTATTATTTTTTCCATGACATTTCTACACAAAATAATATATATATTTTTTTGTTTTGCCGTGAAGAGAGGTGGAACCAGTTTGCAGCCGCGGTAGTAGCACAGTAGCCCCCCGCCACCCCCCCGCAAGATCTGTGCTCGGCGCGAGCTGCACCTGCCGTGGATTCCCACGGTTGCGTTCTCTTACGTATATCTTCCACTGGATTTGACTGCGCATCACGCCATCTTACTTCTTGGCTCCTTGCCCATCATTCTCTATATAAATTTGCAAAATATATTATTTCTTGTCACCTGCAAGAGATTGTGAAAATTTTTATATGTACAATGTAACTACAATTTGTTTATTTTGTTTATATAATATAATACTTAAAAAAAAACTTCATAAATATATAATTGCATAAAAAACTTGATTTGTTTTAAATCTTTTGCAATCATTGCACAACAAATAATAATCAACATCAATTTATATTTAATTAAGGTACTTGATTGAGAAATCTACCTTTAAGCATCATAAATAAATTGTTAATTTCCTTTTATATTGTTGTAATAACTGCGTAAAAACATATAGCATGAGATAGCTAATTATAAAGGCTTAACGAGCGCACGCTATAACAATAATTTTATTGCGATATATATAAATGCATGTACTGTATATGACAAAAATCATAATTTTGCCCTCACGGTGTGGTGACATGCGATGAAGTGTATTGTGAACAATACAAGGGCGTGTGTCGACAATCACCATGAGGACGTTTGTTTCGCCCTCTCTTGTATTCCTGGTGAGGAACGCGTGTAGGACGCCCCGCAGGAAGTACTCGCCCTCGAACCATTGTTTTTCATGTAACATGTGACATACAAATAAAACACTGCCACCTGTTTTCTAAGCACTTGTTTCTCTATTGTGATTTTTTATTTTAAATAGATTTATTATATAATTGTATAATTATATAATATGTTTATATGATTGTGATTTAGACTTTTATTATATATTTTTGTAAATTTTATAATTTGTAATATATTTTTGTGTGGTTCTTTTCTTTTGTGATTTATTTATATTGTAATTTTTCCTTTATATTTTTTTTATATGTTACAATGATCACAGGAAAGGAAATGATCAGCACGATCGATACTCAAAAAAATGAATGTTCACTTTTTTTCCAATTAGCAATATAGCTATACCGCGGACAAAAATAAATACATAATAATTATGCCATCTAATTTTCAGCATAATTTAAACAATACAACATAATTTATGCTACACTTCATAATATGTTGCATAGCATAAATATTATGTAGTACAGAATAATTATATTTGCAGCATAAATTACGTATTTTTTTTTCCGTGTAAATTTTTCATAAAAATTTAAAGCTGTTTTAATATAATTAATTAATAACCATATTGTAAATTTGCTTTTACATTATACAAAATAATCAATGCAAAAATAAAACGACGCATGAAACAAAAATTAAAATAATAATAAAAATGACGACAGTTATATTTTACGTATAATAGATTCAAATGTAATTATTTTAATGACAGAGTACCCAACAGCCAAGAAAAAGTACTTGACCATCATGTGCGTCTTGAACATGAGTTGTTTGCTGTCTCTTTTATATATATATGTACATCATAACTGTAGACATTTATATGCGGTCATCAAACCCACTTCATATGTACCAGCATCGTAATTCATGCTCAATTTATTGTAATATAACAATTTTATTATCAACAATAATAAAAATTATAAATCCTTTTTGTTTATGATTTTTATCATGATTATGTTTGAAAAGTTTCATGATCTCATGATTATTTATATACATGAAACAAAGCATCTGCTTTGAATATCTTGCTTACCTTCAATTTTCACGTTGAAAATAAATGGTAGTATATACGTGTGTATGAAATCTTGAATTATTATTATTTTTTTTAATGTATATAAAATCTCATTACACTTGTCATTTTAAACATACACACAACGACAATTTTGTTACCTTGTAGATCAAGATACTTTATAGCCTCGTCTTTTTTATGATACTTCTTATTTTTCTTATTATTTTTTAAATTAAAATGTCAGATAGATTTTTTTTATTATATTATTATTTATGACCTCAAATTTATTTTTGATAAATAAAAGTAAACAAAAATTATTCATGATGATTTTTCATTTTAAAGTTTCCTCTTTTTTTTCTGTCTTATATTTTCAATACAATGTTTTTGATCTTGCATTAATTTACAATGCCATATCACAATGAACCAATTACGTGAATAATTTTTCTATAGATCAATGACATTAAAAACTAAAGAGCTCAATTCAAAGAAAAAAAAATCCAATTAAAGAACAAAAAAAAAAAAAAAAAAAAAAAAAAAAAAAAGTAAATACAATAGAAAATTTGCAAAAACGCTATTTTAATCATTCCTTTATTGTAAGAACAAGAAAAAATTTAATATGTAAAATTCAGATTTTTTTTTTTAATTTATTGTTTTTGGCAAATCTTATTATAATATCACCATTTTCCTATATGAAAAGTTTATTAAAGGTTTTTTGCTTTCTCATTTTTACATGGAATTACATAAGGAGAGATTTTTCCACCCTATATATAATTGGTTCTTATATTAAATTGCTTCATTTGTGTATGATTATTGAGAAACCAAAACTAAAATATTCCATTATTTTAAAAACAAACTGAAAAAAAAAAAAAAAAAACTGCTTTAATTTCTTGGTTTGCATAAATTTTATATATATTATGTATTTTTATGATGAATGCGTTTGTATAATTTTCTTCATCATTATATGAATCATATAATAGCGATGAATCAAGAATATATTATGCATATAAAGTGTATTTAAATGATTTAGATTTTTTTTTTTTTTTTTTTTTTTACATATATAATAAGAAATAATTAATGAACAATTAGGTTATAAAATTATATATTGAAATTGAATATAGATAAAAAATGAGTTATATAACGAAGTTTATATTCTATTTAGTAAAAGAAGGCAGTAAGAGCTATACCACACACACTGCATCAGTGTGTGTGGCTTATACAGCCTTGTCATTATTAATATTAGAAATTGAAATATTAAACCTTATATACGCATAAAATAATCTATTGTAATTATAGTCTTTTATAAATTTATATTGAATATTCAATTATTAATTTTTTTTATATCAATATATCAAATTCATAGATTTTTTTTAATAAATTTGATATTTAAAAACATAAAAATGAAGTTTTAAATATTATAATTTATATAGCTTTTTGATAAAAAAAAAATGAAACAACGTACGAGTAGATAATAATGACTTAACTTTTAGAAGTTTTGTGTTACAAATTGGGAAAATATGGAACAAATTATATACAGAAGTTTATAAATGTATTTTGTGTACACCCTAAAGGCTTTATACTTAAAATTATAACTGATGTACAATCAAAATATAATATACTTAATGCTATAATTTATTTAAATCAAATATGTATATAAAGATGGAAATTTAATTGTATCTCATATTATATTTTTAAAAAACAGTAGTAAAAATTGAATAAAGACTAAATTTATATATATTATTATAGGCATAAGAAATCATTTCAAAATTTATTTATTATTATTATTATTTTTTTTTTTTATAAAAGTTACTCCAATACACACCCAACTTCTCAAACATATTTTAAGACTTTTATTATTATTTTTTTTGAAAGTTTGTATGCATTTTACATAATTATAATTTGAAGACCTAGTGCTCGTAAACCCTGTTTTCTAGCACCAAAAATGCATATTTCATTCGAATAACCAAAGTTGACCGTCATTTTAGGAGCAGAGAACATTTTACAAACAGCAATATAGTATAAGTATAAATTCCTGTCATTTTTTTAAACATAAATCAGTAATCTTTTGGAGAGAAAAAGGTCTGATTTTCAAAATTAAAACATGTGAAAATAATATTATTTATATAAATAAAAAAATACGGTTTCAGATTTACATATTTCCTACATATAAGAACTTATTTAAACAACCTTAAGTTTAACCATATATGGTTTAACGCATAAGCAAGTTTAAATTAATCTTGTTATAAGTTTGACCTGATAGAGGGTGTTGGCAACCAATGGCTTATTACAAATATAATAGTCTAAAAAAAAAAATAAAAAAAATAATAAAAAAACTAATAAAGAGAAGAAAAAAGCGTTATTTCAAAAATATAAAATATACAAGATTTCTTTTTTTTTAAACTGTTAATGCAAAATCTAAAATTACTGTTTCCTTTTGAAACAAAAATATATTATTATAAGAGACGAGCCACATTGTATATAATTCTTTTGGTAATTTTATTTCTCTTACAATATATTAAAATAATTATATTATAAGAAAAATAGCTATTACATATATATTGAAGAAAAAAAAAGAAGTATATAAGTAATACGTGGTTGTGCAAAAATAATTGAGGGTATATTCATGGTTATTATCATGCGGACATGCCTTACATTTGGCCCGCGGGAAGCAATTTTCCAAACTATAAAGATTATTACATGCAGCGCACAATGTAACTTTAAACAACAGCATGCGCGGAGCACGAGACTCGAAGTCTAATTGCGCACTCTCATATGTAATTGTATTAATTTACTAGTGTACTTGCTTTCTACATTATATATGCAAATTTATCATCATGTAAAATATTGATTTTTTGCATGCTCGTAATTTACTTATCTCTCTTTTTTCTTTTTCTTTTTTTTTTATAATACATCCTTTGGCAAATCATTATAAAAACTGTAATTACTTTTCATTTATATTTTTTATATAAAATGTAACATGCAAAGATACTTTTTGATTTTTTGTAAGAAAATAAATGTAATTATATATATATTTCATATTTTTAATTATATAAATTATAACATAATATATTATATGTGTGTATACAATACAATTATTTTAAGGATAAAAAGTTAGTATATACCACCTATTATTATACTACTATTTTATATACTGTAGGATTGAAATCATTAAAATTTTAGAAAAAATTGCACCAATAATTATTATTTTTCTTTAAACGTTTTACTATAAATTAAATAAAATAATAATAAAAAAAAAAATGATTTTTTTCGAGTGAGAATAAAAATTTACGTTTGCATGATAATTAACAGCAGAATTATATATACATATATGAATTAGATGAAACAGAACAAAAAACATTTTATTATTGTATTTTTTGTGCAGTTATACGTTTTATTGTATATGCATATTCGCGTGTGTGATCGACATTTTAAATAATAATAAAAAGAATGTTCTTTTCTTGTGTTGGGTTAATACACTCATTTAGATTTAAACTTGCGCTGATGCCATACTAGAGCAGTAAATAACATTAAACAATGCTAAAGCTTTTTTTTTCCCCGCAATTAAAAAATATAACAAATTTAATATTACTCACGAGCTATATTGTTGTATTTACATGTTAAAATAAGCTCTGTTTATATACGTGATTTTTTTTATAGAAACACAGTATACTTTTCCTATATCAAAAAAGGGCCACAAATGTCGTTACTGAATATATATTCTTTTGTCTAAAATGGCGATAGCGCGCAATTTTATGCAACTAACTTATAAAGAGAGCGGCCATCATGATCGTTTGCGCCTGCAACTTTTATTGGTTGTTTTCCCGCTCGTTATGCGCGCTCAACTGGTTGCATAGCAATATAGGATAAACCAAATACCATTGCGGGAAGTTATTTTACTAAAAAATTGATTTCTATTTGCATATGGATATAATATGTATTTAAATGTAGTTTTGCGTCAAATGAAATCTCCATCTGATTGCATTGTATGGCCAATAGAAATATATTTTTTAGTAAAAAGACCGTATATATTCAATTTTAAAATAATACACGCATTATGTATAAAAATAAAGCAGTAACAAAAAGAAGAAAAAAATGCAGTAAAGATGAGTATTTATTAAATACATTTTATGAACTCTTATTAAGTTATAAAAAAAGGTCGTAATCATGAATATAATAAATAATTAAATAATGTAAAATTTTCTGAACTTTTAAAATATGAGTACGAAAATAAGTATAAAGAAATGTGAAAACTTGATCTCATAATTATTAATATTATCACTTATTATACTTTAAAAAAATTAGAGGCATATAACAAAATATATCAAAAAGAGAAACAAATTTAAAATATTTTCTAAATAATTAAGTGTATTGTATTTCAGAATATTTTTTAGAACTTAAACCACTTAAAATTTGAATAAACGAAAATTCTAGTAAATTATATTTGTCAATTTTTGTGCGAGATTTTAACATAAAAATATAATATATTAATAGCTGCTATTACTATACTTTATATTTATAGTTGATTGTTTAATTTCTGGACACATACAGTAAGTAAGTTTTATCTCCTACGGTAGAAATGTCAGATGAATGAGCGCGCCACTTGAGCGCCTGGAGAAGACTGCAAGAACTATAACGTGTGATTTGCAGCAAATTTGTAGTTCTTAATTGCAGTCTTACCCAGGCGAGGTGACGTCTTACATTTCTACCATAGGAGATAACTTACTGTACAAGCTGCTATGTAAAAACTCGACTGATGTATTTTAATTGATGCACTTAACTCAATAAATATTAATAAAAAGACTTCTTACGAATGTAAAACAAAGTATCGTTGCTGTTACATGCGACTATACGCTTACACGTAACACTCATTATATTTATATGAAAAGTTGGCGGCCATGCTTGTTGCGCCTGCAAGTTTTTGTGGTCGTTTTTCCGCTCGTCATGCGCGCGCAACTGGCTGCATAACTTTCAGGATACTATAAATATAAGTCGAATAGATGATTTTTGAAAATAAAAACCATTTGAAATTAAAGAATAAAAACCCTTTCTAAATTGAATTGAAATTATAATTATTACATTTCAAGGTGAAATTTTTACTCGATACATTTTTTTTTTGCGTGATATTTTTAAAAATATTTAGTACGTAATTATTGTATTTAAAATATTGTGCGGCCAAATAAAAATTTGAACCATGAGTTTTGAATAGGGCAAATTTAGGCAAATTTATTAATTATATTCTGTATTCTGTATATAAGTATTTAGAGAAACACTCGACCAATATTTCATCTCCCATCACGCTTATTTCTCTCATAAAAATAACACTGCAAATTTGGCATATTAGAATAGCAAAATTTTAATTTTTGGTTGATTGTGCATTATTTATTACACACAATACACACATTTAATTAAGCATGTATTTAATTATTTTTGTAAATAAAATTTAATAAAAAAAGGTAAAAAAAAAATATTATTATTATTTTATTATTATTATTATTTTTTTTTTTTTTTGCTTGCTATAATGTGTTATCGTGCTACACCATGCAATCCCAGTCCTAGTCAAGGCATTGTCTTATTGACAGGTAAGGACTTTCCAATTTATGGAAAATCACACATGGGGCGGCCACGGCCTAAATACACAGCCCGGCAAACATATATGATATATGATATTATTATTGAACATTCTTATATATATAGTTCAAATTATATATATTGTTTTTTATAAATGTAGAGATTTAGACAAAGGTAGCTTACAGTAAAACATATATTTATCATTTAACATTTATTCGTTACTTTTCATTCTTCTCGTCAATGAGGAAGACAAAAAAAAAAAAAAAAAAGGGGGGGTAACTTTATTTTATATTCTAATTCTAAAAGAGGATATTGTATTGGATTTGTATATATGCGAATTTCTAAATTTTTGAGTTCCCGCATGAAGTATTTTGAATTTATTTACTTTATTTTTTTAATTTATTACTCAAATGAACTCAAATATATCTATCGATTCAGAATTAATGATGTCCTCTTTTATAATATGCAATAAAATTACCCCCCCCCCTTTTTCCATACACAACAATAATTCTAGAAGATATAAAATCTCAAATTTTGCGTTTACCCTTTATTTTCTTCAAATTGTTTATTTCAGTTCCCATGCAGTGTGGCTGTTTATATATTCATCAATATATAGATATTAAAACTGCAGTTACATATATTATATATACGTGTGTCGTGTATAATATGTAGATTTTAACAAATTTTTGGTCTTATAATCAAAATGTAAGTATAATAATTTACTACACGAAGAAAGGTTAAATTGACAACATGATTTAATAGTCTTAAGTATATAAGTATATATATATAGATAAAAACTACAAAGAATAGTATACAAAAACATACAGAAACAACACAAATGAAAAAAACACAAAACAATTCATCCAAATTTGAGCGCGTATATAATTGCATTAGCACATCAAAATCATCATATTGTAATATGTTCGCGTATATCCTTCTTTATTATATGATCGTATATAAATTTGAGGCTTCATTGCCAAAAGCAACAATCTGTAATTGACTTGTGATTGTTGGTAAACCTCAGAGTAACTCACCATGTCAGAACGTGATTACAAGAGGAAATAACCATGAGCTATATAAACTAGGGTTTGTTGCCATGCCAGGCCGCCATCTTGGTGCTCGTAGGCTGCGTGCGTGCGTGCGTTCGTGCACTGCAGTGTGAAGTTGAGAGAGGAGGAGCGAGTTGAGCACTTCAGCCAGTGAAACCTGAGTCTGGGCGGATCTTACCTGCATCTTACCTTAGCTGGCCTCATTAAGCAGAGCTCATCTCACTGCCGCTGCTGCCAACTGGTGGGTGACTTGGAGAACAACTTGAGCACCAACGAAGCACCAAGCTCTCCAGGAGACTCGTCTTTTATAGATTTTTGTTTGCATTTTCATTGTAACAATTTTGTATATAATATATATTTTATAGACAGATTTTTAAAAACAATTGAATTATGCTTTATAAAGCATATAAAGTATATTATATATAAATAATATGGTGTATTAGAATTATATTATTCGAAACTCATACAATTTATCATATAAAATAAAGATGAATCGCAATTATATATTACATAATACAGTATATATACCTATCGTACATACTATAAATTTATATGACAAAAACTTCACAATATACTGATCAAACGTACATGAGAATATGGATAAAATTTGGATACTTGAATTTAATTTTTAAAGAATCGAAAAGAAAAAATTCTTTGTATTTTTTTTTCTTTCCAAATTCAATTTAAATATTTTCTCTTATAAAGAAAAAAAATAGAAGCAAGAGCATTGTACAATTTGAATAAAAATTGTATATGGAAATTATTATCTAAATCATTCGTGTGCATCAAAAGCAATGACCATCAAATCCATCTTATACATTTTTTAAGACGTAAACATGACCTCGCTTTTATGTCATAAAAATATATGATATGGATGAAAAAGAATAAATAAATAAACAAACATAAAACACAAAAAGGAAACGTTTTGTATTGCGATATGCATCCTTGAAATTTATTCTTGAGCACGATATTTTGCTTCTTATAATTTTTTATGTTGGTGTGATCGTGTCGCGCAATCATGCAAGCAGCACGGAGTGTGACAGTCACGTGATGATCGGGCGAGACGAGGTGAATGGAGCTGCTCAAGTTCCACTAGGGGAGAAAAAAAAAAGGAGAAGCCTTTGTAACGTTGCACGCCCGTGTGCATACATTCAATCTCAAGGTAGCACAGTGTGCAGGGGTGCACACACCTATATAGCTTCAAGATAACAGGGTGGAGGGGGTGCATGTCTTCAATCTCGAGGTAACAAAAAGGGTGGAGGGGGTGCTTTACAGGGTCATTTCTTGTTCATCAGCAGATGGCGGGCGTGTCGTTTTTGTGATGATGGTTTCGCTTGCTTTGCCTTCACAAAGTTCTTTTCTTTCGCGTGGCGAGCGTGGGAAAGGGCCGAGAGTGAGCTTCCCAAAACATTCCCGCGCACATGGCAACCGCAGCCGCCGTGGCAGCCGCTACCGCAGCCACCAGCACGCCACGCACGCCTGCCTACCCACGTGATAATGCCTGCGCACCGCTAATACTGCGCCATAGCAAGCTACACTTAGAGGACTGTGGCGCGCGTGCACATTCTCTGGGTTCCCCGCGTACCGCGATACCAGGCCCTGGGGCCGCGGCAGTAGCGTGTGGCGGGCTCGCGACCAACCTTTGTCCCCAAACTTCACTCAAAATACCTGCACATCCCTTCAGTTGTGTATAATGGATATTTGTGCAAAAGTGTTGAAATGTACATACCTACAAACAAAATTTCGCAGATCTTTTAACCTTCACGTCAAAAAATAAAAATATACTTTAAGAATCTTTCAAATAACGTAAATAAAAAGTTTTTCTTCCATGAAATTCAAGCATATTGAAATATAACAACATATGTCAACAGCTCCATTAATTATTCATAATCATGCAGCAACAATGTTAGTTCCATATAATATACATACTGTCATACTGTATACGTATGGTTAGCTCAATAGTTTAGATTTTAAATATGACTATGAACATCAGTTTAATCAGCTGATGGAAATTGGAAAGGCAGAAAAGTAGAAGTAATAATTTTAGCTAAACAATACTTAAGCATGAGCCACGAATAATTAGAAGGCAGTAAACCGTTTTATTTGAAATTTTAAACCTATATAAATAAGAGACCCCTTTAATTTCAATATTCTTATTATCTCCCTCATCTCATTTTGATATTTGGCTTTTTTTTTTTAAATATAAACAGGATATGAGGGAGCAACCTATATGAATATTTGGCGATACACCCTTATGATATGCATAATTTTTATGTAGGGACTTCATCATGATGCACAGTGATAAAATATTGGCAATTAAAATTTATATTTAAACACAAAATATGACAAATTGAAATTTAGGAATCACGCCATAAAAATTTTTTTAATTGTGATCCCTTTTGATCAATAATATATTGTACAATAAATTACCATATCATCAAATTTGATATGTCAATATAATGATATAACTGAGGTATATGACACTATATATATGCAGGAATGCAGAGGCTTATATATATAGAGGCTTATTATATCGGTTTAAAAAAATCTTAATTTTTTTATGCTTAAAACACGTAAAAGTATGTCTAGTATTTCTCATTTAAATTTCTCCGAAATCGGTGCATGTAGTAGTTTTCTCAAAAATCGCAAAAATGTGTTTTTCCCCATAAACGTGATGTTAAATTAGTGGACCCTATAGCTTTCCCCGCGTCTCCCCGCGCGCTAAACCTAAGCTCCATTGACAACACTTTTCATACAGATTATAATATTTCTTACACATTATGATATTCGTATATTATCATGCATCTCATATACTATTGGCAAAAATCTCGAACTGTTGGATGTATTATTTATTATATTAAAAAACTCAAAATCCTGCATAAATTATTTTTGTTTTAATAATAAAAAAATGTCATTGTGGAGATATACTATAATGATGTAACGTTATTATATTATATAATATATGAAAATTTGGATAATGAATATTTCTCATTAATAATAATATATATAATACAGTATATTATATATTTATGTTACTTGAGATTTGTTTATTAATTTATTTACCATCCACATAAATATCCACATATAAAAATATTTATACAAAGTGATAAAAAACACATATTAGTTGCATTTAAGTATATACTAAATTCAGTCATGTGAAAAGAATGCTGATGTGCGCTATCTCAGCGATTCACAAGAGACTGCAATGTATTATGAATGAGACACTTTGTAGCTTCTTATATTCTGCGTGATACGAAAGTATAGCAAGACAGTCAGTCAGTCATTCAAGCTTGAAGCAAAATGAGATGTATATATCAAACTGCCAAGCTTGCATGGTATATAGTCGGTATATCAGGAGCGGACTGACCTCTGATATGGGATGTATAGGGATGTGCAATTGCATACTGAGACTTCTTAATCAAAAATAAAAAGGGCAAAGAAGGAGAAAAAAGTTCACTTGACTTCAACCTTAATTCTTGGTCCTGGGAGATAAAAAGTGAGAATAAAAAAATTAAAAATATATAAAAATATTATAAAATATGAAAGAAAAAGAATATGAGGACCTGGCAAGGGTCTTGGGTCAACTTAGTCAGCATAAACGTTATAAGCGTGGTCGATTACATATGGGAATCGACACCGTTTTCATCGTTATGTCTTAAACTGACATTCTTCCGAAAAAAATGTCATTCTCCAACCCTTGGAGGACCTGGCAAGGGTCTTGGGTCAACTTAGTCAGCATAAACGTTCTATATAAGCGTGGTCGATTACCTGGGAATCGACAATGTTTTCATCGTTATGTCTTAAACTGACATTCTTCCAAAAAAAGTCACTCTCCAACCCTTTGTAGGACCTGGCAAGGGTCTTGGGTCAATTAAGTCAGCATAAACGTTCTAAGGGTGGTCGATTACCTATAAGACACGACGACACGACACCCTAATTGTCAAAATGCGATATTTTAAAAAATATATATATATGTATTTAAGGGCAATCAACCCTTTTTAAGGGTCAGGGTGAAGTCGAGGGTAATTTTTTTGTTACCATTGTTTTTGCTAAATCTTTTTACCCCCATTACTAAAATTTGGTTAATTTTGAAAAACTTTAATTTTTTATTATTTTTTATTTTCACTGTTGAACTTTGAAAAAATGACTTCTGGGTTCAGGGTACTTTTTCAACTATTTAAAATTAAATTAAGTAAAAAATAAAAACATCATCTGAAAGTTCATGATTTTTTCTCTATGTGTACCAAGTTTCATTGCGCTACCTTAATTTGGAAAATAACGGCAAAACATCGCAGCCGTTACACGAGTTATGGAAAAGAGTGTATGTGCTATATAGGGTTTATATGATGATAAGTGTATAATATTGTTTTTCTGCTATATGCACACATTTCTGCCTATAATAATTTTTATTATTTATTTATTTTTACCTTCACACATTTTTCTTTTAAATCCTTCACTTTTTTTGAGAGCCCTCGAAAATGAAAGGCATAATTATATATTAAGTATGCAAAAAGAGATTATGGTTCATTAAAATATTATAATGACGCAGTTTTTAGAAAAATTATATGAAAAAGTGAATGAAAACTCAGAAATGATTATTAAAACATTTTTTAAAAAAGTACAAAAAAACACGTTCTATATAGAAGGATTTTTTTTTTTTTTTTTTTTAAGACAACGAGACTGAGAAAAAAAATGTGCCTATATAAAATATGTATATTGCACTATACTGAAACTAATTATTTTTTTTTGTCTCCTTCTGCACCCCGCATCCTGGGCTTTTTATCCTCAGTCCGCCCCTGGTCGGTATATGATAAAACAAACATACGAGTGTATATTATATAGCGAAAGAAAAGTGATATAAAGTGAAGCGTCAGCTAACAAAAATTCTTTAACACAAACGCGCGTGCTAATGTGAGACCTTATCAACAATCCCACGCTTTGAGCTTTTATATAGTACGTTACAAATCCGCAAAGTCGAACCACATAAAGCATTATACCACATTATAATATTATGCGTATATAAAATACAAGTCTTCACTTTTTTTTTTCTCCGCGGGGGTGGTGGAGACATTAAGACGACATTATGACGTTCTTTTAAAAGTATAGCAGTGCGCGGAGTCTATTGCAAGAATCGTGGGAAAAGAATGTCAACTCTTCTGCGTCATGTCTATCTTGCTTTTTTAACTCTTTTTCTTTCCACTTTATTATTATTATTTTTTTTTATCATTTTGCAATTTCCGTTCTCATCTTAAGTACATTTAACCCGCATAAAATTTTGACAGATTTTTTATTATTATTATAATTTATTCATATATATTTTTTTATTTGGCAATAAAATAATTATATAAATATTTAAAAATCCTGTTGCGGTTTGTAAATCAATTTTGCCATAAAAGATGTGTATTTTTTTTCTTTATACATTATATAAAATTTTAAAACGTATAAATTACGTAAAAGCTTTCACGGATTCCTTGTTTAAAAAAAAAATGAAATAAAATGATTTTTAATATACAGAGAGTGAAAATGGAATACACGATATATAATTACCGAACCAAAATTATGGTATATATAATTTGATATTTCTATTGAGTAATTTTTCTATCATTACTATATATTATTACTTTGTAATAATCATGACTACAATACTCGCGCCTTCACCACAATATTTATAGTAGAGTGCTATGATGTGATATACTGAAAAGTTCCCCCCTGATAATAATTTGAAAATAATATGCAACGTATACCACTTTCTCTGAATAGAAACGTGTGAAAATCTAATAAAAAATAACATAATCATCATCAACAATAATAATATTCGAATGACCTGACTGACAATGAAAATTACTGTACTTTTGTGTTGGCTCAGATTGGGTGGGCGTGTCTCACATCTCATGACTCAGCAAAAATAAAACATAAGCCACAAATTGCACCAAACTTCTGATGTTGCCAACAATATAATCAAGACACCTTTTTTATTATTTTTTGTTACAAGAAAGAAGCTGTTTTCTTGACGTCAATTTTAAAATAAGTAAGTTGTCAGCTCAAATTTCATTTGCTTTGAGTATGACGTTGATTGCATGTACTATGTACACGAGAATATTATACCAGACTACTTTTTATGTATCGCATCTCTGCATGTAATGCTTTGAGCTCTCTCTCTCTCTCTCTCTCTCTCTCTCGCTAAATGTGCACATTTTTTTCATGTTCTGCTATAATAATCCTGTGTATAATTTTTTTTATTGATAATTTTATTTTTATTTAAATATCATACCACGCTCAATTAAATTAAAGATTACGATCAATGCGTTGATAAAAATAAATAAATAAAAAACTATAGATCAGAATCCAATTATAAATAATGAAATGCTGAAGCTATATATATATATATTTTTTCCATGACTTATTTTATGTTCTCTCTTTTCATTATACAACTTGTATATGACAGAAAAAGTGCACAGAATATAGATTTGCTTTGCTTTCAATTTTACTTTTATAAGTGTATATAATATATATAAATAATTACTAATTTACTTTTAATTTGATGAATTTTAACAATGTATCCAGTATTGGCCACTTAACGTTTAAAACTATAAATATTTTTTTAACAGACGAAAGAAAAATTTACATGCATCTATATGTGAAAAAGCAGATAGAGATTGAGTAAGATATGAGCCACACCTCAATATCAAACTCAAAGATAACAAAACACAATGCTGGTGGTCTCAGCTCTCAATCAGCCTCTAAAATAACTATATCTTTTCAAACAATAAAACTATATTAATTAATGGCTTTATGCCCATGGCTTGTACATCTAACATAATTTTATTCATCAGGATATTTTTTTACTTTGTATATATTAAAATTAAATAATTAAAAATTAATTACTATAAAATGAGAACTGATGGTCCGCACATATAAATGCAATCCATTTTACAGTTATATATATATAAAGAAAAATTTTATATAAGCAAAATAATCTACTGCTCATTTTCTATTGTATTCTGCACATAGTAAGTTTCTCCCTGTGCTAAAAATGTCAGATCAAATTCGCGCCACTTCAGCTCCTGGAGAAGGCTGCAAGATCTAGACGCGTGATATGATTTGCAAGCAAAAACACTATAGTTCTTGCAGTCTTCTCCAGGTGCTAAAGTGGTGCGCATTTAATCTGAAATTTTTAGCATAGGAGATAACCTATACTGTATATATGAGCTACTATGTGTATTAGTGTATTCTGCAGTGTTTACACTAAATGGCTTCACCCTTCACTTCATGTAATTTATTTTCTATTTTGTTATTGATGCAAAAACATTTTATTATTATTATTTGCCAAACTGTATTGTTAATTTTTTTATTGTGAGCTTGAAAATCTTGCACAATCAAAAAAATTAAGTTTTTAAAATGAAAACTTTCCTTAAAAAGAATCAAAATTATAATAATGATTTTGCAATCAATTAATATGAGACTAAAATTAAAAAATATCCCATGATATTTAATTAAATGTTTGTATAAAACTGATTCGCCCTTCCTCTTTTTTATTTTTTCATATCCGTTCTATAGGTGATTTTCACATGAGCACCATCATCAGCATGTTCCGACATAGTGCAGACAGGAATAACGTTGTGGAGAACAAAGAGGTAATAAAACAAGAACGAGAGTTTGGTCGCACCTATTTTCTTCTTCGCGTCGTCTTATAACAACAAACAAACATAGAACTCAGCATGACCACCTAACTTTTTTTTTTTTTTTTTTAATGTATAAAAAGTAAAGGAAACGCCGCAATATATACTTCAAAAACTCATGCAGTGATTTGAGAATTAAAGTTTCTTGTTCAAACTTTATATTTTCTGGACTGTGGGAAAGTTATAAAAGTTCTACTTTTTTTTTAAAACTTTAATATTACACGTGTTATTTTAACACGTTTTCCTCTATACATAAAAAAATATATACCATCATTATCACGTAATCTATAGATCAAAGTTTTTTTTTCTCTCTCTCTCTCTTGCCTCAAAATGGATTTAAAATTCTATTTTAAATATCATATATATAATTTTTTTTTGAAACGTAAATTGATCACACACACACATATATATATATATATATATATATATATATATATATATATATATATATATATATATATATATATATATATATATATATAATATTTTTTTACTTCTGTTTTATAATGAGTTTGAGTGTGTCTAAATCATATAATGTTTGATAATAATAGAGTATATTATAAAGACGAAGCTTGTGGAACCATAGGGTATATATATATTTTTGCTGCTACTGGTATATAAGATTTGTTATATTATTATTTATAAAAAATGTATGAGGCTATATATTATTATGCTCAGTGTTTTTTAAGAGAGAGAGAGAGAGAGAGAGAGAGAGAGAGAGAGAGAGAGAGAGAGAGAGAGAGAAGTAAGGAGAAACAGGTAGCAGTAAGCAGTAAATGAGACGAGTTGGCGGCGTTTGATTGCCGAGAAGCGTGTCTGGTCCATGCACATTTGTGAGCGCGAGATGCCTCAGGCTACAAGATTTAAAAAAAAAAAAAAAAAAATGCCTCCTCTGCATGTATTACTTGATGTTGTGGAGTAAGCAAGGTGGTTTCTTTCCCACACTCGAGTAACACGCCTTCAGGCACTCATACTCTTGCTTTGCTTGCTCTCTTTTCTCTTTCTTTATATATTATATTATATATATATGAAACAAGAAAACTAAAGTCAAATCAACATCCGTGCTCCAGGCAATCTCTGCTCGTTTTTACACCCTGCTGATGTATGTTTAATACCCCACTGCAAATTTTTATTTATAAACTACTTATTTATTACTTTCTAATAAAAAAAAATAATAATTATATAGTATGAAAACAAAAATTGTATTTTTAATTATGCCAAAAATTGTTAATCAAAAAAAAAATGTTAGTGTATATAGCTTAAAGATCATAATCTATATAAGTACACATTTTATAATCTTTAGATTTTTTTTTTTTTTTTTTTTTTTTTTTTGCAAAGCTTTATGAAGTAACGCAATTAATTCAACTGTAATTCATCATTTAACTTAATATGTAATTTAAAAAATATTAGTTTAAAGAAATAAGTTTACTAATTTATTCTATAATTATTCGTTTTGATGTGATATGAGCGTAAATGTTATTAATAATAAGAATAATAATCATAAGAAAATAATGAATCTCAAAACCATGTTATTATTTTTAAGAGGACTTGCTGAACATTTTTTTTCGTGATATTATATATATATATAAGTCAATAATGTTATTATATGCGCATTACTGATATGGTGATATGTTATGGGCCCGGAAGATGGGGCGTTGTAGAGAGAGAGAGAGAGAGAGAGAGAGAGAGAGAGAGAGATTTCTATGCATGCAACTCTGCAACTCAACTTTTATTTTTATTTTATTATTATTTTTTTTTTGAGAATCATTTGGGAATGCATTTTTATGTCCATTCGTTCATGTGCAACGCTATATAACTATTTATTATCTACTTTGAATTATACTGCGTATACTCTCCTGAATCCCATATAATATAATATATAATATTTGCGTGTAACCTTTTCTTTATTGCTTTATGGTTACATTTTTTTTATATATGTTTATATTTCATGCATTACATATAGCTCACACCTTTTACCTTTAACAAAAAGTGTAAATTATGAAATAATTAAATTTTTACAGTTTTACAGAGATCACACAAATGTGCCGCGTTGGTGGTTCTGTTGCGTGATTATATATATAATACAAAAAGCTCAAAATTCATTAAATATGCCAGTTTATATTTTATAATACAAAACTTAAAGCAATATGGATTAAGAATAATTATTTGCCACGATTCATAAAAAAAAATAATAATAAAAAAAAAGACTTTTTAATTTTGTTCTATAGAACAAGAAATATATAGACTTTTATTTTTCTCACTCATTTATACTCGCATAATGCTTTGCTGAACGAATTACGTATGAATTACATATTATAATGAGCTGTGTATATTATATATAATATATATACTTAATATTTGTATTTGTATCTATTTTTTTTAAACTCAGGAGCTTATGTCTGCGTGTGAATATTAAAGTTAATTAAAAATCATTAAACAAATTATCACATGAATTGGTTTTATAAACCTATAAAATTATATACCTTATTTATATACACTTTTAAGTGAATGTATATATAATGATTATATACGTATATACTTGATAAATAAAATTACAAGATATAACTTTAATCAGAATCAAATATCAATTAGCCATCAGGTTTCTGGCGCCAATGACATCCGGTAAAAGTTGAAAAAATTACAAGTTTTGACTGTGCACCCATACAAAATGTTGAGCAAGGTAAAATGTTGCTGTTGGGAGAGTAACTTCATTGTTCATTCAGCTTTGTAACAAGACTGTAAAGACAAAGTATATATAGGCGACGATGGAATTTCATCTCATTGATCCATTTTCTGAATCTGGAGGATCAAGGATCATGTTACTTTTCTCCAGAGTATTATTCAAAGGCATGAGAAAGCCACGAAAATTAACATTAAATTAAATTGTGTTATTTTGTATATTTATATATACAAAAAAAAAAAAAAAAAAAAAAAAAAAAAAAAAAAAAAGTAAAACTATACTAAAAGAGTAATTTAATGAAAGGTGCCACAGAACATAAATAAAATTTTGTTGATTTTATATAAATTCTTATATAATAAATGTGAGATAATTATATACTGCGGAATATAATATACCAGCAGTATATTTTTGAAGTTATGCAAGGGTTGGTCATTTATTATCAATATTTTCTATACACCATCATGGCGTTTGTACATTATTATCTATTTGAAGCTTCTGATTTTATATTTTAATTTTCCAAAAGAAACAAACTCCTTCCAGCATATATACTGTATAGTATTATAGTAAATTGCTATTAAAATAATTATACTGTCTGCAGTGTAATTAAAGAATAATCAAACGACAGTTTGAATTAATTTGTTTTAATAATCATAAAATGATGCCTTGTTACTATTATTATGTTGTAAGATTTTGATACTTTAAAATATATATATATTTATATGCCTTCAGGTAGTAAATATTATAGTTACATATATATAGATGTCAGAGAAAGAGAGAGAGAGAGAGAGATGCTGGCATCGTATATATACATTGATGAGAAGAGAAAATTATCATTTTGATGCCTTCAAGATATTATTTAGCAAACAATTTCTATATACCAAAAAGCCACAGGGTCAAATCATTAAATTATAAAACTGCGGTAGCCCACATGTGATTATAAAAACATAATAATATAACTATGAATAAATGAAGAAAAAATTAAAATCTTCATGGGAAAAGAATTTTATTTATAACTATAAAAAGAAGGGTTAATGAAAAAAATAAAAATAAAAAAAAAGTATGTCGACATTAACATAATACAATTCAGTATAACATTGATTAGCATTAGCACATTTTGTATAGTTTTTTTTTCTCCTTTTTTTCTTCTTTGGCTAAAGGCACTGACACAGTAAAGCATAATATAGAGAGAGTATAAAGTCAAAAACGTTACTCGTGTATTACATCTCGCGGGTTGGCTCGTGCAGATCAAGCTACCGCACGCTATATACCATTACGTTATATAAAAGATCACTCTTATAACTCTGATGTGAGGTATATACACGGGCACGCATATCACGACTTTAAACACGCGAATCAAACATGGGAAGCACGATAAGATTTTATATATATATTCCAAGTATCGTGTGAACCAAAAACTTCTTTTCTCAACATAAACAAACATAAAATGTATTATAAATATATAAAAAAAACTTTATGTTTTATGCATCGCTGCATTTATATTTTATGTGTAAAGTTTTTTTTTTATGGTCATTTTTAATGTTCTATTAGTACATTTAATATAAATTTTATACACATATATTTTTTTGTTGACATTATAGAGAAATTAAATTTTGTATATAGTCATTCAATGCACGTATTAGAAGGAAGGGGGGGGGGGAGGAGACCAATGCGCTGTAAAATTATTTTCGAATATATATGAGTGCGTCAATTAAGGCAATCATGTACTTTGGGTGTCAATGGTCCCGCTGGACCATTAATCAGTTGGAGAGTGGTCATAAATTGTTATAAAATTTTACCATATTATATATGTGATTATTTATTATTTTCTTCTTAATTGGCTATATACCAATTTTATACATTATTATAATAAGATTTCTATAGCCATTAAAGCTATTTAAAATCAGTCTACTTATATTTAAATTTATAGATAAGCATAAGATTTTTTTTTTTAAAGCAGTATAGTTATGCTAGCAAATAGGTTTGTATATTTTTGATGAAAATTATTTGGAGACCAAATTAGCATTATATTGAATAATTATAAAAATGCAAGAGTGTATCTACACATAGGTCACGTGACAAAAGGGAGAGGGTATATATGTGTGGCCCCGTCAATCAAACACCTGTCTCACACATGATCATACAAAACCACGCTTCAAGTTCTAAGTTTCATTAGGGCACAAAAATCTGAGCAGGTTACTTGAACCTATACTGATATACCCATATACCCTTGGTGTAGGTTGTCCATCAGGTTATTACGTAGTATAATATAGTGTGTGGGGAGAGGAGTGAGAGAGAGAGAGAGAGGGGCTACTACGTCACTTCCGCTGTGTGAAGTGTGGGAAAGTTAGGCAGGTGCGCGGAGTGACTGTGAGTGCCGGCCACTCTCTAGTCTTCTCATTGCTAATGACCTCGAGCGAGCGAACGAGCGAGCGAGCACCAACCATCAGCAGCAGCAATCAGAGCAATGAGGAAGTCTACACAAAGTTAACCCCTAGGTTTGAATACGTCATTTGAAAGATAAAAAGTAGTAGATAAACTTGGCATAGGCAATTACCTGCAAAATTGGTGTTTTATTTAATAAAAGAAGAAATAAAAAAATTCAATTCCCAACCCTTTGCCGACTATGACGTCATTTGTTTACATCCGATTTTCAATTGTCTTCTGGATTTCAAACGATCCCATTGTTGAAAGGCGGCAGTTGACCGTTAAATTTTTTTGAATTTGTAGCAGTTGCATGAAATCAAGAAGACAATTGAAAATCGGATGTAAACAAATGACGTCATAGTCGGCAAAGGGTTGGGAATTGGAATTTTTTATTTCTTCTTATATTAAATAAAACGTCATATTTCCAGGTAATTGCCTATGCTAAGTTTATCTACTACTTTTTCTCTTTCAAATGACGTATTCAAACCTAGGGGTTAACTTTGTGTAGACTTCCTCATTGTTGCACAATTTACTGCCTGCCACTGAACTCCTCTCTCTCTCTCTCTCTCTCTCTCTCTCTCTCTCTCTCTCTCTCTCGCCATTCTCTTCCCATCTCTCGCGTCTTATATTCATATTATTTTGTAACTATAGAATTACTTTTATTCATCTATAACGTCGTCATACCACGAAGAGGAATTATATATATTATAAAGATAAGAGAGCTATAATAAAAAAGGGCAGCTTATTCTATTGTTGTTCAATTTATCACTAATAGAAAAATCATTTTATATAATAGAACTGATTGCATAGGAAATAAGGGACAGTTATGTTATTGTTATACATTATTATGGCTCACTTTTACACTTATCTCTCTTTGCATTTATATGCTATATGTAGCTATTGCATCTGAAATGGGTTATATTATAGACTCACTTCTCATTATTTTACTCTCTTTAATTCAGAGTGTATAAAGTTACCACATCATTATTGTTAAAAATAAAAAGATTTTTCTTGATTTATTTACTTGTACTGCAAAGAATTCTATTGTTTAATCAACGCGTATTAAATAATAATATAAAAAGTGTGAATTTCAAATATTTTCTCAATCTCTGAAAAATTAAGTATCCTTAAATATAGGCAGCCAGTTGAACACAAGTTATAAATGCTCTAGAATATTTTTTACACTTTTACGAATTTATTTATCATATTATAAATATAGAAAAACTGCAAATCAAATCTCCAAAGTAAGATTAAGGAAGGTTCAAGTTACAGGGTGCGTGACAGTCAGTTAATAAGATTTAAAAAAAGTGTATATAATATATATAATACTGCATACCCATATTGCATATATAATATAATACACACAAAGTATAATATAATAAACTTATGGAAACATAATACTGCATCATCACGGACTATAGAAAATAATAATAAAATATCCCTTTGTCTTTTTTTCAAGCTACCAGGGGAAAAAATTATTTTATATATAAGTGAAATATGAAAATCACGGTCTCGGTACTTGATAAAATAAAAACATGATTTTGTTTCATTATTTTTTTGTGGCTTGAGTGACTCATCATTGGTTCAACTCAAAGGACTGAATTTTTTTTTTATTCATAAGTTTATATTGCTGCTCTCGTGAAACACTTGTCTTCGCGCCCGGGCCCGGTTGTATTGCTTGGCTCGCTGCTGATGTGGTGGAATAAAATGCAAGAAAACTACTGTTTGATTGTGGGAACACGCCAACTTCAAGATTCACGTCGAATTCTTTCTTGCGTATAATATAAGAAGTTATATAACAAATCAAACAAGTCAGAAGGGAAATTTATTAAATTTTAAATAATTTATGTTCTTTTTAGAACATTATAATAATAATAATAATATCTTATATATATATATATATATATATATATAAAATAATAATAATTTGTTGATGTTGTCATTAATGTATTTTATATATTATCATCATTCATAAATTTATTTCTAGGAAAAAAATGATTTCACAGAAATAAAATACAATAAAGCATTTTAATACCATTGAAAGATATGTGCTTGCATGGCAGATGTTGCTTATAGCAAAATTGTAATTAAATCTTATTCATTCTTTTCCTGTGTGTGTGTATATATATATATATATATATAATAATCTTAACTCCGCATAAGAGTGTGTGAAAAAGATTTCCATTCATTTTAAATTTTTTTTTATTTATAAAAAAATATAATTTTATACAATATATACGGTTTAAAAAAAATCTGCAATGTATAAAAAATTGATGTAATAAAATTTTCTTACATTAAAGTTTAGACTTAAAAATATAAACACTTAAAAACTTTTAGAAAGAAGCAGATTAAAAGGTTTTTATTACACATTCCATAAAACAAGTGTAAAAAAAAACCTATAATAGAGAGGAAGACTATGCGGGGAAAGAAAAAAAGTGATGGCTGGGAGATACATATAGCTTTCATCACTATAACATCATAGTTTAATTGGTATGTACAGTCATTAAGATATAATTTCTTGTACTTAGTGGACATACAATGCATTAATCATATTTGTTGAGACTTTTTTTTATATATTACGTTTAATGCTCCAGAAATACATGCATATACCATGGTATGGTAGAGGTAATCTCATAAGACAATAACATTTTTATGTCAGAGCGTGTACACACTATTTCATCAAGAATAATCAACAATCAATTTCCTGAAGAAAAAAAAAAAGGACATAGCTTTATAACATCATTAAATACGATGCAAAACGGTGGCTTGCATGGCGAAGAAAAATCGAAATTTATTTGTTTGTTTTTATAATTATTGTTATTCTATTTTAATGATTGATTGATTATTGGTTGTATGTTGCCTCTGTTTTTCTGATAATTGGAGTAAATGAATTGATAGCGTTTTACTCGTGATAATGATAAGATGTATATAGATCGCATGATCGTTGGTTTTGTCCTTGATGGTCCCGGGTCATTGTGTGGTACGGCGAGCATGATGGCGTGAGGCACACACACTCACACACCACACGAAAATCACTACAAGGATGAGTTGCTCTCGTTCCATTCATCGCAGTCACTCAATGGAGAAAACGTGCAGCAGAAGCAGGCGAGGCGAGTTATAGAGCGAGTATAGTGGCGGCTGCACATGATTGCTCTATGGGCGTGGGAAAGAACTCGCGAAGCAAAAAACATCGCATCACTCTTTTGACTTGACTCACTCAGCAGCCGCGACTATCTATATCTATCTATTCAGCACGTGCTTAGGGAGTATGCCAGCAAATATGTTCACAGTGGGGACCACTTAGCATATCACTCCGTTTACTGCTTTGCATCGGGGCGGGAATGTAAACTGACATAGCAGTCACATTTGTTGTTTATTAAGTGTATATATTTGATGATCCTATAGCTGAAATGAAAAAATAAATTATAATATAATACTATATTTATATACATATTTATATATATGAAAAACAACTATATTGATAAATTTGTTTATACCTAATGAACTTTATTTTGATAAGAGAAATGTATCACGAGGACAATATGTTTTGACAGTTGAGCAGTAAAAATCAAAGTATACATTTATTACTTTAAATGCAGCATACACACGCTCTTTTATAAAAAAAATCCGTTGAAATAACCCTTATTGAAACTTAATTAATTAATACCTTATATGTGCGTACAATAAGGGTCTTGCTATTGCTATTTGCTCATAATATGCGGGGTAAAATACTGGGTGCATGATTTACACTTCCGTTTTCTGTTAATCCGTAAAAATTCTGATTTTCATATGGGCAGCTGATAATAGGAATGTTAAAAAATCTTTGCCTGCATTCCAAGCTTATATATAGTGGTGGCCGCATGGTCTATATGGTGGTGGAATATAGCTTTTATATTATATACAGATTGACTTAGTGAGAGAAAATTCCTTAACATTTAAGCCCGCATGTGCATTTAAATTTGCATTGTCATTATGGTGGTCCATCATCATATTCACAATTCTAAAAAAAAAATATATGTATATATATATATATTTCTTTTTTATTTCTATGTTTACGTTTGCATGATATATACATTATAATTTTCAAAAGAGGAAACAAATAAAAAAACGAAAATAAGATTAATCTGCTTGTTAGAGAGACTTCATTAATAAGCTCTTTCAGATCCCAAAAAGCAAGGGAAAAAAAGTTTACACGCAGTTTTTGAAACTATAAAAGGTATCGTTATTAAAAATTAAGTAGTGGAATTTCATATTGGCATAAAATATGAAATTTTGTCCCAACAAATATATGCGCGCATGAAAGTTTTAAAATATATTAAACATTATATCATTACGCCACATTTTAACACCTCGACTTTATGACTATTTCTTTTATTTCAACAAGATCAAATTAATGAAATATTTTTATTTCCAATATACATAATAATTATATGAAACACCCATATAGTGACAAATTCCTCTTATAATTATAAACCGTTTATAATATGCTTCCGCGCATAAAATGTTTTGCTATATATATTTGTGCTGCTGGTTCCCGCATACCCGCACTTAAAGAAATTCATGGGAAAATATCAGTCTCAAGAATTTGTACTTATTTTTTCTTCTTGACCCTCGTCATGGTACCAAAAGAAAGGTCATGTGTGGTATAAGTAGAAGTCACGTGACAAAAATGTTCAATAAACAAAGTCATGCACGGCTATGTTGTTGTTGCTGCGTGGTGTCACGTTAACTTCACGATCACGCGGAACATTTTGCACGACCTTCACGCCGTGCCAATATAATACAAATTGATCTTTATTGTGTATGACGCGTCCTCATAATATAACATTTTTCTGACATTATGCTTTCTCTTATCCCAATTTTTATAAGAGTTAAGTTTGAGATTACGTCAATATTCATTATATATATATTTTATAGCTAGAATTTAGTGATTTTCAATCGTATTTTTTAATATTTCTTCTTCTTGCCTTTTATTTATTTTATTTGTTTCATTATACCTTCATACGAGAGAGAGAGAGAGAGAGAGAGAGAGAGAGAGAGAGAAATATATTCATATGATTCATATGCATGAATTTGAATTATTTGAGATGTTTGCTGTTATTTCCAAATTTATAAACGACATTTCAGATTTATAATTTGATTCTCTAACAATATCAAAACAAAATAGGAGCTACTTTATTTACAATCTCTTAAAATAATAAACAGCTATAATATATAAAATAAGAATGCACATAGGGCAGAAAGTTTACCAGCTTTTATTTTTTTCTGTTATTTCGATATGATTTCTTCATATATAATTTTAAAATTAAAACTGATGGTTACATAATATGTAAATAATTATGACGAAAATGTGTTAGGATATACGTAGTTCAATGCTCTAGTTGCATTTTATTATGATTTGACTTTGAAATTTGTCATGTGTGGGAATTTTTCTCAGCCAGCTGTTTTTGAGTTTATATATAGTAATTCTTCTCGTCAATTACATGAGTGGCTGCCATAAGGCTTTCACTCACCCCTATAGCACGAGGAGAAGGGGGTGAGGAGGGAACACGAGGGGATGATGAATACTCGCGCACGCGATGCACAAAGCAATGCACGCGGGGATTCCGGAAGGAAGGAAAAAAGAAAGGGTATGACCTCTCTTTTCTCCCCTTGATATATTATATGCAGAGGTATCTCACACAATCTGACGGTATTGTTGTGAGTGTGCCCAAGTGTATAGCAATTTCAATATATAGAAATTCCTGTTTTGCTTTTTTTCAATGAAACTACATAAAACCACTTTTTTTTTAAAAAAATAAATTACTCCACAGAAATGTTAATTTATTTGTTTTTGTATGAAAAATCATTGAAGCAGTGAGAACTGATTCTTTAAAAAAATAAAATCAATATTGTTATATATTGTGAGATCTTTTTAAATTGGAAGATTTTCTTATTCGTTAAACCACATTGAATATTTTTTATTGGTTTCCTTGTTATTATAGTTTTTTTTTTCCAGCAAATATGAAAAAGTTATATACCACCTTTTTAAGTGTATTGTACACCATAATTGTTTTTGCTTTTTTACGCACTCAACTTTAATACTTTTTTGGTCAGATTGTCTCTAACGACGCGGTATTACATCAGAGAGTGACTACAAACCATTAAAAATTACTAAAAATATATAAAAACAACAACAACACAATAATAACACATTAAAGAGATGGATGGAAAAAAACGAGGTAGGTTGTTAGTGTTGCAGTCAGTAGCCCGAGCATCATCATCGGCGTGATGGCATGAGTGTTTAGGGCCACAGGTGGTGGTGAGCGGCAAGCCAATGTGTGGGAACGCGGCCTCGCCTTACTTTCCCACGATCGCTAGCTGAGCGCTCGCTGCCGCCGCGCCGCGCCGCACGGGCCGGGCACACACCACCTGGCTTCTGCCTACTCCCTCCTTCAATTTACCCCCACTACCACATTACTTTATAAACCAATGTCCCCCCTCCTCGCTAATCACTCTTCTCTCGACTGTAGAAGTGAACGAACGTCTTGTGTTGTGAAGTTATCTTCTCAATATTACCAAGTTTATATATCGTGTTCTAATTAATTAGTGTCACAAATCAACTGACATCATGCGCTCAGATCAAGCCTACCTCAACATCCATACGGATTACGAGGAGCAACCAATCTCGAGGACTTATCAATATAGAAAGGTAAGCTGAAGTTTTATTTATTACCATTTATATAAGCAATTTATAGCAATTAATTATTTTTGCGTTAATTACACCTGATGTTAAGATTGACAAATGACTAACGTTCGTTTATTATTTGTTTAATCAGGTTATGAAGCCAATGCTTGAACGCAAACGTCGTGCTCGCATCAATCGCTGCCTCGATGAACTGAAGGAGTTGATGGTTTCTGCTCTGCAATCTGAGGGCGAGAATGTCAACAAACTGGAGAAGGCAGACATATTGGAGCTTACTGTTCGCCACTTGCACCGCTTGCGTCGTCAACATGCCCTTAGTCTCACCCCCGAGGTGGCTTATGCTGATAGATTCCGCGCTGGGTTCACTCACTGCGCAGCTGAAGTATCACGGTGCCTCGCTACTGGTGTTGATGGCAATACAGTGGATCCCAGCGTTAGTGCCAAGCTTCTGGCTCACCTTGGACACCGTATTCAACAACTGGACCGTCCAGACACACCCCCTTCATCACCCTTGTTATCACCTCCTCTGTCTGCCACTCCTTCAGACTTCAGTGGTTCTGAGATGTCTCACACGTCACAAAGTTCTGAGTCCAGTTCAGTGTGGAGACCATGGTAGCTTCAAAGACTTTGCAAATAATTTATTTTGTACAGATCCTAAATGACTGATCAACATTGTGTACGTTGTTAATATTTACGTTTGGATATGGAATATTCCCTTTTGACCAATGTTGTTAATCTGTGATATGTGATTAATCATTACTCCCCTCCCCTTACAATTAATTTAAGCCCCAGTACCTGAATGAAGCAAGGAAGTTAATGTTAACAAAAATCATTATCATGTTTTTTTTATTGTTATGTTTCAAGATCCTTGCAATCTTATAATACTCATTAAATGAATATTGTAAAATATCGTGATATCTATTACTATAAAAAGAGTAATAATTAGATTAAACAAATAATTGAAAATTATAATTTTGTTTGTTTCTTTTTGAAATTTATTTTTACCCTTCCTATTAAATTATGAATATTATCTATAGTTTATTTAGAATAATTTTTATTTATTTATAAATTTATTGTGCTTTATATTGCCATATTTTTTAAGTATAAAAATTGCATAATAGTTTGTTTTTCTTTGGTATAATATATTATATAGTGTGGATTTTAACATTTTTAGGCCTTTTTCAAAATAAAATATATAACGTTATTATACAGCGTTAGATAGCATTTAAAATTTAAAGCAGTTTTTATTTTCTTTGTTAAAAATAATAATAATAGGAATATGACAATAATAAAAAAATAAGTACATATCCTAATTTTTAGAATTATTATTATATATAATATACAATATACATAATATATAAAGATTAAAGTGTAGAACGTTTAAAGGAACACTTTAGTACAAATTTGCACATGAGAATATATCATTAAATCAAAAATAGTAAATTGTAAATCATAATAAAAAGTCATTATAGAAATGCATCATGTGGTTTTTGTGGTCTAATATCACGTCGAGTCATGATCCACATCCATGGCAATTGAGGTCACGTGATGTCAACAAGTAGGGTGGCAACCGCTGGAGGGCGCAACCAGATCTGCGCATCACGTGCACGATCGCTGCTGGCGTCTCTTCTCGTCGATCATCTTCATAGCCTGATCACAATTACCGAGAGATAAAATCACCATAAAAAACATAGGGGTTAAAGGGAGGTGATTTTAGTCTTAAAAAATCTTGCATAATATAATATATATATAATGAAAAATAATCAAGTTTATCAAGAAAATAATATCGTCTTTAAAACGCGGGGAAGTTTCTCACAAAATCAACTTTTATATTTCTCACACCTTGCAAGCAGCAATTAAGCTAATTACTCGCTGTAATTTTATATAATTTTTATATCTTCTTATAGCGTGGGAACTTGAACTAATTATTTAATAATTTTTATGAGAATGTGTTAGATACAAGCTGCTGAATAAAAATCAATCGATTTTCATTACTATACCAATTTTACTTTCAGTCGTCCTTGTCTAAAACAACTATATACCATATAGAAGAAATAAAATTCATAAATAGGATTTAATTAAGGTTGTTATGAGTAAATACAAATAAAATATAATTGTTTTTTTATATAGACATTTTCACTGACACACGTGTCGTTTAAGACTAAATATAGATTTTTATATGAATATTTTCAAAACTATAAAACTAAGAATTTTATTATAATGTTATTGATTAATTTTTATAGATTTTTTATATAGGTTTTAAAATATTATTTCAAAATAACATTATGAATTATAATAGTGAGTTATATATATAAAATATAGAATAAGTAATATATATAGGCTTGCAATAAGGAAGAAAATAGAAATCAAAACATATAATATAATTATTTACAAAGGTAAAAAGGATATTTAAATGAGCTGTGATTATATACGTGAGAGGTGGGGTCAGTTGATGTTAGTGGAAAAAAAAAATATATAGTAGCTTGTTGATTCCTCGTAAGATATATTCGCGCGCACTATAAACTTGCATGTGAGCGAGCAAACGAAGAGAGATCTACACCGGAAACCAAGCGGTCACTTTCCCACACTCGCGCCACCGCGCTAATGGTCCAAGCTTGTAATATTTATAATAATAATACTATAGAGAGAGGGAGGAGTGGGGGCGAAATGTAATAGGTCAAGCAATTACCCACTACTTGAACGTCGTCGTCTTTAATGTCGCCTCTCTCTCTCTCTCTCTCTCCATGTCTTTTATTCTCACATTATACTTCAGTTGATGCAATCACTGCATTAACACGATACACTTCACATTACTTCCATTTCCATATGACGTCAGTTGGTTGACAATTATTGTATTATTTTATAATTTTTATTATTGGAATACAACTATAGAATTATTTTACTGGTGCATTATTATTTTCTATAATGTCCCTTAAAAATACGCTATATAGCCTTTATATGCAAAGTTATATATGCTCTTGCTGGGATTTGCTCAATAACTTTTAATTACAAAAAAAAAAAAAATCATAGTTAAATTTACATGAAATCCAGTATAACTTATATAGATGCCGCGGAGTATCACCCGCAGCAGAAGTGACGTGCTTATATGAAGAGCAAAAGCCCTCAAGCCTTATTGTCACCGCACACAACAATGAAGCAAAGCATTGTCGCGGGAGATAATCACGTGGACTTCTCTTTTGTTGAGTAATAATCGTGCGAGGTCATCATAATAATATATAAAAGAAGAAGAAGAAGAAGAAAACGGTAGTCTTAAAATTGTTTGAGAGATTTAGGCTTGACCATTTGAATAAATTTCTTGTCATGATAATAATTGTATATGTATGTGTAAGCACTTTATTTCTGGCGTAGTCATTGTGCTAGAATAAACTTTGATTTTTATTACACAAGTGTTTAAGCAATGGTTTTATTTCTATATATGAAAGTCGATGAACTTAAATGCTTCAACCTTTTTCGCAGTGTTGGTATTTTGTATTTTATTTATGGTTATTTATTCAATGAAATTATTGTTACTAAAATATAGAATTTTTTCTAATGTATCCTGCAAGCTTATGCAGCCCGCACCACAGAATGGAAACACTTGTTGCATACCTTTCATTTCTTAAGGGTGAAGTCAAATTGAATTGAATTATTTTCTTTGGTTGTTTGGCTGACCTTTTGAAATTGAAAAATTGAAATTGGTTTTATTTTTTGTTGTGTATTTCTTTTTTCAACCCACAGGGGAGAGAAGGCCGACATCTTGCATGATTGTAATGTACTGTGCCCAACTATATATTATAATTACGTACTACTTATAATGTGTTTTTGAAATAAAATCCTATCTGAATCTGGTTTTAAAGTTTTATCACTTAAACCCAAGCATATGTATAATTGATTAATTGATTGATTGATTGATTTTTTTTTTTTTTTTTTTTTTTTTTGCAATAAGTCTGTTTTGAATTGACTTTTTCTTGCTACCCAAAATAATAATAATAATTTTAATAATGATCCTTGACATGTCGATGATTTGCTATTGTTGAAATATAGTTATTTTCATATTTCTAAACTTTTTCTATAACGACTATAATGTATTATGTATTGCATTTTTAAAGTAATGTTTGACCTAAATTAAGCACACGTGCATAGTACAAAAAAACTTAAACATTTAAAGCGCAACATGATGCAGAAAAAAAAGGTTCCTTTTTTTTTTCTTTTTAATTGAATTGACGTCATTAATTGACGTAAAACAAAACAAAATTACGTCGATGATATTCAATAAAAAAAACAATAATAAATGAAAAAAAAAGAAAGGAAAAAATATAGATATTTAATACACAACATTGCAAGAACAAAAAAAAAATGTATACATGAGCGTCAAGTTCAAACAGTTGCATTTTTTTTTCATTGAGGAGCCGAAAGTTGATGACGTGCATACGTTAGCAGCAGGGATCATGAATCATGAAGCCTTATCTGCATGTAGACGTCGCAAAACTTGCGCTTCTTGAAGATATATGATACTGCGGAGAGTATATTACAAGCCACGGGCGCAGTTTACACTCAATATAATAAGAGTATGTATGTATTATATATTTTATAAACTAGGTGAATGAAAATTGCCACTTTGTATATCTGCGCTTATTATGTATATGTACAGGTACAGGTTAACTATTTAGAACTTGAATTATTGTCAATTGTTTAATATTTTATTTATCTGATCTATTTGCCTATTATGACATGATTACCATTAGTAATGTTCGTATTACTGTTATGTTTTAATTTTTTTTATTATTAGTATTGACGGTGATCATGCATTTGCCACTGATTATGGTAACAATAAATAAATAGTAAAGGTTTATACCAATACTTTCTCATTTTTATCATTCGTTATAGACAAGAGCATGCCAATAAATGTGTTTGTCTCGTATTTGATTGCGTATATAGGAAAAAGAAATGAATAAACATAATTATTTTGAATTTGAATTTTGAACCTAAATTTGTTTATTTTATATTCTGGAGATATCTTTAAGTAATTAATGATGAACTATATAAACATCATATTATATCTGCCTCGGGGATAAAAATTCAACTTTATATAAAATTGAAGCAAGTTTTTAAAGCGAGTGAGTCATGTATATACTTGAAATAAAACAAGACCTTAAAAAAACATCAGTACGCTGGGTTTCACTCCCACCCTATATATAAAGTCTGACTATGATTTACATACTGATAGATTGTGAAAAGTTGATTGGAACACTTGCGTGCTCTGCACTAATGGGTCATTGCTGTTTTATATACTTTTTTTTTATCTCTTTACTTTGATGACTACCATTATACATATCCTCTCTCTATATATTTCAATGCATGTTTTACATTGATGGATAATCAGTGTCCAGTACGTGACCTCATCCGCTCTGATCGAACATATACATAAAAGATACACACAAAACAAAAACCTGAACGGAAATGAACTCGCCTTTTTTTTTTATTATAATCAACTTCACCCACGCACCCACCAATCCCTCTGCTTTTTTGTGTGTACTAGATTTTTTTTAATAGTTAAATTTGTTTTGTCCATTTGATTTACAAGTGATTCCCTTTAAATTTAAACCATATAAAATAATGATAGTTAAATAAAAACCGGAAGAAGGATACAAATATCATCAGTCCTTACTTCCGTTTAATGGCACGCACAGGTTGATTTTTTTTATATTTATAAATAAAGGGCACACCCTTTAAAAAAATATATATATATAATGAAAATAATTTGTAAAACCTTATTACAATAGATAATTAGTCTATATATAATTTTTAATACAGGAAAACATAATATTATTTTTTATTGTTTGAGTATGAACAACAGAGAGCATGTTTGGTGATTTTGAATCAAATTGTTATATGGAGAGATTTTCGCAATTATGTGTAATTTATATTAAGTGAGCCTCTTTTTTTGCATTTTATTATCGTGATGTTCAAAATTTTGTAAAGAATACTTTTTTTTTGTATAATGCTGTATAATTAAATTTAAAACAAAACAAAATATCGCAGAGTACTTTGTTTTACAAAATTTTGCACGCGGTTTTAAATTTTGATGAACTCTTATTGCGGATGCTGCATAAACTGGTGAGGGGGAAGGGGATGTTAAAATATGAAATTTTACTATTTTGTGATACATAAAATATTTTTAAATTATGAATGCCCGTTAGTTCATTATAAGTAATTATGTCTTATGCCTAAATAATAATAAAAATGCTGTTTTAAAAATGTATAATCTAAAAGCAGAGAAAAGTATTCTCTAAATACACGATGAATCAGAATAACTATAAAAAAATATGTATTCAATTTTAATATTTTCGTATTTCAATTAAATATTAAAACAAATAAGAAACCAAAACTCTCGCATACTCTTTATATTTGCGCTATATAGTTATATATGCTTATTTGTTCTATAATAATAAATATTAACACTTAAGTGTTACATAACACAATGCTGCAGTACTATATTTTATGTATACGATATAAGTATATCATATTATATCACTTTCATCGGCATACTTCAAAGACTATAATAATGCATCAGATGCAAGATGAGTTAATCGCGTATTCTTTTTGCTGCATCGTTAATACAGAATGCGTTATAGCAACATTATGTTATAGCATTATACCATGCATGCATAAAGTTTTTATAATTCATAAATATGAATAACAATTAATGCTCACATAATACTGCATGTTATATACCATCACAATTTTAATTGTGAGAACTCTCTCTCTCTCTCTCTCTTTTAAATTTTATTCTTACATATAAGTGTGGTTGCATTTATTGACTTGAGCATTATGCGCTTCGACACTAACTTATTTTGTATATTATAGCATAAAATAACATTGATATATTATGGGGAAAAAAATAATTTTCTTTCAACAATTAAAATTTATACAAAATGTATTAATAAACTCTTGATTTTTTTTTCTTTAGGTTTTTATAGTTTATTTATAAGAGAAAAATAAAAAATGGTAAATATACTGATTATTTTTCCTTAGATATAATATATGAAATGCTAAAAATTACGTTTGCAATATTCTTATATATATATATATATATATATATATATATATATATATATATATATATATATATATATATATATATATATATATATATATTATACAAAATATAAATAATTTATAATATATGATACAAAAAAAAAGAAGTGTATTTAAAAATATGAACAAATCACGACTCAATCATCATGACAATCAAATCAGAAAACAACTGCAGTTATGAATGCGCCTGTTTCATTACTGAATTCAACGAGAGAGAGACAGAGAGAGAGAGAGAGAGGACATTATTACGTATAATATTTATGTGACGGCAGGTTGGCAGGAATGTAGAGCATGATTGTGATGTGGGCGTGAGGAGATCGGAACTGATGTTATAATTTTCTATATGCATGATGTTGATGATCTCATGTCAATGAGATGTGACAATAACTTCCTGTATGGTCATGTGATTGAAACACCTCTCGTGCCACGCAACTGTCAATTGTGTCACCATCAACAACAAAAACATCATCTATTGCTCAGATTATATCAAAATATGACATTTAATAATGTAACAACATTTATATACGGATTTAACATTTTGCAATTTTCTTGTCTAGATCGTATTTCTAGGAAATGACACATATTAAACTTACAGCACATGTATAAAAAGTTATATACAGTTATATAATGTTGTGTTGCGTTTCTTTTGTGTAAATATAAAATTATGCAAAATCATTTTCTAAAGATGATAGGCAATTAGTAATGATTGTTGTCCAAAATTGCTAAAATAAAAATTATTATATTATATCGTTGTTTTTTGCAGCCGAATATATTGTTACTTTTATTCATGATCAATGCTATTTTTGTAATGTTATACAGAAATTAGTGTATTATAAATTATAAAAAATTAATGACAGCATTATATACAATTTAATTTTTTAATTCATTTGAAAATAGCATTTTGAGAAGAATTATTTAGAAGAAAAGAAATATTTTTAATTATTAGCGCGTGATATTTTCAAACCACAATAAATAATACTTATACATATATGCCATTTCTTATCGACGATGACTTGAAAAACATAAAAAGAAGCAAAAAATAAAGAAAATAAAGAAAAACGAAAAGGAAAAGCGTAATTTTTTTTTATTTAATTGATGAATTTGACATATTATATTACGTAATAGTATAATATATTTTAATATTAAAACTTCAAAAAGGTAAAATAAAACCATGCACCTATGTATAACACGAATAGCATATTATAGTCTATAATACCCTTCATTATATTAATTACCTATAACCTATTCTTCTTTTTTATATATATACCCTTTTCATGTAATTAGATATTTTTTTCCCTGCTTGATTTACCGATGCAATGCAAAAATACTCGAGTCATCTAGAGTGAACTTCCGTTTTTTGATTTCTCCTTTTGGTATTTCGTGCTCCTCTCTCGATCTTCTCCTCCTCCCACTTGGCGGGTACAACATCTTGCGTCACGCAGCAGCCAGCCGCTCAAGGAGAAGAGAGAGAGAGGTCTTAGCCGAGTGTGGGAAACTTGGGCAGGTGTTCACAACAAGAAGAGAGCAAGCACGTGCCATCTTTATACATATTGCTTGAAGCAGCCATCAGCTTGCTTACCTTTACTTATTTATACCTTTTATATACACTTTTGCATGCAACTCTCTCATCTGTCCCTCTCCCTTTCTTACATATATATCCCTTTATCATTTTCTATTATTATTATTATTATATTATTCCCTTATATAAGTTTTATAGCTCTAAGATTTTTTTATATCATATATAAATATAAAGAAGAATTATTAAGGAAATAATATCTGTTGTAACATAGTTTTTTTCCCCCTTTTCAAAGTAATTATATTTTATCTTGTATTTGCTTTTATAATTTACGAATGAGGAAGAAATTTAGCATATTTTTTATTCCTAATTGATTTCCAAGAATTTTTTCGAATGGCCATAGAAAAAAAATTCACCATTATAAGTATTGATTTCAGATATTGCCTATTGTTACGCATATGGAAATTTTTCTCCTTTCGTTTTCCCTATAATAAATCTTATTTATTCGTTTTTGTTTTCATTTAGTAATCATGATAATTCGAGGAATCATTATTTGTATTTCTTGTGCCAGGCTTTTTTTTTTTTTTTTTTTTTTTTTTTTCATTTTTTATTTCTTCAAATTTTTGTATTTATTGACATTTTTGATGCAAAAAAAATAAATAAACAAACCAATTTGGTGCTGACTCATAATATGTTTATACAGAGACAGAAAAAAAGTAATTTTGTATATGAAGAAATCTCGGTTATTTCAAATTTACATAACAATGGATATTGGAATGTGCAGATTAGCAAGAGTTACACTTGGATAAATTATAATAAGTGAGTAAGGTGCGGGCGTTGTGTCTGTAAGGCAGATAATCACATACAAATGCTACAGCGTATGAGCTTAATGACGTCATGTGTCACATTGCGGCACAAGGCAAGCTGCTATAAGATTGCGAGGAGGCAGGCAGGCGGCGAGGTTCTGGTTGCGTAGGCACGCGGAGCGACGCGGAGTGTTTTGGGAAGGACTCCCAGGCGTGTTTCCCACGCTCCGACACAGCGAGCTGCTGCTGCTGTTGCTTCGGCAACCAGCCGGCCTCATCATCATCATCCTCGCGGTGGTAGTTTGCGCGCCCGCCTCCTGCCTCGCACACGTCCGGCCCGCGAGACACGAGGTCATCAGCAGCAGTGCGAGGGTCACGCGCACAGAACGCGCCAAGCTCCCGCAGCATCCATCACGACCACGCCCCTCTCTGTAGCGATCTCTCAATCTATTGTTTTCATCAGCAGTCTCAATGTTTACCTTCAGCACAACAAAACGTGTTGACTTATCAGTTCATTCCAAGGCACCATACAGCGTTGGAGAACGTTTGGAGAACATAAAATATGAAAATAATATAAAATCATTTTAGCATTGAAAATTAGTATAATTCAGGACCAGAATTATGATATGATAAATAATTGACTTTCCCAAAATAGCAGAAAACGTCAAATATTTATATAGAATTCATGTAAATAAAGACCATAATGTAAATATTTTAATGTGATATATAATAACAGTGACCTTACTTTTAGTTAAGTTCTCGAAATATTCTCTCAAAGCATTCCTATATTTGGATTCTTGAATTCATAATTTTTGGAAACTTCAATATTTTATATCTCCTGTTAGAATGTGAAAGGATGTTAATTTGAAATGAGAGAATCTTGTTAGCTTATCAACAGCTTTATCTAAATATTCCAATGTTAAATGGATTTTTAAATTGCTTTCATACCAAAATTATACTTTGCTAATGAGACAGCAAAAGGAAAAAATTAAATATTTAAATAAGACTAGTTTTTCTAACATGGTATATAGAAATAAAATATAACAAATTAATGTCATTATATATTATATTATATATATTTTTCTATTTCGAAAAGTTATAGAAATTATAAATTTAAATGTGTCTAAATTTCATTGGTATAAGTAAAATTTAATATAGATCTCTAATCTATAATTCATGCTCAGCTATAAGATATAATGGTTCACATAAAACCTTATTTAGAATCAACACAAAGAGGATACTGAATAATTAGATATTTAGATATGAAAATTAATGTTATTTAAATAACCCGCATGTATTAGGAATATTTTCTATTTTTATATAGGATTAGCCAAATATTTTTATTTTATTAGCAGAACGCGCCATAGGAGATTTCTTGAATTAAAATATTATATACAAATAAATAACAAAATCTATGTTGTATAAACAACACCATTATGGTTTATGGTCTTTGGTAAGTTAATATAAACAATATATTAAAAACTATTCTTACTTTTTAGAATATATTGCAATTAGTCCAATTTTATGTTTTTTTTCTTTAATGTTTTTAATTTATTATTATTATTATTATTTAATATATGTTGAGTACTATATGATTTATTGTATAATTATACTGTATAGCGCAACATTATGTGAAGCCCACAAAAATTAAATCACATCGTTATTATTTCCAATGCTACCATTAAAAAATATTCATTAAAATACAAGTTAATAATTTCTCTAAAATCAAACAAATAATGATATAATAATAAAATGCGTTTATGAGGTGCAAGAGAAAACAATAAGCGTATATACATTTATTTTCATAAAATTGTGTCAAATATCCAATTCGAAAATTGCAATTTATTTTACTTTTTATGTCAAGCATAAAGAAAATGATATTTAATGAACAGTGTTCATATAAGAAAGAAAAAAGGTCATTGTCAAATCAAAAAATGTCAGTAAAATAAAAAATCAATGCATAATTTTGAATGTTTATTGATAAGAGTTATCATTATCAGTATATGTCAGCCAGCATACCAGACAGCACGGGACAATTTGTCGCGATAGTGATTACATAAAACACACGCGATGACACGAGTCAAATCATTTTTCAAAACACATATACGTGTAACAAAAAATAGGATAGGGTCTCATGATAAAAAAAAAAGGTTATAAAAAAGTTGATATCCATGAACGCGCATATGTGATGAAAAAATTGCCTTGAGTAATGGAAGGGTAAACAGGTGCAAGTATATTGTTGGGGAAGGTCTGGGTCAGAGCCCTCATATTATTTGTTTGTCCAGTATATACAGTATGAGTATATGGGCATTATATGTGTATAGTATTTTATTAATATTATATAAAATATATTATATGCAAATATGCATATAATAAAAATTACTGGCGTATACTTATTCTATTACTGGGAGCGAGAGACAGGAACTTATAAAATTGTTACAAACGTGAGAGAGATGTAAAATCAAATCAAACCACAAACTGTCCTCTCTATTGTGTTACATTGTTAGTGGACTGTGCCACTAATAGGACAGCATATTGTTTTAGCATTTTATTGCGTCTGTTCGTATATGTATGCTGTATGCTGTGAGTGCTGTGACATTTACCAAGTAACATATGACAACTTTGTTTGTATATAGCCATATAACTTATATAATTATGATATAGCTTTTCCT
This sequence comes from Ecdyonurus torrentis, assembly GCA_949318235.1. NCBI lineage: Eukaryota > Metazoa > Arthropoda > Insecta > Ephemeroptera > Heptageniidae > Ecdyonurus > Ecdyonurus torrentis. Next base: position 38,980,410 of record OX439132.1, on the reverse strand, counting down.
TTCTTCTTTATTATTTTTTTATTGCAGGTGTCTAGAAAATCATGCATATAATAAAATAATTCAATTCAAAATATTTAATGAAAGTAAAAGGAAAAATATCTGAAAAAAAACTCTTAATATTTAAATAGATTGCACGGTATTTAACCCCATTACACGCTATAAATATATTTTATTGTAAATTGCCATCATCGTTTTACTCAGATATTGATGCAATATTTGAAATTTAATTATTTATCTACTGTATGCATAATTATTAAAAATAATGCATAAATGTTTGGTTACAGAACTGTATTTATAGATAATATTTATAAAAAGTATATAAAACGCATTCTCCAATATTGCCTCAATTCAATTACATTAACTAAACATTAAAAAAAAAAAACTTATTTGATTACAATGAAAGAGACAAAAAGAAAAAAAATCTCCGCCATAAAAAATCACCCTTTTTCATTATGATAATGATGATGTATATAAAAAATCAGAGTTGTAAAGATAGTGCAGGTGTAGTGATGCATGCCGTTACATATTATAAAGAAGGGGAGAGAAGAGAGTATTATATTATATATAGAGGGAGGGTGGGGGATGATTATTATATGAGGGCGTATATGTATAGGAGAAAAAAAAACGGCATCAGAGACAAGGCACAGGTGGTACAGTTAGGGTGGTAAACTGTGGGAACATTGAACCACTAGCGGTTCCCACGCATTGCTCTACACTGCACTACATAATAGCGGGGGTGCTGCACCGAGATAAACCTGCCGAGAGAGACAGAGAGGGTGGAGTAAAAATATTTTTCCATCATAGTGGGGGTATTTTTATAAAAAAAAAAGCTAATATAGTAAAAAAATATAATATATAAAATAAAAATACTTTCACTGTGCATGCATATATCCCCCTCCACCGTATTTCACGTATGGGTATGCGTGCAAGGCGCATGGCGGGCACGATGTATTTGTGCTCCTCCAAAGTGCACGCCCCCCCTTTGCACGAGGCATAGCGAACGTTTGACTGCGGTTCAGGCCCAGCCCACCACCGCGAGCCCGAGCCTCTCTCGCCTCCAGGAGAAGAAAAAGAGCGGGGCACACAGAACGCGCTCGACTTTACTCTAAGAAGGACGTATGTAATTTCTGCTCACAGTTTGTTGTTTTTTATTTCGTGTTTGTTTATTTGTGTTGACATCGACATCATGTTGGCACCTACAGGTCCGCATGACCTACATGCACCCATCTCACGCACTGCAAGATACAAGAAGGTAAACTAACTATAATTTTATTAAATCTTTATTTATTTATTAATTTATTTTTATTATTATTATTATTTTTATTTTAGAAAATTATTTTATAACATAATGGTTTTTAATTTTTGAGCTTTTAATTTTTCTGACAGCAAAATAATTTTTAATAATTGTTTATTTTATTTTTCTTCAAATTTTATTTATTATTTTAAATTATAATTTAATGTTAAGAAATTAAAAAAATGTCCATTGCAATAAATTGTATTTTCAAATAACTGTAAACAAATAATAATATAATGATAACTCAAAAATAATAATTTTTAAAAAGGCAAAAGCGCCTGTAAAGTATTCTACTTGTTGAGCTTTACAGCGTGGCAGGTTGCCTATTTCAAATCCTGCAGGCGCGCTAAAAAAATCAAAATTCATAAAACACGCCTGCTTTTATTTTTTTAATATTTATTTTATTCTTATCCAATAATTTTTCGTAGTATGTTTCTAATGAGAACTTATTTTGCAGATCACAAAGCCGCTGCTTGAGCGCCAGCGCCGTGCGCGCATCAACCGATGCCTTGACGAACTCAAGGAGCTGATGGTCGGCGCACTACAGGTAATATCTTGATCTTTAATGTGTAAAATTTGCTATTTGTTTCACGTTTTATATTAAAAATTTAAAAAAAAAAACTATCCACTAAAGATTGAACGTAAAATCAACGCTTGAAATATTAATATACTTTATAATATACAAAAAAAAAAAATAATAATAATAAATAATAATAATAATAAAAAGACCTAAAATAACACTTAAATGGATATAAAAATAAGTTAACTGAAATATTATATTCATTACAAATCAAAATTCAGAGAACAATTATTGTTATTCTTGCGGGCGTTCCAATCTCTTATAGCTATAATATATTTTAGTTTAGTAGGAAAAGTAAATACTTGAGTTTTGAAATTTAAATGATATGTAGATAATATTTATTTAAATTTGAAGTACGGTAGAATTTTGACAAGTGCGTAATATTGTGGCACACCCATGTAGCTTTACTTGTCAGCGTATGCGGTGGTCTTGACTGACGTTGATGTTTTGTTTTGCAGGCCGAGGGTGAGAACATCAACAAATTGGAGAAAGCAGATATCTTGGAGCTGACTGTTCGCCACTTGCACCGCTTGCACCAACAAGGTCTCGCCTCACCTGATGTATCTCCAGATCCTGTACACCGTTACCAGGTAAACCACCTGTTGCAATATCTATACATGTATATTATATTTTTTTGTATATTTTATACATAATATTTATATACATACGGCATTATGGTTATAGGAAGTTATGAAATTATGCCTGTAGCATAATACGTGATCTTAATTATTTTTTGACATAAAAATCTCATAAAGTACTTTTTGTTAATAATTAAATTTATATATATATATAATACAAGAACTTTCTTAATAAAACATGAAAATGAGAGTTTAATTAAGGAAATATAAATTAAAAGTCATTTTGTATCGTTAATAAATATTATAATATGAATATGACTAATAATTAAAAAGTAATTATTTATACATATTGAAATGAGATCTAATGAATTGATGTTTGTCTTCAGGCTGGTTTCTCTCACTGTGCCACCGAAGCATGTCACTTCTTACTGGGGTTACCAGGACTTGACCCACGTATTTCACGTCGTCTGGTTACTCACCTTGGTCAGTGTGCAGATACTCTGCAGGCACCACTACGTATCTCCGTGCCATCTCTTGCCTCGACGGGACCTGCATTCTCACCTCCCGTGTCACCACCCCCGGCCCGGCACTTGCCACCTCCACAACCATCTCACGGTGGTGAGTTTGTTCTATCTTGTAGCCCAAGTGCTCTGGATCTTGCAAGACCCATGGAGGGTCTTCTAATGACGGTGAAACATGAACCCTCAAGTTCACAACCAGCCATCAGTCCACCTCAACCACCTCCCGCGCATGCTGAATCCGTATGGAGACCGTGGAAATCCTAAACAGTTTGTTATTAGTTTGTAAGTTTATCAATTTACTTTGTAAATTGTGTCTCACGCTTTGCTAACTGGACGAGTGTTTATATATTATGCAACCAGACCCGGTCTTTCAAATGTTGGAAATATTTAGGAATGTTTATTATATTGTACAGTTCTTTGTTGCAAAGTGTTCTTATATTTTATTATTATTATGACAATTTTATATTCTATTAAGTTGAAGTAGTTTCTTGTGCATGATTGTAGTTTTTTATTGTCACATCGATTGTAGTTCTTATGATCTCATTGATTTCTCAATTAGCTAATTTTATTATAAATATTTAATTAAATAACATTTTACGATGCCGCTTAACGCCTAATCTATAAAATTCTGCTTTTTTTTGGAAAAAAACTTTTTTCCTTTTTTTTTTTTTGCATTTTTTGCTAAAGAGGAAAGTGTGCAGTTAAAAAAATCAAACTGATTTAGATTTAAATCAAAATTTAATCCTAAATTTTAAAAATTCACTTTTTTGTAATTTAGTCAGTTCATCAATTAATCACATTTTTTAAACTTATACTCAAATGAAGCTATATATAGAGATTTGAATGCATATTTTAATAAATTAATTTGTATAATATACAAAATTAATATCTTAAATGTTATTTAAAAATTTTATATTTAAATGTATAATTTTGCATGTATTGTTATTATTTGTTAGTAACAAAATACCAGGCACCGGATGAATATTATTGATAAAAATATTAAAAAGAGTTATATTATTATATAATACTATACCATGTATTGTTAAAAAAATGTTAATAATGAATCAATTGTAAACTATATTGCTCTGTGATAGAATTTAGCTTTATATCAGACGGTTTTTATGCTTTCTAAAACAAAAGTAAAAAAAAAGTATAAATTCGGGCTGGGCTTTTTGCAAAAGAAAAACGTTATCTAATAATTTCTTTTTCGTAAATGTAAATATTAATTTGTTTCTTAACTATTCTTTATTGCACATTTAAGATATATAATATTGCTTGTGCCTTTACTTAGTGCATCCATATATTAACTTCAAATTTCTGTACGCACGAGTAATCACGAAACAATAATTCTAGATTATTCAATTTGTTTGTCATATATAATGTACCGTGTGTCTTTCAAAATATAAAAATGTACTTATATTGATTTACCAAATCAATTTTTTTATATATAACTTTTTGTACTTATTATGAATGTTTAAATAAAAAAATATATATTGTGTGACTTAAATGGTTTTATTATTATTATTGTGTTAAAATTCCTGTGTATATTTCATATAGTTCTCACCATTAGAATTTTGTTTGAAGACCGCAGCAGGAGAGTTGTGTTTTGGTTTACTTACAATAATCTTGAAAGATAACAAGGCGGTGGTTGTCATGGGAACTGCACATAAACAAACATTAGCTCGTTACGTCCACTAAACCGCATCATTTATCTATACTCTTTTTTTATATAATATTGTTTATCTTATTTTTAATGAAATTCATTCATTCATCAATCAGAAAAAAAATTTTAAATAATTAAAAACTATTTGTATAAATATAAATAGTTATGTATTCAGCATTAAAAAACAGTTGTATTATTGTTTTGTCTAAAATAATAATTATGTTCCTTTAATGGCTATCGTACGAAAAAAATATGTATATCATTATTTAAAATATTGGAAGTGTTACAAGTTCCATAATTTTATATATTAATTTTTTTAATACATATATTTTAATATAAAAAGTTTGCATATACATAAAAGAGGAGGTGTATAAAGACTCTTTGAAACTATTTTTTTAGACGCAAAATCAATGGTAATTTAATGCTAAAGTCATTTCTGATATTTCTATATAACAAAATCCATCCTATTATTTCGTTATTATAGTATAATATTATATAGATCAAAGTAGTTTCGCACTGATATATTATTATTATTTTTTTTTTTTTAATATTTTTTTAACACCTTCTGGAAAGTCTAGACATGTTCGGCATGTTTTGTATAAAAAAATGGTGTGAAAATTGGTTTAATCATTATCCAAAGTCTGCAGATCTTATATTTTTTGTTATATATTATATGTATATCTAATAGTTCTGTATTTTTTTACATACCTATAATAGCTCTAATTTTTTTTTATAAACATCTAAATTCAGGTCTATTTATATTATCATGGTGTAAGTATATATCTTGTCACGAGCAAAGAAAGGGTTCATGTAAAACATACGAGCCTGAGTTAATTAGGAGTCTTTTTTTTTTTTTTTTTTTTTTCTTTCTTTTTTTTTTACGCACATATATAAGCAAAGTAGTCAGTTAAGTTATAAATTAAAATAAATTTATAACTTTTTATTGAAACTTTATTCTAATCATTTTGAGACCCAACGAATCGTTAATATTTTTTATACATATATATTATCTAATCAAGCAGTTGAGGCGAAAATTACTTAATTAAGCAAATTATGAACATATATTATTAGACTTTAAAAAAAATTTAATAATGATAATATAAAATGCTTTACATATTATAATTAAATAATTTCTAACACGTAAAATGTGTAATTTAATTTCTAATTAGTTATATAACTTTCAACTTGAAGTTTAATTTTATTCCATTTTTAATTAGATGTATTATAATATTATAAAATATATAAAGTGTTTAATTTATATCACAGCCATTAACGTTTTCTGAAATACATGACATAATAATAATAATGATTGTACATTTAACAGAATTATATTATATGAAAAATAATGCTAAAGAGAACGTTGATAAAAAAAAGATGCACAAAAAGGGGGAGGAGAATTAAAAAGAAAAAAGAAAATTTTTAATGCTTTTTAATGGAGAGATATGGGTTTATGCATATCTGCAGGTTTGTAAACTATATGTTGAATCATGTATATGATGTATATTGCAATTTCTAGCAAACTAATTTAAAATATTTAAGCAGAAATTCAACAAGCAGTTATGTATTAAATTGTAATACACTAACATAATATTTCATTTTTTTTATGTATATATGTGTGCATGAATTTATAATTGTTATGCGTACATAACAACTTTTTTTTAATTACTTTTTGAAGTTTCTTTTACATTTCATGGTAGGTGGTGACTATTACTACCATATATAGAAGGAAGTACAAAATATATAAGCTTGAGAAAATTATTTTCCAAAGCAGACTCAGCGTCTTTAATTTGCAAATTTCAAGGTCGGTTAAACACCTCTCTTCTCCGTAAATTGATTCTCTTGTCTCGCGCGCTCATGGATCACGTGGCGCATCACTCAACAGACAGCCTTCATTTTTTTTTTTTTCAGAACATACTTGATTGATTTTCGTTGATAGATGATGAATTATTATAGTATACTTCTATACACTCCAATTTATTATATTAAATATTACACAACACCTGGTTGAAGAAGTTAAAAAAAAAATTTAATTGTATCAAAGATGCTAATAACAAAATAAATTTAAAAACATGTAGGCATCATAGACATCATAGGGTATTATTCTGTAAACATATAAAGATAATTGGATCAATAAAACAATTTATTTTTATTTTTCTATTTTTTTTTTCACTTTAGAGAGAGAGAGAGAGAGAGAGAGAGAGAGAGAGAGAGAGAGAGAGAGAGAGAGAGAGAGAGAGATTAAAATTCAAAATTCAAAATATATTTATTCATTTCTTTCATCCTACAATCAAAATACACAAAAGTGTATCCGCTTGGCGCTTAGGTTATTGTACATTATATATACATATTTATATAAACACAATTAGAAATGATTGTCAATAAAACACATTCACACATTACACAACATAATATATATATTAAACATATACAACGGTTAGTTTAGTAACAATTAATAAAATGCAACGCAGGAATTATTTGATTCCTCTAAGCATTATTGCTTTACGTGTAATCTGCGCATATTGTCAAATAATCATAAGTATATATATATACGCAATACCAAGTATCAATATTATTTATTATTTATGATATATAATAAATAATGTAACTTTTATGCTTTATGCTACATTCATTCCCCCCACCCCCCCCCCCCCCCCCACCTAAAATATAGATTTATATTATATTAAAAATCGAAAATTTCTGTTTGGTGCAATTAAAAAAAGGAGCGAAGTAAAGTGTAGTGTAATAAAAGGAGAAAATAACATTGATAAAATATTGTCGTATACGAGCAAATTTCTAGAGAAAGAGCACTACCAATTTTGATTAAATTTAGCCATCTAGTGAGACTATTTAAAAGTTATGAGAAACTAATAGGCCTATTTTACATTTCGTATCTTGATTATGCTGCCACCTATGAGACTTCATGCTATTCTTGAAGTTAAAGTCGTAGTCGTGTTGCCAATCCTTTATACTATTTTTTTTTTATTATACAATTGTTGCAAAATACGAAATAAACAAACAATAAAACAACAACAACAACAAAATAAAAAATAATAAAAAAAAAAGTTTTTTTTTTAACTATCCGAGATTCAAAAGTTTCAACTTACTATGTTTGTTAGTATAATATATGGAACTGCTGTATATATATGGAAAATATATATATATAGAAAACAGTACAATAATTTCTGCGGAAAAGAAACAAAATTACATAGGTTTTTAATTAACTGTATATAAGCCATATAACCATATAATATAATTTTTTTAATATGCGTATAATTATAAAACGCCATGAAATATGAAAAAGGAAATACAAAACAAAATTTTTAATGATTTTCATTGCAAAGGGATCGAGTTACATAACAATCAGCAATAACATTAATTTAGAATAAATACGTTCCTTTTATAGACAAACTAATAAGTATATATATATACGTATAAAATATAATATTACTCATATATATAGCCGTGATGATCTGTAAAAATAAATTTGTTGTTATTTTATTTTGCGATTTCAATTATGTTTTAATATCCTAATTTTTATATAAAGTTAATAAACTATATAATGCTCATTTTACATATTATCTAAATTATCTTTATTACAGGAAAAAAATCAATAATCAATAATTTCTTTCTACGTTATTCTCACTTGCTTTGCTGTCAAATATTCAGTTTTAGATGTTTAAAAAAAATCATTCACATTAAAAAAAAAAAAAAAGTTTCAGCAAAAAATTGACCATGTGAATACCAAATAAATGTTATATAATAGAAAAAATATAAAATGATAGATTAAAAGTCGTTATCTCTTTCACATCTCACTGAAAATGATTTTGACTTCTATAGGAAAAAACTAAATCTTTAATATATTCTACTTTTTTTTTTTTTTAATTCTTTTTGTGTTGATAGGATTTTTGAACTCTAGTTTCGTTGCTAAGTTACAATCAATATTTTATACTTCGAGTGGGTTGTTATTGAGCAAGTAATCTCTGTGTTATATTGAGTGAAGTGTACTCGATCGCCGCATCAACTGATTTCGTGTAATTACTTTAGTCCTATGAATGTCATAGATAACACCCTGATAAAGCGGTGCTCCACCTCAGTGTGTGTGTGTTTATATATATATACATACATAGACACAGTATATTATTATAATATACTGTAAATACATGACCTTGCAATTAGTAAATTGCGTTTTAGTTAATTTTTTTTTTATTAAAGGAATAGACCAGAGAAAAACATAAGCATTTATATCACAAAACATTTGATGGGATTTACATAAATAACATTAGTTTGTTTCAAAACCCAACAGTAGCCCCGTAGCAGTGATCAGAAAATTCAATTTATGCAACCCGCACAACATTTTCCTACTAATTTTTGCATGTTTCTGACGTCATAAACATTAATTTTTAAGCAATTTGCATACTTTACAGTATTTTCACGCTCTCTCGTGGGGCTACATTAACATTCTAGTAAAAATTGTCATCAGTTTTGAAGATCTCATTTCGTATTTATTCATTAAAAAGCCCATGTCGTTTTATGTGGTCTATGGCTTTAAGTAAATATTCTTAATTAATTTCATGTATATGAAATAAATTTAAAAACACAAAGATAAAGCAGATAAAACAATTAAAAGTAAATTTATAAAAATTAAATACACATAGGCCTTATCCCTTATCTATAGATATCTATAGATATATACATGTGAGCATAATATATATTAAATCTAAAATAAAAAGTCAGGGGGAGGAAGAGAGAGGAAAAAAAACCTGAAGATATATTTTTAATAAAATATGACTATATTTTATCATTGTACGTATAGTGTAAAAATTTTATATGCAGAAAAACTTAAATAATACTTTTCTACTTTTAAGCAAATATCTAAATAATAATAAAAGTAAAAAATTAGGTAAAATTGTTTTTGTTTTTACTAGCTGGTTGCGTTTATATTGCTGATGCCTATTGCCTATATATATATATATGTATAAAAATTAACCATCCTAATTAGCATACATAATTAAATAATATTCTACATAAAGTGGTGTAAAATCATCGGAGATGTTATTTTATTCCCACAATAAGATTATATCATATTTGAAAATGGAATTTGTGCGGTTGAACTTAAAGCCTTAGACCACATAAAACAACATGTTTTTTAATGAATAAACACGAAATGGGATCTTTAAAACTGTTGACAATTTTTACCAGAATGTTAATGTAGCCCCACAAGAGAGCGTGAAAATACTGTAAAGTATGTAATTTGCGTGAGTATTCATGATTATGACGTCAGAAACATGCAAAAATTAGTATAAAAATGTTATGCGGGTTGCATAAATCGATATTTCTATGATCACTGCTATGGAGCTATTAACAGTTGGGTTTTGAGACAAAGTTAAGTTATTTATGTAAGTCCCATTAAGTGTTGTGATATAAATGCTTATGTTTTTCTCTGGTCTATTTCCTTTAAATAATCAATTTAAAAAAAACTATACTCAAAAAAGGTTGTATACTTAAATATATTTTCAGTTAGTTATTTTTTTTCCCCAAAATTAAATTTAATTCATTAATGATCTTAAGAGCCAACACCAGAAATCTTTAACAACTAGCTGCTGTTAAAGTGAGTATAGCCAATTTAAAATCGAGAGTGCTTGGAAATTTAGCATTGCAGCGATGTTAAAGGGTGGGTATTTGTCGCATTTTTCTAATCAATATTTTCGATTAAAACTTATCAAAATCAAAATAACAACAAAAGTTTCAAAACAAAAAATTAATTAAAAATAACATTGCAAATTTAGCGCGAATTTTTGAATGGTAAAAATTATGATGGTCGTGTGTATAAACAAAATACAAAATTGCATCATATATAAATTAGAATATAATTATTATAGTAAACAATAAAACATAATTAGAAAAATATATTTTTTATACAAATAAAGAATCACTAATGTAATAATTTATAAATCAATTAACAAATCATTTTTGTATTTTTTAGCTTGAAAAGGGTGCATTATTTGATATTTTGGATTCAATTATTATGTAACAAAAACTTGAATTAATTGGATTACAGGGATTTATCTTTAATCTTTATTGGTGGTTAATTCAACTGATAGCTCTGCGTATATATAGTTATTAATTTTGACACTTATCATGACAGCAATAAATTATATCACAAATCTATTAAAAGAACAATTAATTGCAGAGTCATTCAAGAAGCACCTAAATTTGAAAAATTTCTATGCAAATAATCTATACCATCACTCAGTCCTGATGCAGACCCTGAATCAAATGCAGTTTGAAAAATTGCAGGTTCCTAATGCAAATGATACTATACAGTATATATAAAAAAAAATTAATGCACAAAATAAATTATTTTAATTGTGATATTAATTCATATTGAAAATCAAATATATAGATTATATCTTGATCTTAAATTGTGCTAAAATCCTGTATCTTGTATACACTATACATAAGTTTAAACCTTTACGAATTACACTATATATAAATATTCTATAGAATATACTGCAGGGTGTAAGGTAAATATACATTAGAAGTTGTTTTAAAATAATGCTCATATAACTTTAATATATAATATTGAGCACCTGTTTCTAAAATAGTAATAATAAAAAAGTGGATTCCGCGCAAAATGACGAGAATTGTGCATCGGAACCTAAGCCGTTGCCTGTAAACTTTCCTATACCGATATTTCTTGTATTTTGGTCTTTCTTTTAACCACTACTCCTTTGTAAACCTATTGTCTTATTTTTCCGCTAATTTGCTATACTACCACGCAACGGCCTCATAGTCATTAAATCCATCTTCATAATCGCTCACCACGTGGAGTTTGCGCAGAAGAGGAAATATTGACCATAGGTCATAGTTAAGTAAGTGGAAATATAGTGTAGAGGCCGATCGGGTGACATTCATTCCGGAGCTGTTCTGCACACATTTTTCACGGATCTTGGATGTGGACTTCTTCGACTCGGACTTCTTCATAATCGATTTTACTGTTCCGCCCAGAAAGACGGAACGGTTTTCATCTCGAGGAGGAGCCTCGACTGGTCAAATTGCCACTAAGGCAGAGCCGTGACTGGATTACATTCATGTGCATGTGACCTCCACGTCCACGGCACATGAAAGCGTGAAAAAAAATTATCAAAAAAAGTTTAAAATTTTATATCCTCTAACAACTTGAAAATAAAAAGTTCAACTTTACAATTTCTTATCAGTCTGGCATACTATCTTGTACATTTCTTACGTAAGTTTTTGCAACTCTGATGCAATTTTGAGGGGCAATATGACAATTTATAAAGAACTTGACTTTTTTTAAAAAGAGTCCTCCGCTTTAAATAATAAATAATACGGACATACGACACAAGTGATTCATGTAAAGGTGCATTTAAAAATTTGAAATTTGAAAATATCACCATTGAATTTAGAGAATTACGCTAAATTGATATCACCCTCACTTTCACCACTTTTCACCTCTCTCTCTCTCTCTCTCTCTTCCATCTTTTTCAAAAATAATCCATAACTATATCAAACAGCATCAAGCAGCTAAAATTTACGATTTCATCCAGACCTTTCAGGTAATCTAAATAATACTCAGCTTTTCAAAATCTATTACCTTAAAAATATCGATCAATAAGTATATTCTGCGCAGAGAGAGATAAGGGTATAGTACCAAGGCATCTTAAAGAATATATTATGAAATTGTTGCTTGAATATTATAAGGAACACGTTTATATATATATATATATATATATATATATATAGGTTGCAATTAAAGTTTTTGAGATAAATGGGAAGCCTAAAACTACTTTCAATTTTCAATGTTATTATTATGAAGTAAACAGCTGGACTATCATTTTTTTTTCTTCTTCCTTAGGATGCCTTGAGCACACAAAAGTGATAAATTTAAACCTAATCATTGAGATATATCAAAAAACAATAAAAAATATATACACACGTGATAATTTTTTTAAAGCATAATATATACTGTAGGTAGTGTAGGTCATCGTTAATTGCATCCAACATCCCTTTAAGAAATACTCCTTACTATAATATGGTATTGGAATCCCGGCGTGCATACAAATAAAGAAAGTTTTATTGCATTAGAAAAACTTAAATTTATTGTTCTTCATAATTTTTCCCTTTGATATTTTATTTAATATTATCTGCAAAAATGTGTGTTTATTATTGATTTAATTGATTTAATTAAAAAATATTTACAACATGTAACTCTTTGATATCTATATTATTTTCCATACTAATATATAAATTATTAACAAATCTAAACGAATTACATACAAACATACAAGTAATAAAATAACAATTCAAGAGAGAACTCTTCACAATTCGGGTTATCTATACTGTGATAATATTACATTTTCCTTAAACTTTGTCCCATGTACTTTAGACGTAATTGTTTTTTTTTTATTATTATTATTTACAATATGTGCTAATTTATAGTGCTTGACATTGAAAGAAGTGATCAATTTCTTTGTTTCAAGTACATTTATGTAGAGATATATAGTTCTAAGTTATTCAAGTCATCACATATTGCAACTTATTATCTAACTAGGAAAAAAAAATCACAAATTCGTCACTTATGATGCAATAATTTATTTTTAAAACATTTATAAGTGTTATATATAAAATTTAAATAAGGTTAAAATTTCTTTTGTACATCAAATTGCTATTAATTTACTGATTGATAATTGTATATATTTAAATATTGAGTGCTTAAAAACTAAATAAAAACAATTCTAACTTCTGCACTTTTTTTAACAGCACACAAAAACTTACTCTTTATTGTGCAAATACAAAAAAAAATACAAACTAATGCGCAATGCAGCAAAAAATGACATACTTTATGCTATATATTATTTTATACAATTATGCTCATACAACATAGAATAGTTAAATAAATACTGTCCTCCAAAAAGAATTTCCTCTCATGAGATGGGAGGAAAGTGATGGGAGAATGGCGAGGATATGTGTGTGGATTATGGATGGATATACACATATTATGTCCCTGCATACCCTTCAGTACCCTCAAAAAAACTGGGGAGAAAATTTGTAAAGTAGGCAACTCACCCTTTAATTTATAATGTTTATTATGTTTGTTTATTGCAAAATAGGCAAATGGTGCAGTCAGGGCAAAACAAAGGCCCGATCACTATGAACCAACATTGGACAGCAGTAAAAAAACAAAAACAAAATATATATGCCATTTAAAAGATTATTAAGTGTATATTATTAAGGCATATCATTTTTACATTGTATTTTCAAGATAATAATAAGTAAATTAATTAATTAATTTGTATTGTATATACCCGGAATTTATGACGTCATAAATTTCTGAAGTTGACTACTTTACAGTTTTTTAACCCAAGTTTGTGCGCAAGTACAGAAGGGTTGGTGGAGCGTATGGTCTCATTTTATAAATTTTACATTTTTGATTTAATTTTTTAAGGCCAGTATAAAATATCGCTACTATCCCTTTAAGTTTTCAGCATAATTACTTATGTTATTACAAAATAGCAACATTTAATTTCTACAATGTGTATATAATTAGAAATTTTTCAATGCAGCATGAATTACAAAATTAAATTTTTTCCGTCTGTTATATTTTTAATACGGAAGAATATAAAATTACTAATAATATACAATATAATTAATATATAGAATTTTTTTAAAACAAATTAAAGATTTTTTTAATTCACCAACATTACAATTATTTAGCATTTTCTCTTAAGAGGCAAAAATACGGACACACAACGAAAATTTAAACAATTGGTATTGGATTTATGCTGACATTTAAATGCACTCTAAAAAAATGTAGGAGTTATGAAAATGTTAAAGATGTTTGAATTTTTTTAAAATTATAACGGAAGGGTTATGATCTCATTGCAAATGCTAGGCAAAAAATAAAAGAGATAAAATTTTTAATTTTAAGTATCATTTAAAAGATAAAAATTTGACCTATCTTTTTCTGAAGTATACTTAGAATACTTTGTGTGGGGTTGATGAGATATTTGCAAAAAATATGTATCATTCATCGAGTGAAGAGCAATATACGATTTTCTAACCAAGTTCCTTTGTTTATCAGTATATAAAACTTAACTTAGTAAAAATACTAGATAACTTTTGTGCAATAGATAGTAAAAACAAAATGACTATATTATATGATAATCTTAAAAATATGTTGAACAAGTTAGAAACAATATAATTATAGGTTGATCACTTAATGTTTGTTTGAATAGTTATATTTTTAAGCTGATAACTTAAAATGTTTTACTTTAACTTAAATCATATCTGTAAAATTGTGCATAATTCGCGCCTTAAATAAATCAAATAAATAAGTAAGTAAACTATAGGAATTTTTTCTATACAACCGAAGGTTGCGCAAACTTAGCATTGGCATTTTTTTAAAAAATAAAAACGTAAATGATGTCACTATTATCACTAAATGATAATACTCATAAATTTTTTTATATATTTATTTAGAGGCCGTTAGAGCCGAATAGAAAAAGAAGGTTCAGATCACAAAGGCTATATACATTTGAATTTTTTTTTTTTTAATATAGTATATACTTACGGTCTTAACGCTGCGTGTGACCATTTAGATATTATATAAAATATATTTTGTTTGCTAGTATGTGACTGATCTTTACAATAATCCAGATACTAGACATTTAGACAGAAATTGTTACTTTGGGTGAGGAATGATGCTGATACACAGAATACTATCCATATAAGTTCCAATGATAGACAACGAGAAGGATGAAGATAATTTCCCTTGATCACAAACTGCGAGAAACATAATGCATGCATGGTAGCAAAGATTAATATAAATATAATGTATTACATCCAAATTAATTATATTTGAAGTTACACTATCAGAACTAATTATTGAATAAAATATACTTGCCTATATCTCCAATAACATCAAGTTCTTTACAAATTGACTTGGACATCACTTTGCACAAACTTCAAACAATTATAACCATATACCTATAAATACTTACTTATTAATCAAAATTGATCAATATAACTAAAGCCACTCAACTACAAATACAGTTTTTTTTTTATCCTCAATCTTTATGGCATACAATCAAGTGAATCTTATTCTTATCATCTATCTCGTTTATTTATTAAAACAAATATTACAATGCAGTTATAAGAATAACATTGTTAAAGTGATTGCCCAAAATCTTCAACATAACTTTATGATAATATAGTATATATGATGGGATTTATTTTTTCAACAATGAACATTGTATAAAATGATAATTACAAATATTATAATAAAAATAATTTAAATAGTATACTGTATATATAGGCCAAGAAAAATAAAAAAAAGTGGAAAAAAATTAGGACAAGTCTGAATTTTTTAGGGTTGGTAGAGACCATTGCCCCAAGCTTTCTACCAAAAGTTACAAAAAATTGCCCTTGAGCTTTCCCGGAAAAGTGGAAAAATCTGCTAAATCGTAACTAATGAAGATACCTTAAAAATTCAAACGGATTCTTGTTCCTCGGATCAACATACATTGGAAACACATATTTTCCAAAAAATTATGTCAATAGTAATGGCGGTAGAATTTTCCAAAGTCGTCACTTTACCACTTCAGCTATTTTCTCCACATTTTCACATTTTGTATAAAAACTTGAAACGATAGACCATAATAATTAACACAGTTTATTGTAAAGAATGTAACAAACAAAATGAGGTATGATTTATTAAAATATCTCAATTTATAACGGAGTTATGCCCGGAAAAGCAGGAGAACCTAAAGGTAAAGCATGCTGCGCAAACCATAGGCGCTTGTGCTTTTCCGGGCACAACTCCGTTATAAATTGAGATATTTTAATAAATCATATCTCATTTTGTTTGTTACATTCTTTACAATAAACTGTGTTAATCATTATGGTCTAAAGTTTCAAGTTTTTATACAAATTGTGAAAATGTAGAGAAAATAGCTGAAGTGGTAAAGTGACGACTTTGGAAAATTCTACCGCCATTACTGTTGACATAATTTTTTGGAAAATATGTGTTTCCAATGTATTTTGATCCAAGGAACAAGAATCCGTTTGAATTTTTAAGGTATCTTCATTAGTTACGATTTAGCAGATTTTTCTGCTTTTCCGGAAAAGCTCAAGGGTAATTTTTTGTAACTTTTGGTAGAAAGCTTGGGGTAATGGTCTCTACCAACCCTGAAAAATTCAGACTTGTCCTAATTTTTTTCCACTTTTATAGGGATTTGAGTTCGTTTCCTGGTCTAATATACACCAACCTGCATGGATGAAAGATAATCCTCACTTAATTAAACAACGTGAATATTAATTTTTTTTATATATAATACTAAATTATGAAGATGCATCTCTCTTAACTCTTGAGTATGTATAAAATTTAGATTTAAATTTTGCTTAAATATTTGCAAATGTTGCATTTATTTAAAACACTGATAATTAAATAAACAAAAGCATTCTCTATTATTTAACTCAAATAGTTCCTTATATTGAAATGTAATTTCAATTGACAGTTATGTTTGCACAAGGTAATTAAGAAATCATGAAAGTTATATGATTTTGGTACCATTGATGTATTTAGTAATATGTTTATTTGCCCTGTGCAGTCATCAGAAATGAAACGTTAATTCATCAAAATTTTGATATTTTTGATGACTCATACGCTAAAATGAGGAAATTTCCATAAAGTTGAGACCCTGTTGTGAGCACAATTTTAGAAAGAATATAACCAGTAGATTCTACTGAAGTCAGTATTTACCTTTATTAATTACTGAAATGTAACTAATAAATGTAAATATTGACTTCAATAGAATCTACTATTTATACTCTTTCTAAAAATGTGCTCAAAACAGGGTCTTAACTCTATGGAAACTTTCTCATTAAAAACTTATTCAATAAAATGTCAAGTGTGCTTACTGACTTTGATTAACCTACAAAACTCTGTGCTTATGGTTATATTATAATTTGGCTAAGATTTGAAAAATAACAAGAACAAGACATGCATAGGTTACCGTATTATATATTGGTTTCATAAATAATGTATTTATCTACTTGCAACTTAAACTGCAAAAGTTTAGTATATAAGAACAATATAAAAATATAATAAAATCTATGCACAATCTGTTAAACGAGGAAAAATCACCACTTAAGTGAGAATTTTAAATGAGTATAATATAAATGCAAATTGCTTGATAATTGATCAGTTCAAGTATGGTTCCACTTGAGATTTAATGTGATATATAGCACTTATATACTAATTAAAGATATATTATACGTTGATAAACTGCTACTTAATTTTTAAATAACATATACGTCATCTAATTTATTAGATTACATGTGGGGTTGATTTGCTTAAATAGTCGTGTACGGTGACATTCATAGCCACATTGAGGTGAGGTTACTAAATCTTTGGTTTGGAGCTTGAAACTTGAAACAATCCAAGATGAAAGGTAAGTGTTAGTTAGGCGTAAGAAATTTATATTGTAGTTATCAAATTTAATTAAAAACACATAGCTTTTTAAATTTTAATAAAAAAACAAAAACAAAAAAAATCAAAAGTTGCCTACAGGCATTAAATACTTTGTATTATATATAATTGCCATTGTTTGATATTTTAGACTTTCTAACAAACACATGTCTATTTGCACAAAATAATGTAGAGTATTTTTTTTACTAAAATATTGAATTATATTGTCATATGGAAATACCATGTATTTAAATAGAGTTTTGCGTCAACTGAAATCTCCATCTGATCGCATTTTATATGGCCATAAACCAATAAAATTCAATTTTTTAGTTTACATACTGTATATTCTATATACTATAAAATTGTATTCTATTAGCTGATGGATTTAACTTACATTTAAATGGAGTATGGCGTAAAATGAAAACTCCATCTGGACGCATTTCACTGCATAAGCCAATAGAAATCAAAATTATTGTGTAAATATACTGTATACATATCTGACAGCACAGTTTAAAGAGTTGCTATTTTTTTAACAGAATAAAAAATAAAATTGCAAGAAATAAAACATTGCATTTTTTAGAGCTAATCATTGTTAAAGATAGTTTTTAATTTCCATTGAAATTATTTTTAATCTTGCACTCTGTCTACAGTTTCCGTGTTCCTGTATTTTGCTCTGAGCTTGACCTCCCTAGCAGTTGGACGACAAATTAACCGACAAGTTGGCCCGCAATATGGCCCAGAAGTAGATTGCACCAATGGCTGTCCTCCTACTGACCCTCCACCACCAACAGTATATTGTCCTCCATGTGTCAAGGATCAGTGCTCGTACTCCATGTGTGAGGAGGCGAAGACCGTGCCCTTCCCTGGTGACTGCACCAAGTTCTGCCTGTGTGACCACATTGGCCCAGTGGAGTTCAAGTGTCCCGCGGGTCTGGTCTTCAACAACGATATAGGTGTGTGTGACTGGACTTCATCTTGCAAGGATGGTGACATGGGCTGCCTAGGTACTCCCCCCTGCTCGACCACAACTCCTTGTCCTGCAACTACACCTCCTTGTACCACATCTACAACTCCCTGTCCTACAACACCACCCTGTACCACACCTACAACTCCCTGTCCTACAACACCACCCTGTACCACACCTACAACTCCCTGTCCTACAACACCACCCTGTACCACACCTACAACTCCTTGTCCTACAACACCACCCTGTACCACACCTACAACTCCTTGTCCTACAACACCACCCTGTACCACACCTACAACTCCCTGTCCTACAACACCACCCTGTACCACACCTACAACTCCCTGTCCTACAACACCACCCTGTACCACACCTACAACTCCCTGTCCTACAACAACACCACCCTGTCCTCCAAGTACGCTACCCCCATGTGAAACCACCAAACCACCATGCACCACAACTACTTGTGCCCCCGCGAAACTCTGTCCTGACTGTGTAAGCCAGCAATGCTCGTATTCCATGTGTGAGGAGGCAAAACACCTGCCCTACCCTGGCGACTGCCATAAGTTCTGTAAGTGTGACCACATCGGAGCCGTGGAGTTCGTCTGTCCCGATGGTCTTGTCTTCAATCCTCTGATTGAAGTGTGTGACTGGCCTTATAATGTCGACTGTAACATTTGTATGCAAATGTATGCTTAATGACCGAGTTTAATATTTTATACTAAACTTATAACTAAATCACATTTGTGAATATGATATATATTGTATAGTTGTAGACGCTTAATAAATAATAAACATGTTTTAATCATTATATAAAATTATTTACATCTCAAAGAACGTCAGCAGTCACAAAATCATTACAATAAAAAAATGCATATATTATTAACTATAGATGTATACATCTATATAAAGATGTAATATATATACGCAACTTTTTGCAATATTTTACAATAATAAAAATTGTATAGCATTCTGATATAATGCATTTGATTGACATAGAATGGCATATACTGTTACATCTAAATTGAGTTTAGAGCATTTCTTATAGGCAATTCAAAATTTATTTTTGTATATTAAAAATAAGTCATGGTAAATAGAACTCTATATTTATGAAAATATATAGTTCACCATACTTATAAAAGAATGAAATTAACTCCGCATGCATTAAAGTAGAAGTATAGATTTAGCAAAGTGATTTGTTTATTACAATTTTAGACTTTATTTTAGAACAAAACAGTAATAGTAGTAATAGATATAATATAATAATTTTTTTACTAATTCTACTCCGTGATCTTTAACATTCCTAAACTAACTAAAATCTAGAAGAGAACACTTCACTTTATCTTAAACTGCATCATATAGTTGATAAAAAAAAAATGAAGTTTCTTTTATATTAAACTTTGTTCCATATTTTCTTAATCTAAATTATATATTATTTTTAAAAAGTGTTAAAATTAACATGGTTGCTATAAGAACAAAAAATTGCTAAATATCACTTGCTGTCAAGTATTGCTACACATATACGTTATCACTGTTTGTACGTCGCAGATTTTTTTTAACATTATTTATATGTCTAAATACAATAAAAATATTGAAAATATGAAAATTTGCGTTGCTTCCTGCTGTATAACTTTTTTTTATCATTATTATTATTTTTTTTTTTTACAATTAATTTTTATTTCTAAATATTTTTTATTCTAAATTTATATAGTTATATGTGCACGAGTTCCAGACTTTCAGACTCTTTTTAGGTCTGCTATATAGGCCTTGCCCCTTTCTTTGAATATATATAGCTCTTTTTTTTTATTATTTTTTTTTATTTGATCGTTATTTTAATATTTTTGTGCATTTAAAGAAAAAATGTGTTTGTGTGTGTGTGTGTGTGTGTGTGTGTGTGTGTGTGTGTGTGTGTGTGTGTGTGTGTGTGTGTGTGTGTGAGTGTGTGTGTGTGTGTGTGTGTGTGTGTGTGTGTGTGTGTGTATATTTATTTGTGTTTGCTTTGTTTATTTTAGACAATCTGCAGCACAGAGACGTATTTAAAATATAATTTTTTCATCAAATTTAAATTAGTTCTTTATTCAGTAACAGAGCAAGTCCACTTGCACTAGCCGAACATAATAAGAAACATAATAAGAGTAAAAAAAAAAAATAATAATAATAAAAAAACATAAAACACAAACAAACAAACATAAAACACAAAAGGAAAACAAATATATACTGTAGTATCAATATAACTACAATAACACTCCAAGTTATGTATATATAGTCACTTGCACTGCTTGCACACAATATAAAAATAAAAAATCAAGTTAGTGAAATAGCACTAAATAGCGCGTGATTTAGATTGCGCCTAAATATTCACAGTAACGTAAGAAATCTTATTCACACCTACAAACTACAAGCACAGTTAAAAATATTTCATTATTGCAATCTGTTGCTAAAGCTGGAATGAGCAATGTTGATACGACAATAGTTGGTCTTAAATATAGCTTGAGTGTACTGTCAATACGTTAAAATTAAAAACCTAAATTAAAATTAAGTACCTGTGATGCATCAACCATGATGTTATTATTTATAAAGAAATTTAAAGGGAAATAAACAACAATTTATTTAACGACATCTCGACGCACTAGGATAGGGTGTATCCGCATGACATCATATTTATAATGCGCATGGAGGCCATACTGGAGTAGTGAATAACATATTGCTGAGCATAGGACAAACTTCGTTTTAGGCTATTTTCTTTGAGAAATCCAATGCTCAATGCAGCAACATTTATGAGTGAGTGAGTGAGTGAGTGAGTGAGTGAGTGAGTGAGTGAGTGAGTGAGTGAGTGAGTGAGTGAGTGAGTGAGTGAGTGAGTGAGTGAGTGAGTGAGTGAGTGAGTGAGTGAGTGAGTGAGTGAGTGAGTGAGTGAGTGAGTGAGTGAGTGAGTGAGTGAGTGAGTGAGTGAGTGAGTGAGTGAGTGAGTGAGTGAGTGAGTGAGTGAGTGAGTGAGTGAGTGAGTGAGTGAGTGAGTGAGTGAGTGAGTGAGTGAGTGAGTGAGTGAGTGAGTGAGTGAGTGAGTGAGTGAGTGAGTGAGTGAGTGAGTGAGTGAGTGAGTGAGTGAGTGAGTGAGTGAGTGAGTGAGTGAGTGAGTGAGTGAGTGAGTGAGTGAGTGAGTGAGTGAGTGAGTGAGTGAGTGAGTGAGTGAGTGAGTGAGTGAGTGAGTGAGTGAGTGAGTGAGTGAGTGAGTGAGTGAGTGAGTGAGTGAGTGAGTGAGTGAGTGAGTGAGTGAGTGAGTGAGTGAGTGAGTGAGTGAGTGAGTGAGTGAGTGAGTGAGTGAGTGAGTGAGTGAGTGAGTGAGTGAGTGAGTGAGTGAGTGAGTGAGTGAGTGAGTGAGTGAGTGAGTGAGTGAGTGAGTGAGTGAGTGAGTGAGTGAGTGAGTGAGTGAGTGAGTGAGTGAGTGAGTGAGTGAGTGAGTGAGTGAGTGAGTGAGTGAGTGAGTGAGTGAGTGAGTGAGTGAGTGAGTGAGTGAGTGAGTGAGTGAGTGAGTGAGTGAGTGAGTGAGTGAGTGAGTGAGTGAGTGAGTGAGTGAGTGAGTGAGTGAGTGAGTGAGTGAGTGAGTGAGTGAGTGAGTGAGTGAGTTTAATGCAGATGTTTAATTAATAGTTTTCACTATAATACAGGTACATCAATATTACAATTTTAGGACTTACAGTATATATATATTTTTAACAACATAATTTAGGATTTAGGCTATAACAGAGTCCTCTCGTGGAGGGGACTCTGGCTATAATTTGTACATGATTATGAATAATATATAGTTAGCTATTCAAAAACTGGCGGTAAATTTCCAATGTTATTCTTATGCGAGAAAAACACGCACTTAATTTAAATGGTCAAAAATATTATCACAATCGTGTGTGCATGACATGTACTGTATATATATATATATATATATATAGTGATTTTACAGTATATTGTATTACAAATAGCATAATATTTAAGATGTTCAGTTCAGCATAATTACTTGTAATAATCCCAAATGGTATTTGTGCTTTACAGTACGTATACGTATTATAGTAATAATTCATTGTGTAGCATAAATTAAACGTAATTTCTTCATCCCGTGTATGATGATTCTATACTCAATTTTGCAGGAGCAGGACGCAGGACAAACTATACTATATATTGTTATTTATTTATATATAAATCTTCTACTCCGTAATTTTTAATATAAATTATATAGTAGAGAGACTAGAGAGAGATGTATGTTTCATACATGTATAACAAACATTAAGAATCTGATAGATGTCACAATGATGAAAATATTCAATTTATGTAATACGTACATCAAAAATTCAAATAGTAAATGATAAGAAAAGAGTACCAATAAGTTGATGTAATTAAATGACAGCTGGTAAAAAAATTATTCCAGAACTTTTTATAATACTTTATTAGTTGCCATGCCATGTATAGTACGTATACAATTTTTATATTATACAGTATAGATATGCATAAACAAAATATAATATTGTAACTATTGTCATTTTTTTTTCAATGAGGTTATATTTTGATTTTGTAAGTTTTATAATTACCACAAATATCTCAAGTTGAAAAAACTATGAACATGAACCGTAGTTCAACTTTTTTTTTATTATTATACAATTATTTTTTTAAAGTATGTATAGATATATAGACCAAATCTTTGTTAAAAATTCTTACATTAGATTATAGAAACTTTCACTACGTACAGTATCATGAGCGTTAATAAGGTGAGAAAATTTATGAAAATGAAAATCGCGTGATAACGGAGCTGTTAAATTAAAGGGCTAACAGGGGCGGACTGGGCCACCACGGCCACCACCAAAGTAATCTGGAAGGATGGCTCTCACCTGCTGAGGAGTGGGATTTGGAAGGGGACATCCCTCCCCCCTATTTGGCTTGCTATAACTTTATACTTGTTTTACATCCATAATATAGAAAAGTATATATTTTAAAAGTTTGTCATATTGTTTCATTTTTTTTACTTTTAGAAACGCTGAAGCCATAATAGATAACTTGAATATAATGTAAGGGATCAGTTATTCATAAGATCTTATAATTGTATCACATTATAAACAAGTTTCACATAAAACCTATATATATATATATATATAATATATGTTTCGAATGTTGAATTTCGAGCGAGGTTGCATGATGATAAGAAATTTTCTCGGTGAAATAGAATTATTGTCTTACCTTCTGTGAAGACACTGGGCTTTACACTCGCTGCTATCACTATTTTAAATAACAATGAAAAAATAATAGTCACTTTGTACATAATTATAAAAACACTCAATTCACAGTCTTTTTAAAAATTACATAGCTATGTTATTTACACACAATGTTAATTACATTGTGTGTAAATAACATAGCTATGTAATTTTTAAAAAGACTGTGAATTGAGTGTTTTTATAATTATGTACAAAGTGACTATTATTTTTTCATTGTTATTTAAAATAGTGATAGCAGCGAGTGTAAAGCCCAGTGTCTTCACAGAAGGTAAGACAATAATTCTATTTCACCGAGAAAATTTCTTATCATATATAATATATGTATTCCATAACATATCCATATGGTGTATATCCATAACATTCAATAATTTATTTTCTTGCTTTTATTCCTTTTCCTTCTGACTTCCTTGGTCATTTTTTATAATTATTATTATTGTTTTTTGTTTGCTTTGTCGGATGCTGCGTCGAAGGCCCTCTTTGGCCGTAGCCCATTGAAATTAACTTAAAATATTGGCACCCAATCCGCCCCTAGGCCACTTGAGATGAGCCACTTGAGATTTATTGTGATATAAAGCACTTAAAAACTAATTAAAGATATATTATAATATGATAACCTTCTTTTTATTACGAAATAATGAATACGTCATTTACGTAAGATTAAATGTAGGGTTGATTTGCTTAAATATTCGTGTAAGCTCATACTATTTCTCAGTTTGAGGTGAAGTTTCTGAATCTTTGGTTTGGAACTTAAAACCCCAAGATGAAAGGTAGGTGTTCATTATGTAGGTGTAATATATTTTTATTGCAGCCATCGAGATTACATTAACAATCAAAAGTAGCATTACAGTTATTATCAGCTTTTATTAATTTTAAAATATATTATAAATCTATTTTTTTAAAGTAGCATTTTTTATGCTTATTTTTTAGTTGTATACAAATGTAATTTTTTAAGCTTTTCATTTTTAACACCCGTAATTATTTAAATTATTAAATGTTATAAATACTAATCGACAAATATAGAAACGTATACAAATGGATGATATTAAACGGCAAAGGATTATTATAATAATATAATTAAATATACTATAGTATATTAAATATAAATATAAAAAAACATGGCTTAAATGCAGCATCGAGCAGCAGGAAGAGAAAAAGAAAAGAATATACGTCATATTATCCTTTGCAAGACCAGATATTTTTATATTCTTAATATTTTCTTTACTAGATATGAGAAAAGACTATGACTTATATTTTTTTAAATCTATACTATAAAGAAAAAAAAGCTATCAAAATGCATAAATAAGTTTTATTTTATTAATACTATGTTAAATATACAGAAGATATTAATTTTAGTCAACTTGTATTTTTATCATGAGAGCATATAGGTGGAAACGATGAATATATTGATGTTGTGTTGGTTATGAACCATAAAACAACTGTTCAAATATATAGAAAATAATTTATTGTAAACAATAATAAATTTTTGTTTGCAGCACAATGTATTTTTTATTAAAGAAAAAAGCGATTTTAAACCTTATTACATCAACAAATTTTGATGATGTATTCTGTCTACAGTTTCCGTGTTCCTGTGTTTTGCTCTGAGCATGACCTCCCTAGCAGTTGGACGGAAAATTAACCTACAAGTTGGCCCGGAAGTAGATTGCAGCAATGGTTGTCCCCCTACTGAACCTCCACCACCAACAGTATATTGTCCTCCATGTGTCAAGGACCAGTGCACGTACTCCATGTGTCAGGAGGCGGTGAGCGTGCCCTACCCTGGTGACTGCACAAAGTTCTGCAAGTGTGACCACATTGGCCCAGTGGAGTTCAAGTGTCCCGATGGTCTGGTCTTTAACAACGAATTGGGTGTGTGTGACTGGACTTCAACTTGCAAGGATGATGACATGGGCTGCCTAGGTTCACCTCCCTGTACTACAACTGCACCTCCTTGTACCACAACTGCAGCGCCTTGTACTACAACCACCTCTCCCTGCACTACAACTACCGCTCCCTGTACGACTACATCACCCTGTACCACCGCACCACCATGCACCACCCCAGCTCCTGCCCCCATCATCCGCTGTCCTGACTGCGTGAGCCAGCAATGTACGTATTCCATGTGTGAGGAGGCAAAGCACCTACCCTACCCTGGTGACTGCCATAAGTTCTGCAAGTGTGACCACATTGGAGCCGTGGAGTTCATCTGTCCCGATGGTCTTGTCTTCAACCCTACGTTAGAAGTGTGTGACTGGCCTTATAACGTCGACTGCAACATTTGTATGCGAATGCAGAGGTGCTAAATGACCGAGTTTGATATTTTATATAACTACTTTATTTTGCTCCACAACTGAATTTTAAATATGATTATGAAATATGTAACTATTCAGAGTAAATAAATAAAATAAAACAGCAAACAGCTATAATTTTTAGTTATGTATAATATATTAACATCCCACCCAAATTACGTCAGAAGTCATAAAAGAATTTTTAAAAAAAAAGTGCATCTATGATTGCTTGAAAATATGACAACTAACTTTGTAACATGCTAAATTACTTTAAAAATAAAAAAATATGTGTTATTGAAAGTTTTATATTATTATTTATATATTAATATATTTGTTTCAGAAAGTAATAATACAATTGCTATTACCATTCAGAAATAGGCGTAAGAAATGTTGCTGAATATTTGATTCATATTATTCTATGAACTTAGTTACACATTTAAAGCAGAAAATATATAAATTTAATAGATTATTGAATGAGATAGAGAGAATAAAGCTATCCTATTAAATGTGTATAAAAAAAGGATTTAATGTATAATTTACTCTTAGCTATAGATAAGGTTCAGGTGGTTCATTGCAGTATTCAATATACCTCTAAAATATCTTGTATTGCCATTTAACTTTTACCAGTATATAAATTGTAGATGTATGCAACATAGCCTGTTGAATGTTTACCTTACCTAATAAATGCAAAATTTATTGGTATATACATATTTTTAAAAAAATTACGAGAGTATTAAAATTTACTAATACCGAATGACACCTCAAAATTAATAGAATCACATGATTGCAAGTTGAAAAACCTTATAATAATGGCTTTTTAAATTATATAGTATAGGTCATTTGATTATACATATTATTCTTTGTTTAATTACCAAGTGCTATAATAATTACTTGATTTGATAACTGTATCCTGTTTAAATATGTTTAAGATGTTTAAGGGAGTAGGGTACCGACCTTATATCTCAAAAACTAGACGTTTTTTGGGTCTAAATTTGGTGTCATTTTGTAGCTAAGGTTCACCTAGCCGTGGTAAAAATTTCATGATGTTTGACCCTCACGAAAAAAAGAAAAAAATTATTGGAATTAACATTGGGCCTTATGGGCTTAAAATTTCAAAAAATAATTTAAAATTAATTTGCACGGTGACTCCCCAAAATTGGGATATATTTGAAATTGTCTCAAGCTGAAGTATTATTGTACAAAATTTCAAATTTTTTGACGAGAAAAGTTTGAGTCTAATGGCCGACGTCAATATATAAAATTTGTATATTAAGATCTCTCGTTAAAAAAAATATATATATTTAATGTTGATATATATATTATTCAAATTTACTCCGTACAATTTTTTGATACTACGCCAATATAATATAGAGCACTGATTATATAATAATAATAATAATTGGTTTTTATTAAGAGGCCACAAAAGGTACATACCCACTTACATGGTACTCTGACTGTTCTTTAACAATAATCACTTGTCAGAGTGTTTCATAATTTTGATTATCCATAATACATATAATTATCAGTCTTCAAGTAGCATTTATCAAAATACATCTTAACTTAACATATTCTTATATACTGAAAAATAATAACTACATTATCATTCACTTTTCCACATATTCAGAATTTAATGAAACACATAATACAATTTATACAAAATAAAGATATTATTTAGACTTTATACATTAATAATTTTCTAATTTATTTATTATAATAAAAATGCAATTTTTCTCATGAAAAATCGCGATAGTTCAGCCATTAATAATAGTATCAGTTATATCTATATATTCATTTATTATCCTTTTATTTATGAAGAGGAAAATTATAGGGTTAAGATTCATTATTAATATTTTTATATTATTTTTATACAATTTCCTTTTCAGATTTTATAACATATAAGCCTTTTTATATTTTTTAAGAAACATTTTAGTTGCATGATTTTTGAATAATTTTTTTGACTCAGTTTTATAAAAAAAGTTTGGTAAATTATTCCAAAGTTTTGATCCTTTTACAGCAAATGAATTATCATAAATATAACAACTTGATTTAGGTGGTAATAGGAAAAATTTATGAGATCTTGTTGCTCTGGAAGTTTTATTCTTTAGAGGTGTGAGATATTCATATAAATATTGCGGTTCTTTAAAGTTTAATAGTTTGTGAATAGTGCATAACATATGTAAATGTTGCCTCTCGTTAATTTTTAACAAATCTAATTTTTTATAATACACACTTACATGCTCATTTTTTTTAACATTATAAATATATCTTATTGCATTATTCATGAGCACTTGAAGTCTATTTTTTTGTCTATTATTAATATTACACATTACAACATCACAGAGAGATATACAACATATAGAGAGATCCTTAAGACCTTAAGAGACATAATATATTTCAAGAGAAATGTTTTCACTTGGCATTCACAAATTTAGCCCTACAGGTGAGCAGTATTGGATTTGCGTCCAGTTCCCACATAATTGCACATAATTGCATTTGGCATTCTAGTATATATTAATAACTATTGCTTCCAAGTTTTAATTTGTTTCATAGTTTTTATTCATCATTCACAATTTTGCTCTAAAGACGGATGATTACGTGCCCAATAAATAAATTATTAAATTCATAGAATCCCCTTTTACTCTTGTAAGATTTATTTTTTTTTTTAATTTCTATTTTACATATTGTTGCAGCAAAAAAAAAAAAAAAAAAAAAAAAAAAAGCCATACATGAATTATCTATAATTATAGGAATTAGGTACATTCTCAATTTCAATAAAAGTTCTTTCTCATATTATTAATTTATTTGTTGTAATTTTGCACAAGCAGCAAAATAATTATTTCCCATTTAAAATAAGGCTATATTATTAACAATTTGCTCTATAAAGTTACAACAAATTAATGTATATATGTGAATGAATAATAATTATCTACCTAGTACCTATATATTACTTACCTTGTACAAAAATTTAACATGTAATAGTGACGAATTTGATAGCTCCAAAGATTCAAAAAAGAAAATGAAATAAATAAATAAATAACAGTCGTGAGGATTTAAAAAAACACACGATACGATGTAAAATTATATAGACCTTAGTCTTATATAAAATTTTATTAGTCTCTATATATTAAGATTATGATTACAGATTTGTATGCTGAGAATCTTTTGAGTGAGAATATTTAGAAAAATACAAATTACTTTTGATTTTTGATATCAAAGCGCTGTTCGAGTGTGGAGCCACTTGAGATTTAATGTGATATATATAGCACTTTAAAACTAATTAAAGATATATTAAATATTGATAACCTTCTTCTTAATTTTTGAATAACAAATACGTCATATATATTAGATTACATATAGGGTTGGAGTCGGTTAAATATTTATGTACGCTAATGTTTAATCGCAGTTTGAGTTGACGTTTTTAAAACTTTGGTTTTGAACTTAAGCAATGCGCAACAAAAGGTAAGAGTTTATGAAGTAATAGATTTTTACATTATATACTTCATTATGAATATATTAATTAACAAAGTATATATAGTTAATATCAGAGTTTGTTAATTTTAAAATATTTAATATTGATTAAAATTTTTTTACAAAAATTACAAAACTATTTTTTTGATTTGATACTGAAAAAATAAATAAGTAATAATTTTGCTATTGCTCATTTTTAGCACAATTTGTTCATTACAGCAAAATCTATGCTGGGCACTTCATAATATGTTACTTTGTATAAATATTATGTTGTTCTAATTTAACATCATTTAGGCTATAAAATGACATAAATACAGCATAAATTATGTAATTTATTCTTTCCGTTATGATACATTGTTATTTGTAAAAATTAAATTTGAAATATATATATATATATATATATATATATATATATATATATATATATATATATGCACACGCCTCCCGAATAAATCTGACCGAAGCGTTAATCTCTCCAAATGTTAAATATATAGGGAACCTTTAACGCAAGAGGTCAGATTTATTTGGTAGGAGTGCACTGTACATACATATACATTACACACAGAAACACACACATAATCATACACTTTAAAATAGCATGACAATTGCTTTCAACGATATTGTAAAATTTAAAATCTTAAGAAACCGTTTCACTGTTCTCAGATCATTTAAATTATCGTATACTTCCATAATTCCTCCGCAACTACTAAATAGAGATTTTAAATTTTCAGTACATTATCAATATAAATATAAATATTAGCTTTCTAATAGTCTAACAAGTATTTAAATCCAATACATAAATAATTAATTAATTTGATTGAAAGTATTATTTTATTTTTTTATTAACTTACTGAACACGCAGAGAAATGACTCAACTTTGCTTTGACATATTATTCTTAACATTTTGTATCGACACAATATATGTACAGTCATTCCAATAAAAAATGAAATTCTATTGGCATATGGGAATAACATGTATTTAGATAGAGTTTTGCCGTCAAATGAAATCTCCATCTGATTGCATTGAATGGCCATAAGCCAATACAATTTCATTTTTTATTGGAATGATTGTACCAATGTTTTATCGTTGCCAAGAAAGTGTATGGAAGTCAGCTCAGTAAATACCTAAAACAGCAGAATGTCATGACAAAGTTATACGTCTTGCGTTGCGTCCGACCTCACGTCAGAGTAGGTGAATGAGAAAATAAAAAGAGACTATGGCCAAAACAAGGTCGTTACCGCCAAAAGCTGTATCCGTGGTGCTAAACCAATCAGAGAGCGTGTTATAAGCCTACTAGCCAATCACAGTTGACTTTACATTGTTAATTATACTGTATCCACTCGAACTAGTATTGGGAGAAGTGTATAATATGAGTTGACAAGGCAATCAGCTATACATGCAGTGCAAATGTGGACAATGAACCACGGATAAAATAAATCGCGTAATTTATGCTACAATTAGCATAACTAACTGAAATATTTTAGAATACAAAAAATAATTATTATACTGCACAACGTGCTTGTTATACTTTGCAGTATAATTGTTTTTTATTATTAAAGAAATTGTGTTTTTATTAATAATATGTTTATGAAATTAGGCTATAATACATAATATACATTGAGGAAGACTAATAATTTTTAGGGGGTAATTTTATTTCATATTCTAAAAGAGTACATTGTACTGAACCGACACATGTGTGAATTTTTAATTTTTGACTTCATGAAGTATTTTTAATTAATTTTTTAAAGTCACGCAACTTTTAAGTTGCAGCCTGTGACGTCATTTTGTGACAAAACAAAAATTAATGAACTGAAAAATGAGAAATTCACATATGTATTGATTCAGGACAATAATGTATACTCTTTTAAAATATGAAATAAAATTACCTCCTCAAATTTTTTGTACTCTTCCTCATTGTGCTAACAATTATGACTACCGTATTTATTTTTGTCCTTCCAAAGTAAAGTAATTAGTAATTACGAAAATTATGTTTATTTCATTTTTCTCAACGTACATTTTAATGCTTCCAGTTAATAATTAAAAATAAATCTTTTTTTCTACAAATTGATAACATATTGTAGAGTAAATTAACATAAATAGATTAAAATGGTATGTAGACATAGAAATACACCTTTCCATTTTTGCTGTGTAATTGTGATACTATACAGTAGATCATTTATTCAAATTTTATTACTGTGTTTACTACCAATGTATCGGGCAAGTAAAGCCGCCTGTTTTTGGATAATAATATAAACTATCGAATTAAAAAATAAAAAGAAGTTTATTCATTTTTTTTTCTCTTACAAACCAAATACAAAAAAGTATGAACATTCGAGAGAAATAAAATGATAATAATAAAAAAAAAAAAAAAAGTTTCAAGAATCTGACTTCTAAAATCTAACTGACTCAATATATTTCGTAAGAAAGTTTATGCACGAACAGAAATAAAAATACGTAATAATTATGCTATGAGCCTGATATCAACAACAAGATAATTTATGCTATTTTATGTATAATAATTATGCTGCACAGCATCGTAACAACCAATATAATAATATGCAGCGTATTGATCTGTGCACCAAAATAGTAACGTCTATACTATAAACTATAATACTATACTTGCCTCAAAAAGCCTGAGATACCTGCCGTTCGACCTTTTACGGTATCGCCCAGCCGCCCCCCTTTGAAATGCGTACGAGAAATGGGCGATACATTAGTGGTAAAACTATAAATCGACTGAGGTTTTTTGAGTCTAGTATATATATATACGATGACAAAGTTAGCATAAATGACGCAATGACTTTTGTCCAAGTCATCTATTGAAATGGCTATTTTTTATTTAATTTTCAATTTTTTTTATTTATTTTTTTTAATTTTCTATTATTCTTGTTAACTTAATGAACATACGTGTTGCAAAATTTGTAGAAAATTTTATCATATTGTTGTACCCTATTGTTGTTTTTACAGTGGCTAATTACATTAAGGGCTGTAAGCTGCAACCTCTAGTTAAACCTTAGTTATCTTTTTTTAATTGTTGCAACAATCAAAATAACAACTTAACTACGGTTTAACTAGTTAGTTAGCGTTGCAGCTTATGGGGGTTATTGTTGTTATAAAAAAATAGACTGCACTAGGTTGTCTGGATTAAAATTATTTTGTAAAACTTTATCTTATTCTCAATTGCCTCTTAATTATCTTGCAAACCTCCAGCTCGATTTCCAATAGTTTATCGAAACCAAAACCTGTTATCGCTGTCCTCAGCATAATTATACAATTCGTCATATTATGATGACGCATGTCCACTCGATTTCAGTCATTCAAGTTTCTTGACTTATCTTAGATTTTGCTCTTCTAGACAGTTTATATACGTTTATATTTTCTTGAGGGTAAAACGGATAAAAAGGAAAATATTTGCCATTCAAATACTTTTTTACCTCCCCCCCCCCTCCTTGGGTTTTTGAAAATACTATCAAGTAGAGGAGTTAATTTAATTCTAAACATAATAAAATATTTGTATGCGTATACATGAAACTAATTATGTTATTTGTTATGCTTGTCTCAAGTTAACGTTATTGAATAGCGCTCACATTATATGATATAGTGATATAACAACGCGTATAAAGATCTTAGTGGTCAGAGCTCTAGATATCCGCGAGAGAGATCTGCAAGAGGGAGTTAGAGGAAATCCGTGGGATGGAGGTGTTTGCTACGTTGGGGGGTCACGGGGTTAAATTATCTTGGTATTACATGATTACATCTTACTTATCATATATTTTGTCAATTATAATTATTATCACCAAGCTTATAGTAATATATTATCACTTCTATAAGTATCCTAGACCTGATACGTTTAACCAATATTTTTATTAAAGTGAGGATCGTATAATGCATATTCGTGACATAGTAAAAGCACTGAATTTCCTCTTATACGCAACATGACGGGAGCCGGCCCTTAAATGTGACAATAGATTATAGGGGGAATGCAATGTTTTATACTGTATAAAACTTAATTAGAATGGAAGCTTTTTTTAAAAATATATTATTTTTAAAAGTTAGAGAAGCATGTGAAAAAAAAACTAGTTTAGGTTATACCTTGTTGTGTAAAGATTGACTATTTTTAAGGTACAGTGAGGGACACACTTAATTGCTCAGCAAAAATACTTGTATTATATCTTCTTTTTTTTCTTTCTTTAAATATGCTGCATATTTTACTAAGCAAAATGTTTCTTGGTGAAACATAAATTTAAGCTCAATCATGCACCTCCTGAATGCTGTGCGTCGTCATAGAATGCATGTATTACATTAAATATGCATCGTGCAACGTGTTGTGCTCTCACTCTTTACGTATACGCACACAGCAGTGGCTTGAACCTATAATACTCGTTGAGGAGTTACAAGTCAGCTGCCTTCACCACTCGCGGCCATATCAGCTCAGTCAAATGCAAAATGAATTATAATGCAAATTCAAATTGTTCTTAATTTATTATACAAGATTTCCAATATAGCGTTTGAAATCTAGAATAATAAACACTTCACTTTATCTAAAGCTGCAATTGATAATAATTTTCCCGTTCCTCTTAAGGCCGGCGCAGCCGTCAATCGGTTCCGGTGCGAAAAGAACCGATTGGAGAGCGATTAGCTCCGTCCGATAAGGTAGCGCAGCCGTCATGTTATCGGAGCATGGTTACAAGTCCGATTGAGAATTCCCGAGTCAGCCCGAGTCAGCCCGAGCGCTAGCTTTCCAGTACTGCGCATGTGCTTGATATGTGACGTCACACTTTTTCATTGGCTGTCGCTCGCTTTGCTGAATCGCACACATTCTATTGGAAGCGGTCGCGCGAGCTATCGCAAAAAGTTAGAAATTTTCTAACTTTGTCGGACTTTTTCGCACGGGCCGACAGAGTTAAATTTGCGACTGCATGCACCGTTATCCAAAACTAACAGCCAATAGGAATCGAGCGATAGCTATCGCTCACTGTCGCTCCGAGACCGATTGACGGCTGCGCCGGCCTTTACTAAACTTTGTCTCATGTAATCTCAATTTAAAATAAGTCGTATTCCATATTTGTAAAGAGCTATAATTAACATGCTTGTTATACAAAACTTAAAAAAAAAATCATTATTTGCGGTCAAGTAGCACTCTAGTCACGTAATCACTACTTGTTCTTATATAAATATATTCTATACATAAGGATTATAAAAAAATGTCACAATACACTGCAAATACTTAAAATAAATATAGAAACTGCATAGATATGCGTAAATACTTAATTATTGATATGAAATCATATTTTTATGTGCCGTTCATTTTTTAAGTTATTCCAGACTTTTTTATAGATCTAACCTTCATAATATGTACTTTAATTTGCAATTTTGAATAGTTTTAAAGAAAGATGAGAATAATTAAGAATTTAAAGAAAGAGAAATAATTTATGAAGTTCCACCCCTGCAAGTTAACATAATTCTTTATGTATATACATAATCCAAGAGGAAACCCTTCTAATAGTTCTTTTTCATTATTATGAATACATTTTAAAAGTAACAGAGTATATCCACTGATTACATCATATTCTGCGTAAAGGTTCATTTAGTCTATTCTATTCTATTCTATTCTATTCTATTCTATTCTATTCTATTCTATTCTATTCTATTCTATTCTATTCTATTCTATTCTATTCTATTCTATTCTATTCTATCCTATCCTATCCTATCCTATCCTATCCTATCCTATCCTATCCTATCCTATCCTATCCTATCCTATCCTATCCTATCCTATCCTATCCTATCCTATCCTATCCTATCCTATCCTATCCTATCCTATCCTATCCTATCCTATCCTATCCTATTCTATTCTATTAATAAAATTTGAACACAAAACTAAATTTCTCGGCATTATTATTGATGATAATTTAAGATGGTTTGAGCACATTGATTATATTTCTAAAAAACATGCATCTACAATTTTTGCTATCAGAGAGTTAAAACACGAAAGCCAGATTGATTGTTTAATTACTATGTATTATGCTAATTTTCACTGCCACATAAAATATGGAGTAACATGTTGGGGGAATTCTATTGATGTCATTAAAGTGTTTAAACCGCAAAAAAAGGTAATTAGGATTAAAAGTGGCGCAAAATATAGAGCAGAATGTAGAGACATTTTCAAAATACTAACTATTCTTACCCTACCATGTGTATAAATGGAAAGTGCTTTAAAAGTCAAAAATGTTTTGGAATTTCTTAAAAGTCATGAAATTCAGCATAGTCATAATACAAGGAGTAACAAGGCAAAAATTCAAAGTATATACAAAAGAACGGAGATGTACAATAAGGGTCCCTTCTGTGGTTCTCTAAACATTTATAATAATCTGCCATCCATATTAAGAAAGGAACCAGATCAAATTATGTTTAAAAGAAACTTAAAAATATTTTTATTAAATAAACAATATTATTCAGTTGACGAGTCTATTAACGACTCAGATAAGTAGTTATTTGTAGTATATATTTTTTTGTGTATTGTTTTATTTTTGATGTGTAATTGTTTTTGTATATTGTTTATTGACTATCATTTCTGTTTGCTTGTATTTTTTTAAAGCAATAACCTGGACAGATGCATATTTTTATGTTTTGTGTGTGTAGGATGAAAGAAATGAATAAAGAATTTTGATTTTGAAATTTGAATTTATTCTATTCTATTCTATTCTATTCTATTCTATTCTATTCTATTCTATTCTATTCTATTCTATTCTATTCTATTCTATTCTATTCTATTCTATTCTATTCTATTCTATTCTATTCTGTTCTGTTCTGTTCTGTTCTGTTCTGTTCTGTTCTGATCTATTCTGTTCTATTCTATTCTGTTCTATTCTATTCTATTCTATTCTATTCTATTCTATTCTATTCTATTCTATTCTATTCTATTCTATTCTATTCTATTCTA
Organism: Ecdyonurus torrentis; assembly: GCA_949318235.1. NCBI lineage: Eukaryota > Metazoa > Arthropoda > Insecta > Ephemeroptera > Heptageniidae > Ecdyonurus > Ecdyonurus torrentis. The sequence goes on along the minus strand of OX439132.1, from coordinate 38,943,369 downwards.
TTCTATTCTATTCTATTCTATTCTATTCTATTCTATTCTATTCTATTCTATTCTATTCTATTCTATTCTATTCTATTCTATTCTATTCTATTCTATTCTATTCTATTCTGTTCTGTTCTGTTCTGTTCTATTCTGTTCTGTTCTATTCTATTCTATTGATCTATTTTATAACAAACTAATATATTACATCCACTATCCACTGATTATATCATATTCTGCGTAAAAAGACATTCACCTGTAGATTCCAATAATCAGCGTTTTTGCTATCCTTAGAATATGAAGTTTATTATTATTTCATAAATATGATTGTAGTGAAGCAGAGGGTCGTAATCGAATAAAATAAAAAGTGAATCTTTATGTGCAAATTATTATTTTGACATTAGGACAGAACTGTTTTAGAGCATTTTTCATCAATGGTTACAAATCCATTTCTTTCTTTCTTTTGATATTCCAAAAATATATTCTTTTTGTCTTACTCTTATTTTATTCTATACGAAGATGCAATTTTTTGTATGATAAGTTGTGCTTTGTTTGTTACATATAATAATGTGATATTTTGTGGAGGTCACACATGTATAAATAGTACACAAATATTATTTAAAAATCTTCATAAATGAATGTAAATGGCTTGATAATAATTAACATAGCAATTCAAGTGAGTGAACACTTGAGATTTGAATGTGATATATAACACTTAAAAATTACCTGAAGATAAATTGATAACCTGCTTCTTAATACCAAATACTTCACAATTATTAGATTAAACGTAGGGTTGATTTGTTTAAATAGTCGTGTTATTTGAGATTTGTACACAGTTTGAGTTGAGGGTTCTGAAATTTTCATAGTTGGTCTATAAGCCGAGATGAAAGGTAAGCAGTGCTAACTATAGTTGTAATAACAGTTTGATACTAAAACAAGTTAAAATAATGTGCTACAGTTTTCTTTTTTAAATAATAATTTTTTTAATTGATAAAATTAGCAAATGAAAGTTATTACTTCAAGCAATTGCATGCGTATTTAATTAAGCGTAAATACATATTTAACTATTTGTCATTTATATATTTATTTTATAAAAATATTATTTTATGACAATATATATATATTTTTACATATTTATATTATAAGTAAAATTGATATGAATTTTTTATGGAGCACTAACATTTGTTTTCATGCAAAGTGTACCGAACGTGTGTTATTAAGTTATTATCCATATATTAGTTAATCATAATAAATAATTAAATCAGTCAATGGTTTTATTAGATAGTTGATGATATTTCATTTAAATGGTAACTTCTCTATGCACCTATTTCAATAGTCAATTTATAAAATATTTCAACTTTTTTTTTATATATATTTTTAATCTTTAAGAATTATAAAACAATGAAGTTTTAAGCCAAAATGTAACATCTTCGGAACCAATTGAAAAAAAAAATAATATTTTGATCAAAATTAAACTCTTATGATATATAGGCATAAATTAATAAGATTGATGATATTTATTTTTTGGAAATATTTTCATACTTAAGGGAGATAAAACATTTTAAAACTTGAACCTTTTTCGTACTGACTTTTTTTTTCTTGAACAAAGTACAAAATACGCTAAATTTAGTTACTTTTTTAATGAGATATTTGCGATCAAAAGATGATATTTAATACTTTTTTCATCTGATTTAAAGCTTATATTAGACAAATTTAATTTTTTTACAACACTTTGATTATACGAATCAAAATTAAAAACCTATGTTAGCTGATTCGAGGTTTGCACTCTAATAAAATAATATTTCAAAACCATTTATTTCAAAATTATTTATTTTGTAGTAATTTCTTTAATAGTGCTATATTATAATGCGTAAGTTACAAATATATGTTAAAGTGAGCCTTGTAAAAGTATTTGTAGTGAAAAAATGAACTCAGATCCTAGTAATATATTATAGCAAAATGCTTTTTCTCTCTCTCTCTTTCTTTCTCTCTCTCTCTCTCTCTCTTTTTTTTTTTTTTTTTTTTTTTTTTTTTTTGAGTTAAATATTTTCTTATGGGGGAAATGAAGTAGCTAAAACTAAAGTTTTAATTTGATGACGTATATCTTGTTTGAAGATCAATAATTTGTTTTGATTTACTATACGTTGAAATTTTTACTGTACATACAACTTTTTACTAAAAGATTGAATACTATTGGCATAATATGGGAATAACATGTATTTAAATGGAGTTTTGAGTTAACTAAAAACTCCATCTAATCGTATTGTATGGCCATAACTTCATAAGCCAATACAACTTAATTTTTTAGGTTAATGTTTTAAATATTAATCTATGTGGTTATAAATAATAACTTTCATCCAAATTACTTGAAATGAGGAAGTCTACACGAAGTTAACCCCTATTTTGAATACGTCATTTGAAAGAGAAAAGGTAGTAGATAAACTTGGCATAGGCAATTACCTGGAAATTTAACGTTTTATTTAATAAAAGAAGAAATAAAAAATTTCAATTCCCAACCCTTTGCCGACTATGACGTCATTTGTTGACATCCGATTTTCAATTGTCTTCTGGATTTCATGCAACTGCTACAAATTCAAAAAATTTAACGGCCAACGGCCACCTTTCAACAATGGGATCGTTTGAAATCTAGAAGACATTTGAAAATCGGATGTAAACAAATGACGTCATAGTCGGCAAAGGGTTGGGAATTGAAATTTTTATTTCTTCATTTATTAAATAAAACGTCAATTTTCCAGGTAATTGCTTATGCCAAGTTTATCTACTACTTTTTCTCTTTCAAATGACGTATTCAAACCTAGGGGTTAACTTCGTGTAGACTTCCTCAATGAGACCATGATACAATAATGAGACAAGCAAAAGCTTTGAATGTCAGAAATAGTGAAAATTTCAGCATTTAGAACAATTATAACTGAAGTTATAGCTGCTTTGTTCTTAAAAGCTTGTCAAACCCAGACAAAAAAAGAATCATTGGGTTGCACTTTTTTAGTATTGTCGAGGTCTTATATATTATGTTTTATTTTTCAAGAGGGAAAAAAACTTTGCAAAGGTTCTCTTATACCGTTTTTTTTTAGACAGTATATATAATAACTTTAAGGATAACTTATAAAATAGAAACAGAAAAAGAAAATTTTATTAATTATATTTTGTTATTACTTATAATTTTATTTTATTACTTTTAATCTATGTTTAGATCATTCCAAAAATATAATATTCATATTGTACAATACTTTTACAGGTGTCAGAATGGGAGGATTAATTTCTTCCACTGGCATCAATTAATATTAGGTATTTCTTAAATAAATTAAATAGTAAAATTCAAAAGGATATTTATGACAGTGTTTAGTAAAACATAGCTCTATAGGATAATATAATATTTAAAGTAAAAATTAAAAGTACAAAAAAAATAATAATAATACGTAATAATAAATATATATATATATTTAAAAAAATGGATTTATTCTAAAATCAAATATATAGAACATTTTAATTATTATGCATTTGTATAACTGTATTACGACGGCTACGCGGCATTTCGGTACTAGTGCAATCTCCGCGGATGCATTTTTGGCACATGTGTATTCTCCGCGCTCACCTTTTTTGAAACATCTTTATATGCTTAGCCTGTACAGATGTGCCATTAGTAGGGGTGGCGTAGATTGCAAATGTGCCAAAATTGCACCCGCGGAAATTGCACAAGTACCGAAATGCCGCGTAGCCCTCGAAGATGAAATCCGAGTTTTAGAATGAGTATATATGTAGATTTTGTATTGTTATTATTATTATTATTGTTATCTATTTTTGTAACAGTTTATTATATCTATCTTTTAATATACTGTACAGTAGTATTTATAGTTACATTATTTTGTTTCCATCAGTTTATCAGCATCATATATATAGTTACAATTAATAAATAAGTAAATATCTATGAAACCTTTTTATAAGTGCGATAATACAGATAATAACATAAGGGTTCAACTGTAATATTTATTTAAATTTAAATTTCCAATTTGCTTGTTACTGCGTCCATATTTAAATTTTTGTATTATCATTTCTCAGTGCAACTATTTGTTGTTGTTTTTTTACGTTAAAATATTGATTTTTTAACTGATTGTAAAAAGAAGTGAACAATCAATATTAAACTATGGAGGAAAAAAAATGTAATTTTATATCTCACTACAAAAATTAAATATATTAATATGTTTGAAGAAATAATTTTAATACGTAAATAGAGGGCTTACTTTTGTATTATTTTGGTTGAGTAGAGTGAGCAACTCTACTCCAACCTCACTTTTTCTTTGATGCTATGAGTCACTTTTTCACGCGCTCAATGCATAAATTTCTTAATTTTTATATGTTTTTATGAAGCTGATAGTAGAAGATGTCAGAACCGTATTAGTTTTCTATATAGTACCAATGTTATTGATATTGTAATAGTGATGTTCGTAATCCCTGTTTCTTTGCTCCAAAAAATGCGCAATTACATTTAAATAGCATTAGGTGATCGTCATTTTTCGTGGTTTGGAGCAAAAAAAAAAAAAAAAAAAAAAAAAAAAATTACGAACATCATTATTATGGCTCGGGAAATCACTTTGTAACATAAGAAAAATAGGACTCAAAATTTTCAAATTTGAAATATTTTCATTTGACCCTCTCATTTTGTAAACATAAATATTTAATGTGTTTAGATTTTTTTATTTTCTTAGAACACAAGCAAATAACCATAAAAACTAACCCAAAGTGTAAGGAATTCATAATAGTTTAGAAAATTTTGTTATCTTCAATTTCAGTTTACTTTTTTTCTCCTTCCTTCTTTCTTGAATTAGATATATTTATTTTAAACTTTTATTAAGAAACATTTATTTAGTTAACATAAACTTTAAAATCTAATGCTATTAGAAATTTTGCCTTGTCGCGGATTTTAACTAGATTATTATCATTATTTAAAAAAAATTACTTCTCTCCTAAAGTTATAAAGATATTTCCAAATAAAATAAACTTTATTTTAATGTTACCAACGTTGAAATTCTGAAAAATATATAATATCCTTACAAAATTATTTCTATATAAAAATCTCAATCAAATAACAGGAATTTTTATAGCAGAAATTTTTTATTAAAAATTCTAAATAATAAATAATAATAATAATAAATTTTCAAAACTATTATAAATGTATAATTATACATGGTTATATTATTATGAATAAATTAAACTCAATTTAAATGAAATAAAACAAAAATAATGTTATTTGAGGAACTAAATTTCAACTTTGCTTTTTGCTATAGTTTCCGTGTTCCTGTGTCTTGCTCTGAGTTGGGCCTCCCTCGTAGTTGGACGACAAGTTGACTGGAAAGTTAACCGAAAAATTAGCCATCATGTTGGCCGGCAAGTTGGCCCGCAATATGGACCGGAAGTAGACTGCACCAATGGCTGTCCCCCTACTAACCCACCACCACCAACAGTATATTGTCCTCCATGTGTCAAGGACCAGTGCACGTACTCCATGTGTGAGGAGGCAAAGACCGTGCCCTTCCCTGGTGACTGCACCAAGTTCTGCCTGTGTGACCACATTGGCCCAGTGGAGTTCAAGTGTCCCGCGGGTCTGGTCTTCAACAACGATATAGGTGTGTGTGACTGGACTTCATCTTGCAAGGATGGTGACATGGGCTGCCTAGGTACTCCCCCCTGCTCGACCACAACTCCTTGTCCTGCAACTACAACACCCTGTACCACAACTACAACTCCCTGTACCACAACAACAACACCCTGTACCACAACTACAACTCCCTGTCCTACAACAACAACACCCTGTACCACAACTACAACTCCCTGTACCACAACAACAACACCCTGTACCACAACTACAACTCCCTGTCCTACAACAACAACACCCTGTACCACAACTACAACTCCCTGTACCACAACAACAACACCCTGTACCACAACTACAACTCCCTGTCCTACAACAACAACACCCTGTACCACAACTACAACTCCCTGTACCACAACAACAACACCCTGTACCACAACTACAACTCCCTGTCCTACAACAACAACACCCTGTACCACAACTACAACTCCCTGTACTACAACAACAACACCCTGTACCACAACTACAACTCCCTGTACTACAACAACAACACCCTGTACCACAACTACAACTCCCTGTCCTACAACAACAACACCCTGTACCACAACTACAACTCCCTGTCCTACAACAACACCACCCTGTACCGTACCTCCAACTCCCTGTCCTACAACAACACCACCCTGTCCTCCAAGTACGCTACCCCCATGTGAAACCACCAAACCACCATGCACCACAACTACTTGTGCCCCCGCGAAACTCTGTCCTGACTGCGTGAGCCAGCAATGCACGTATAATATGTGTGAGGAGGCGAAGCACCTACCCTACCCTGGTGACTGCCATAAGTTCTGCAAGTGTGACCACATCGGAGCCGTGGAGTTCGTCTGTCCCGATGGTCTTGTCTTCAATCCTCCGATTGAAGTGTGTGACTGGCCTTATAATGTCGACTGCAACATTTGTATGCAAATGGAGAGGTGCTGAACATCTTAATACTGAGGTTTCATTTTTATTTTTAAATATAATTCTTCTACTCTAGTAACTATTTAATTGAAACGTATTTTATGAATAATAATTTGTAGAACTGCAATAAAAGAAAAATACTTATTAACAATATGCATTTGTTTTAACAACAAAATCATTCAAATTCTCATTCGTAATAAAAACTCTCATGAATTCGGTTGTCTTGTATAATATGCTTAAAACAATAACAATAAATTTTATAGCATACTAAATTATACCCTGAGAACACAATTTCTCTTAACGTATATTATGATAAACTTTGGTTGATGGTTTCACATCTTCATCTAAATATTTACTATTCTTTTATTATTATTATTTTATTTTTATTATTATTATTTTTTTGTAATCAAATATAACGATTTTACTGTAAAGTTTTAACTGTGATTGTATCGTAGGTGTGATCTTTATCTTGCGTCATTTGAATGACGTGTTTGAATAATCAAATTTCTTAAACATTTAAAATGAAGTAGAGATATAATTTATGTGCTCATCTTATTTTACTTAATAAAGATGCTAAATATCTTGCGTGACGTAGGAAAATGAGTATCACTACTTTTCCATTTACTTATCGTTTTCCGTATATTACACTCGCTCGTATTTCCAACGTCAATGTTTAATAAATAAAATTACGCATTTTAATTTTGTATCGGCATTTTGATTATTTATATCATTATTATTATTTTGTTTCATTTATATTACCACTGAAATTGCACAATATATTTTATAACAGAAGCGTTAAAATATATTATATTGTTTCATCATATAATTTAGAGTATATAATACTATTTCTCTGATATGATTTGCCGTCTAATTTACAAATATTTACATTCCCTGCATCAATATTTGCATAAATTTAAATAGAAAAAAAATTTTGGTCAAATATTAATTAACGTTTTTTTAAACTATTACTAGAACAAATAACAACAAAATAAATAGCAAAATATTAGTCTATACAGTTCAAATACATAACACATACAAAATTTAAAAAACCTAAAAAGTTTAAATTATTGAATACTTTCAAAAATGAGTTGTTATATATTATCATTATAATTTTTATAAAACAAAAAAGTATACATAAAAAAACGGTTACAGCAACTGACAGCTTCTGAACCTACATACAAAATTGGAATTTGGGATTTTAAGTAAATTTTTATTTATATACTTTTAGTTATTTTATGTTGCAACGTATTAAATATTTGATTTTCTATATATAACTTTTAGAATTCATATACACAATCAATCTTTTTTAGTAATTTGAACATTATTTATAACAACTTTTTTAAAATTAAAATATAATAAACAATTGAAAAAAAATACATCAAGTTTAGTTTAGTTTATTATTATTTAAAAACTGTTTAAAAATAATACATTAATCTTTAAATTATTGCAGAACACTTTTTTTTAAAGAAAAACAAACAAAAAGTGTTTAACAATTAGGACATCTGTCTGTAAATTTGACATTCTTCATTTTGGCACCTTGATTCAAGATTTACAATACTATACTTAAAACTTAAAGAACTTAAACCCTTGCAATTTATATCCATAACTATATGGTATTATATATAATACTAAAAATAACCCTAGTCAGTCTTTCAGATTTATGACTTAAATTAATTACTAATTAATCAAAAATAAATGACACTAAATAAGTACGATAATACTTTAGCTTACGTGATTAACAAAAGTAATTAAAATGCCAACCAATCAGAAAGTAATCATCCCCCTACTTTTTTATTTTACTGTGCGTAAGAAAGTGAAATAATATTCAAAATATGCAACTTTGTGACGTAATTTATAAATTAAAACGCTGATTGATTTATTATTACTACTGATTGGAACTCTAAGCGCGTCACAAGGAGAAAGATAAGGTTTTGGACAAGACAACTTAAATACGAGGGAAACAGGTAAATTTGCAAACAGACGGTGGGGAAGCAAGCCTAGTACCAGACCAAACTGTGCAATAAACTTTTATTTCGAATGAAAGGTAAGTCCTGATCTTAAAATACTTTTGGTAATTCACTTTGAACTTTTCTTCTTTTGAGCATTTAAGTTTGGAAATATTGCAATTAAAAATAAATTTAGACAGTCGAATTAGAATAGTTTTGAAATAAAACTTTCATTATAAAAAAAAATATGAACCTAAAATTTTTGTTTTCTAAATGTTTTCAAAGTATTTATAAAAATATGTCATTTTATTTTATTTTAACTTTTTAAAATGAATTTATTAGCTTCATTTTTTTTTTTTTTTTGGCTATAATGATTTTTTTCTGTATGGTAAGAAAGAAAACTTTAAAATGAAACAAATGAAATAGTTTATTATATTTATTAAATTGCATGAAATAATGTTTTTATAGCATTTATATACAGTACTTTACTAATCAATCTTTATTTCCCCTCATAGGAGTCATTTTCATTGCTCTGCTCCTGGCAGCAGCAGCCACTGCAAATCCTATTGAAGGTAGTATCGAGGGAGCAGATGACTGTGGGTGTGTGACTACTCCACCTCCTAAGCCCACGGTTCGCTGTCCTCAATGTGTGACTGATCAATGCACTCCCAATATGTGCAATCTTGCCGTACTACTTCCATTCCCTGGTGACTGCAGCAAGTTCTGCGTGTGTGATAGTCTAGGTGCTATTGAGATGGATTGCCCTGCAGGTACCGAGTTCAGTGCCTCTTTGGGTCAATGTGTGTGGCCTGAACAATCTGGATGTTCTGATGATGGTCCTTACCCTGGATGTACAGTAACTACAACCACTACAAGACCACCAACAACTACAAAAACTACTACAAAACCACCAACAACCACAACCACTACTACAAAACCACCAACAACCACAACTACTACTACAAAACCACCAACCACAACCACAACTACTACAAAACCACCAACCACAACCACAACCACAACTACTACTAAACCACCAACCACAACCACAACAACCACAAGACCACCAACTACAACAACCACAACCACAAAACCACCAACCACAACCACAACTAAACCTCCAACCACAACAGTTCCCAATGATCCTACACCTACATTACCTTGCCAGACTGATCCTCCTAAACCAACCGTCAAGTGTCCAGAATGCGTGAACCAACACTGTTCAGTCAACATGTGCAACCAAGCGGTACCAATTCCATTCCCTAACGATTGTACCAAGTTCTGTCTGTGTGACCTCTCTGGCTCCATTGAGATGCAATGTCCTCCTGGTTTGATCTTCAGTCCAGAACAACACGTATGTGTATGGCCTCATGAGTGGTCTTGCTCCAACGATGATCCCTATGAAGGATGCCCAAGAACTTTCTTTTACTAATTTAATTTGAATTTAACCACTAATTTACCACACTGTATTTTATATCTCATTAATATTATTGTTAATCCTCATAATTATTTAAAAATACATTGATTTATTTATATTATTCATATACATAAAAATGCTTTTATTTTTTTATATCAGTAATTTATAAAATAATGTGAAAATTCTTATTCATTTTTTTTAATAAAAAACAATCATGATTTAAATAAAAACATAATGAAAACTAGAAGTTTTCTCACACAAGGTTATCTAAATTTCTATATTTTGTAGACTCCTCTTATCTGGATTCAAAATTGTTATCAAATAAATTATTGTTTCAAAACAGTATGAAATTAATACATTTAATATTTTCCTTATACTCTGAACTAATTAAATATCACTTAAGAGAGGATTAATGTAATTAATGGGTAATTAAGAATAAAATACTAAAACCGACCATTTAAACAGACTATTTTATTAATCATTGATATAAGTTTCATAATATAAATTTGCTGAAATAATAATTTATTTACTTAAAACCTATATTATTCAAATAGTTCAAATATAATTCAAAACGGTCACTAAAAGATTTATTTTTAATTGGAATTAATTGAAACGACAATAAGATAGAATTTTTGCTTTAATAGACATAAGTTTGTTTTTATTTTTATAACATTGATCTTTATTGTTATTATTATGCTTTCTTTGTCTTCAAATATAAAGTCCTGATAAAGCATATATAAGTGTTTTATCTTATAATGACAATGCCACTGAGAGAGTAGCTAATATCTTATCTACATATAGGTATTTTAGTATATGCATGACAGGTCGATAAAAAGTGATACGCGCATATTAAAACGTACGATTGATATTATTTCAACATTATGAAATTACTTTTTTACATTATATGTTGTTATGGATTAATCTGATGAGTATACTAAATATATGGGAAGTATCACAGCTCATTTTACATCATGATATTTTCAATAAAAAAAAATACTTTTTTTCTTTTCGTTAGACGGTATAATTATTAAGCTTAACACTATACAAGACATTACTATTATAATACTGTATATTTTGAGTTCAATTCTGTTACAAGGAAATTAATATATATAATTAAAATGTATCAAAGGATAAAACATGGTTTCAGAGAGAGAGAGAGAGAGAGAGAGAGAGAGAGAGAGAGAGAGAGAGAGAGAGAGAGAGAGAGAGAAATTACCGACCATGCATTGAAATTCTATGATCATCATATATATACATATACAGTATATATTATATCTGCACTGCAAAAATATCCTAGATCAATCATCATCATTCTTAATAAACTGATAACAGCTTTCTGTTAAAAAGACAGATTCTGGATTAAATCAGCACGGCCTGAAGTGTGTTTTTCTTTGAGGGGATAATCTGAATATAATTCGATCGAAGTATTAATCCCTTGTTGAGGAGCGCAGATTGACTTTTGTCATAACATGTTATCAGACAAAATGTCAAACGTATGTTTTTAGTCGTGTTCAAATATTATCAATACAATAAGATAATAGTCAATCAGGATGAGTATGTATTGATGATTTCCTAACATTTGAAATGCCGCACGTGCGCTAAATATGGAATATGGTAGATTTCTTACATAATATACTGTATCATATAAAAATTGCTTGTTTTATTTTTGATTTAGGAAAAAAAAAAGCTTTATAATTACATTTTAAATATATTACACAAATTTTTGAAGAAAAAAACGGTTGCTTCTCAAAATGAATAAGAAAAAAAAAATGTATAAAACGAATGTCTTGAAATGTAACTAAAATATGACAATACATTCACTGAATAATAATTAACTACGTATCTAATTCCATTAACTTGTTATCATTGTTTTGTTTTTTTGTTTTTGAATATTTGATTCATAGTAAATGTATAGTAAAAAAAAGTGTGAATATCAATGTATAGATAATCTGTTATGTGAAAATCGGATTAAAATATGATAATTATAATATCTTAATCCTCTCCTCATTAAACTTTTCTAAACTGTGTCTAGGGATTTGACTATGATGTAGTCATTGATAAATTTGTTATTGTATAGTATACGCAGTTGCTGTTTTCATTGAAGATTAATATGTGTGGTAAGCTTTATATATACTTGTTTAAAATTAAAATAAACAGTAATATATATGTTTGCGGGGAAATCCTAAATGTATTAATTTAAAGGAAGATAATAGAGGAATAAACAAACAATGTAAAATTCGTTACTTTTTTTTTTTACAATAATTAATAATTTCATTGTTTTCTCTTACAAATATGAGAAATACAAATTCTGAGGTATTTGTTATATTTTATATGTGTTGTGATGTACTCTATATTTTATTTATTAGTTTTTTATATTTTAATATTATTATAAAAATTATGGCAAAAATCTTATAATATACTTGAATGTTTTTCTTTACAATATACAGTATTTAAAGAAAAATAATTTCATTGATTTATTTTGAATTATAGTTGACATTCATTGACTCTATTATATTCTGTGTATGTGGACTTGCTCTGTCAATTATTAAAGAACTAACTTGAATTGGATTTTTTTTTTCGATTTAACTAAGTAAGACATGCTATTTTTCTCTTTTATTCTTACGTTATATAGTATTGATGCCTTTTATCTCTTGAAAGTTGACGTTATAATAAAAATTACAAATTTTTCTTTTCGCAGAATACGCAGCTTTTGAAATATTTAAGATACTTCAAGGCGTGCTGATGTAATATTAAAGTAGTTTCTTTTTCTTAAAAGGGTCAGTTTTTCAATATAGCCCTTAAATATAAGCCTTATATCTTCTTGTTTTATTTAATACTATAACACAACATATTGCATCATATATATATATATATATATATATATATATCAGTGGCGTAGCCAGGATTTTACCACAGGGGGGGTTCAGGTCCGAAGCAGCCGGGGCGAAGCCCCCAAAAGCCCGCCGCAGGCGCGAAAATTTTTGAGGCCACGCCCCTTTTTTTGATGAAATTTATGTATTTACTATGCATTTAATTTTAAATGAAGTAAAATTTAAGTTTGAGATTTTGACGTGCCAAAATGTGGATTTGCTTCTGACATACAAAATTATAAAACTACTATTTTATTTGCTATACATTATTAATATTTTATTTTAGAGACAATACTTGATATTTATAACTATTTAGTCAATTTTGACTGGGAATATCGAGTGGTAGCACAATAACACAATATGACCAGCAAAAAAAAAAAAAAAAAAAAAATCATAACAATAAAAATGAAATGGAGAGAAAAGCTATAAATATAATGCCTAATTAGGCCACTCTGATGAAGCAATATGCGGATATTGCATTAAACTAATGTTTTGATGCTCAAAATATTTTTAAGGGTGCATTTTTTTTTAAAGAATTCTATAAAAAATTATTTTAAAATTAACTAAAAATTATGAATTGCTGTGTATTCTTTTCTTTAATTTTATATAGCACTGTATTTACGAAGCCCGCAGAACGTAAAGCACCTGATAACCGCAACCCCAAGTACACAAAAACTTAAAAAAATATATATCATTAAACTTTACTGACAGAAAATACTTCCATTATTGTTAAAAGATGATTTCAGGAATACAAAATTACAACCTTAAAATAATTTTAAGCTTAATTCAAATCATTTTTCAATACTTTTTTTTTTTTTTTTTAAAGTTCAAAAGTACCGTCAGGTAATTTACTGTTTTACACTTTTACAATAAAAGAAAAACCCAGTCAAAACTAAAGAGAATTTCAGCAATATCTTATTGCAACTGCAGCAATTGCAACTTAAGTTTTGCAATACCAATTTTACTTCTTTTTAGTTTTTTTTTTCTGAATTGGCTAATTGGCTAAAAATCATCGAATACGGACTAGAATAAACTTAATATATTTTGAAAACTTCCTTATACTAGTAGTATAGTTTGAAAGTATTGTTTTTGTGTACACTTTGCAGTCTTGGGGTGTTCGAGTGCGACGTCGAAAATTTTTCGAACAGCACACGTACTCGAACAGTTCGTTTGCGAGTTCGTTTGGATTTTTAGAGGTGTTCGAGTTCGTGTTCGACGAACACCATTTTCCCTGCTGATTGTTCGAAATTTCAAACACGAAGTCGAACACTTTTGCAATTAAGTTTTACATGTTAAAAATTTTAAATTAGTTAAAAATTTAATATGAAAAATTGGTGTATTTTATGTAAAATAAAAGGATTTTCAACCATTTCCAATAATTATATACATACAAATATGTTTAAATAAAAAATAAAAACAAAAAAGTTTGTTTATTTGTATTGTATTTTTTTAAATAGCTTAGTCGAACACTTACGAACAGTTCAATCGAACAGTTTGTGATGTGTTTGACCTTGCAAAAAGTTCGAAATGTTCGTGTTTGGATCGTGTTCGAAAGAATTTTTAAGTGTTCGTGATCAGTTCGAGTTCGACTAAAATGGTGTTCGACCCCAACACTGCGCTTTTGAAATCACGTCGTTTATTTATTTTTATACCCATTCTATGCTAGAAAACTGTGAAGTTTTTACTTATAATTTTTTTTTTTGCACGGAAAACAGAAAATATAAAATATTTAATGAAAAATCTAGTTAATTGTTTGGTTAGTACTACAAAATATTTGATACCTTAAAGTCATATAGTGTCTATATACCGCTATACTATGTATCAGTGAAGAATGAAATATTAGTAAAATAATAATAATAATAAACATATTCGAGCGAAGCGAGAAATTTTTGACGATTTTTTCTCCTAAAATACTATTTTTGTTGCAAAATTTTTGTTCACTTTTTAATTTTGGTGTATATTTTCCAAATCCACAGGGGGGGTTTGAACCCCCAAAACCCCCCCCCTGGCTACGCCACTGATATATATATATATATATATATATATATATATATATATATATATATATATATATATATGCTGAAGTAAATCTATAATTGTTGCAATTTTATAGCCCTTAATTTTTGTGTTTTAGTTTCAACAAGTCATGGTTTTCTGTGCGCCGGTCATGATGACGTCATAGCTTTAGATTATACATAAAAGAGCGAGTGCAAGAGGGATGTACAATTCAAAGAATTTGATTTGACACACCATGAGGAGTAGTAGGTCAGGTTAGTTCTTATTTTATTATCATGTAAGTTTGTACTATTATTATCACAGCATATAGATTATTTATATTAATTATATCATCTATTACTTTTTATGATAGCGTTAATGTATACATTATAATACGGTATATGCTATACCAAAGAATATAATATAAAAAAGAGTCATTAAAAATATCGGAATTTACAATGATAAATTTTAAAGATATAAAGCACTTTATCTCAAGTGGTACATGAATACGTATAAAATGATTATGTGATATTATAATCTAAACTTAGAATTTGCATCATACGTGGTTTAAAAGAGGGGGAAAGGTTATAATTACGATATTTTGTTGCTCACGAGTAAATTATTATATTAAACATTATTATCAATATTTAAATGTACACGTACATAATATTATATTAAAGCATTTTAGTTCATTTTATAAACTTTGGTTTGCTGCTAATTTGCAACAGTGTTTGAGTGTTTACAATAAGTTATTGTATTTTTTTGGTATACCTTATTTTATATATATATATATATATATATATATATATATATATATATATATATATATATATATATATATATATATATATATATATATATATATATATATATATATATATATATATATATATATATATAATATTTTTACTTAGTCTAACATTTTTTAAAAAATTTAATCATATGAATGTGAGCCATAACTGTGCCAATTTAACATTTAAATTGATATCTGATAATAATAATGTATAAAATACATAATTATACAAGTGTATATATAAAAAAATGTTTAGTTGAATTAAGCACACTGTTTTATGCCATTTGTTTAGATACAAAGAAAAATAGATAAATATAGCTATAACAATTCAAAACTCAAGGATAAATTTTATATTTTAGTGTTTTGCCGTGCGCTGATTCTTGCGCTGCTCCTGCATGGGACGACTCTAGCTCATGGACGCGGGTGTAACACCACCCCACGCCCAACATGTCCCGGTAAGCAGCCCTGCACCATTAAGCCACCTCAGCCACTGAAGCGGTGCCCTGAGTGTGTGAACGTTCGCTGCACCCCCAACGCTTGCAATCTCGCAGTTGGCGTGTACTACCCTGGTGACTGCACTAAGTTTTGCAAGTGTGACCATGGAGGAGCCATCGAGTTCTCTTGTCCAGAAGGTCTGTTCTTCGAGGAGACACTGGGAGTTTGTGTCTGGCCGCATCAGTCCTCGTGTTCCAACTCTATCGTATATCCTGGTTGCGAGCAGCAAGTACATCCATTAAATTAATATAAATCTCTTGCTGCAACAGTTCGTTTAAAAGTTTATTTTACTTTATATTAATATGAATTTTAGTTTCATGGACTATCTCACTATAAAATTAAATATTTTTAAATCTATAATAGGCCATTCACAAAAATAAACAAAACATTAATTGTCATAAAAATTAAATTTTTAGTGGGATAAAAAATAAGCGTGCAAAGAGTTTGATGAAATATTACATTCATGTTATATTTAATTAGAAAAAACTATGAATTACAAATAATCATGCTTCTCTACGCAATTATTCAGGGTTGTAGATTTTGTTCCTTAGGGAGAATGAGGAAGACTACAGAAAATTAGGGGAAATTTTATTTCATATTCTAAAAGAGGACATTTTCATGAATCGATTGATATATGAAATTCTAATTTTTGAGAAGTATTAAATTAATTTTTGAAATTCCAAAAATGACGTCACAGGAGGCAGCTTATGCATGTGGGTATCCGAAAAAGTTTGCAGCATGTGACTTTCAAAATTTAATTAAAAAAAACTTATGAACTAAAAAATTAGACTTTCGCGTAACGATATTCAAGACAATGTTATTCTGTAGAATATGTAAAATTACCCCCTAAAATTTTTTAGACTTCGTTAATTGTTTATTTTTCAATAATGTTTTTGTTATATGCCTATTATGAATATTGCTTTTTTTATGTATTTAATATCATACATTACTATAATGCCAATTGCTAATGCTCTAATTCCAAATGATCTGAGTATATGACTGGAATTTGATCTGACGTATTTTATTTTCTGCATTTTGCGTATAGTTATTTTAAAATGTTTACACTGGAAATTGCTTTGCCTATATATATTTTCATTTTCTATTTCCCAATTATATATTATACATAATTCTTATTTTTATCAATAAAAATTTATTGTACTTATGATACTGATTTAGCTTTTTACTTATATATATTATTATATTACCTCCCTTGAGAGAGTTCCTTTAAAACATCCTAGATGGCCGAGTGTGACTTTGAAAGTACAAGGGTTGAAAAGTTAGGGTAGGTTTTTACCACCAGGTGGAGTAAGGAGGGTAAAGTAGAAGTAGGATGAGGTTGCTTTATCAATGTCATTTTCATCCAGTCACATGATATACAATAACTAAGGCAGGGTACTGTGAATTAAAATTATCTTGATTTTTCTTTATTTTAACCATATAATAATGAAATACAAAATAAAAAAATTATTATCCACTAATAATGAAATAAGCATAAGCTATATGTAATAAACGTTACTATAATAAGGTATTTATTTTTATTATAGGCAGCATAAAAATTGTAAATACAATTAAATTCTTTCTATTGAAAATAAATAGCAATTGATTTAAAACACATAAAAGAAAGAATGAATGAGATTTTTTTTTCAAACAATCCTTTCATATGTTCAAACAATAATAACATATAAAAGATACTAAATTATCTTTTTTTTTTCACAGTGGCAATAAAGAAAAAGATATTTTCTTAATCATAAATAATAAAATATCAAAGGTTAATATACAATATACATTCCTTTCGTCATTCCAAATTGACATTTTGATTTTTTTTTGATCGCACCGAAGTGATAAGTAATGATTGTAAAAGTTATAAAATTAAAAAAAAAATAGATATATAAATAATAATCAAAATGTTACATACCTCATATATTAGCGTCTATACAATTTAATATTATTAATAAAATATTAAAAAAAAAAAAAAAAAAAAGTATAGGTGGTAATAAATAGCTGTGATCTAAAAGGTCATATTCAATTTGGCCCCCCTATAGTGTAATTCTCTTTTCTTTTATTATAATATATACATACATTTTATCATTAAAGATTTTTGTTAAATAGTACCGCATGCTTATAACTGTCAGATCATCTCGTCATCTTTTGTTCGCGATCACGTCGGCTTTGGTCACTTGAACAGACCTCCCACGTAGAGATTTAAACTTAAACTGTTTGCACCAAACAACAATATCAAAGTATAGAAGAAGAATAAGAAGAAAAAAAAGTACCGCGAGCCGCCCTCTTCATATCTACAAAGACTTGATCAATAACTCACTTGTATTATTACCAATCAATAGCTTAAATCTAGTGTGTGATTGATCGTGCGATTTGATTGCACTTTTTTTTATTGTACACATATTTTATATACTTTGGGCATATACCAGATGAAGAAGGAATGTTGTTTCTTTTTTTGCATCAAAGTTTTCAAGTTAATATAGAATTTTATAATTACTCAAAAATTTACACTAAAACAAAATGAATATTAATTTAAAGTATTTTATCAAAGGCGTAGAACACCTTGAACAAAAAAGTTGAGCAATATCCTAACAAACCTGAAAATCAACAATTATTTGGCCAGAGTCATTGATTTCTAATGTATTTCCATTCACAAAATGACACTGGCGGTCACTGACAATTTGTAAATAGAAAATAAATTAGAAATCAATGACTTCGGCCAAATCAACGTTGATTTTTAGGTTTGTTAGGATATTATACAACTTTTTTGTTCAAGGTGTGCTACGCCTTTAAAATAAAGATTAAAAGATAACTTAGAAAATAATTAAAAGCCAGAGAGTTTATATATATTATATAATATATATTTATATATATATATATATATATATATATATATATATATATATATATATATATATATATATATATATATATTATATATATATATATTATATATATATATATATATATATATATATATATATATATATATATTATATATTATATATATAATATTTTTCTATGTTTATATTGAATCTCAATAAGTTGTATAAATATATATTTGAAATAAAAAGTTTAATTTTAAAATCATTTTCATAAGAATGTAATAGCCGAGGTTTTAAAATCACTTGAGCTCTATACTTGGAATAACATAATGTACCAAGAACGTTGCTGTAGATCATACAAATAATATATAAGAGAAACGCTTTACTGTGACTTGTTGTAAAAAAAAAATAATAATAATCGTGACATCAATTGTAATATTATTGATGTTCAATTCAATTGCTTATAATATATAAAGTATAATGGATCAAAGATCAATTTCAAAGATTATGTTATACATTTATAATAGAATATGATTCTTAAATCAGTTTTAAATGTTTAATATATATATTTTTTTTTTGGTACATCATTTTTTCTTTCTTATATATAATTTCTTATTTCTTAATATAATAATTATGTTTTGTAAGATATCGTATGCAAAACGCAAACTTTAAAATCAATTTTCCAGTTCCATAAATGTATAAAAGAGGACGTAAAAAAATGTCCTATATATATATTTTTTATATGAAATTGAACATAATTGTATTTTGTTTCATATTTAGAAAAAAATTATTTTATTTCATTGAAAAAGTCACGTATATAGTATAGAAAAGACGCGCAAAAAAATGTATATTAGAAAAAAAATTACACTGAAAAATTGGCGAATTTTAAAACTTGTAAAATACTGTATATTACTATATAATAAAACTCAAATGATTCATGTTTATAATATATAAACGTCGGAGTTTAGAATTTATTGCAAAATTTGTTCATTGGTATTTTATGTTCTATAAATTCAAGTTTTAGTTTCTCTCAGTTTCTTTATTTGATCAAAATACCAAGTGATAACAAATAATGTTTACATCATAGCTAAAATTTACATTTGATATTTGAACATTGTAACATTCAATAAAAGTACCTAAATTATAGTTATTTATTTGTTTTTAGAATAATATCATATCATTGGCATAACAAGAGAAAGTCTACAATACTAAGTACAATTATAAGAGAAACTCAACACAAAACATACAAAAATATTTAAAAAAAATATAGTATGGTCAGATGGTCGGTGAGAGAGAGAGAGAGAGAGAGAGAGAGAGAAACAAAATTACCTCTTTCATTAATTAAAACTATTAAAATAAAATTTGCTTAAGTTTTTACCTATGTCATCAGGATGTTCCTGCGTCCACCTAATAGTTGGTAATTGTTTTGTGGTTTGGTATATCAAATAACGTTTTTTATATATTATTACATTGGCATATGTTTTAGCCAAGGTTCATGTAATAGGGTTGGAAAAACTCTCTATGCGCCTTAAATAAAGATCTATTATTATTATTACCTAAGTATAGGCAATGATATATATAAATCCAAACCGCACAGTTTTTTATTTTACTGTTAACAATGAAAAGATTTTTCAACGTGATAATTTTAAATATTACATATAGATGGATTAACTTATACAGATCTCGCACAAAGGTGGTCAAATTTTCTTTTCAAAAGAAATTATATCATTTATATCATATGAGATTATATACTTCAAAATTACATAGATATGATATATAATATAGAATTTTTTTAGCAGTGTACAATTAACAATAACAGATTTTTTTTCTCATTTGATGGAGATGAATATATAATTATTTACCCCACGTGTTTTGAATTTGTCACGTTTTTTTAAAGAAGACCGCGTGCTATATTTTGTGAGGCATATAATATAATATAATATAATATATTCCAGGGCAGGTGTATAAGTGATGTTATTATCTGAAGATGTTATATATATGGTATAATGATAAGCGAGCAGTGAGCGACATCCCAGTCATGTGCTTTGTTGAGAACGTGACGCTCTAGTTGAATACTGTATACCTCTCTGCGTATATATATGAGATGTGACTGCTTTTGTGGCCGTGACCAAACTAAATGACGATGACCGAGACTTTCAGCCGTTATCAAACCCTCCGGCACGCAATAATCATACTTTTAGAAACTATTACGGACATTTTACACTTCTTACCATTCTCTTCCAATTGACCGACTTGACTGTATACCATTATGTGTGTTTTTTTTTTTTTTTTTTTTTTCCTCTATTATAAAATTGCGTATAATTTTAAAACAAAATTAAGCAGAAACGTTCTATTTTAATTTAATGTATTTTAAAGTCACAAAAATTGTAAATATATATTAAAAATATTGAACATCTTCCTACAAAGAGAAGGCATTGCGATAGCTTGTGCCCAACTTGTTGCATATCTCCCAGGATACTAAGGAAATAATATTAATATGACATTATAGACTGAATTAAAGCCAGTATTTGTAACTTTCAAGTCTATAAAGTCTTAAAAAAGTATACATTTTTAAGCCTTTATAATATGTATTTTATAGGCATAATATACATATTTAATTCCTAAATAGATAAATTATAATAATATAACCACAAAAGTTTCTGTTTCTCTCTCTTATACACCTCCATAACTAGCATAAGATGTAAAAAAATTTAACTCAAAACATATTTTATTTTAATTAACGAGCTTATTAATTGTTATTTATCTATAGGTTTATAGAGACACTAAAATCCATTTTTTGCTGAAACAAAATATTTGTTATATGTTGTCGCACTATATATAGAACGACTCAGATGTTTCCTCAAATGACGTATATATATATATATATATATATATATATACATTTTTCTTTGAGAGTTCTTAATATTTATATAATAAAATTTCCTAGTTCTCATAATACATATATACAACTGATTAAACGTTATACCACATCAAAAAATCAAGACTAATCAAAGTGACATCTGTGTAACAGTGTAGGGAAGCAAATATATTGATAAGATTTCTTCATATTGATAAGAATAGTTTCGTGCCAAATATTTGAAATTAACCTACATTTTATATAAATAATGAGGTTACCTCTTTTTAAAATTCAAACTCTCTGTCTGCAAATTGATAACATTGCTTTTATTATTTTTTGCAATAATAATTTGATTAAGAAAAATATAATCTTCATAGTATTTTTTAAATAAACTTTATGCATTATTAATTTTATTTTTTTAAATTCATAACTTGCAAAATATACTAAAAATATCATATACGATAAAATATTATATCGCGATAAAATTTTTAAAAATCCTAAAACAACTTTTTTATTCAGAAGTAAATTTGGAAAAATAAATTTAGAAAAGTATACTCTCGCAAGTCACGGTTTATATAGTTGATTTAATTTTGAAGTAGTGTACTTGAGAGATCAATAGAAACTGAGATTGACATTTGAATGAAAAGAAATTAGCGACAATAAGATAGTTAAATTCTCACACAATCCATCATGACACACTATTGCAGATCAAATGTATGATGCATCTCTCTCTCTCTTGGGACACCCACGTGTACCCCGAGAATCAATCTCCATCCATCAAATACAGCAAGCACCATACCAATCCTCCAGAGACCTCAATGTAAACGCCATGCATGAGCATGAACGTGCGAAAATCCTTCTCGGTCCTTTGAATGTGGTATACTCCATGTTGACCCTTACATCTTTACGCAGCACACTTCTATATATACCTTTGAGTATCTCATATCGTCAGGTCAAAGGTTACATATTTACAATATCAACTTAATGACGTGTATATTTATATCATTAATATCTGCCATCGGAGTATAATAGCATGTAAGTTTCAGTTTTCAATCTCTGCTGTAATATTATATTATGGTTTTATAAAACCTACGCCTTTTTTTCCTTTTATACAATAAAACATTCTTCTTGTTATTGTTGTGTGTATACTTGAAAATACACAAAGCTGAGAATATTTAATGATGTTTTCATGATTCTTGTAAAGTCAAGAATCAAGTCAGAGAAGATTCAGGAGATAGTCAAGAAAAAGTAGATGTTTTTCCTAAACCACCAACAAAATTTATTATATATTTCCAGGGAGTATTTTATATTGATAAAATGCTTTGAATTAAAAACCAATAATTATGATTATATAGATTCCAAATCTTAGACAATTGCAAGAGGAACCTGAATTAGATTTTTTCATCACTTTTGAATATATAAAAAAAAAACGTTGATTAATATTTTCATATATAAAATATAAATCTAACAAACAAAATTCCAAACATTTTTTTGGTCCTCTTCCCCTCTCCAATCATACCATAAAGTCTCCCCTGTAAATACATGTATATATATAAATAGACTATAGTTGAATATTTTTCTATTGTATATAATATAAGTAATATATTATTGAATGTGCTGCCCTCTTTAGGACTTGAAATCCTTACCTTTGACTCCTCCCTTCTGCATGAATTAAATGTTGTAAGAACCAATGAAAAGTGGTGGACATAAGATCAGAGGAGCCGCCATGGATGCTGCGTGTGAAGGAAGGAGGTACCAGAGGTTCTCTGGAGGTGTGAACACCAAAGTTGGTCTTCACTCGAGGGACAGGTGGTGAGTGAGAAGTGTGCACAGTTAGTGGTGTCCGTTCTGAATCACACGCGTCGTCTTCTATCAAGTGTCCGGTCATTGGAACTTCAAATACTATAAACTTTGTCAAGCTTATATAGTGTCCGGTATATTGTACAATATACCGTGCGTTTCTATATATATATAAACTTTCCAACAGCCAGTGGTGTCCGGTCTCTCGCACCACACGTCTCTGCAAAGAAAGACTAAATTTCATCACATGGCAGTGTCCACTCTTAATATGGCTCCTTACTTTACAGGATATCCTTTCCAAGGTAATGTAAAAATGTTTTGATTAAATCTATATTTTCTTAAAGAACATTTTCTATGAGACATTTATTGTCATTTTATAAATTGCATTCATTTTAAAAACAAGTTGTGTATCCATATAAGTTTAAATTTTTAAGTATAAAATGACTTTTGAAGTATATATTTTGTCTTTACAATTTTGCTCTTAAAAGTTTATTAAAATAAGAAGAAAACAAATATTAGAAAATAAATGTTTATATATTTTTAAGCTATAAAAATGTCAACTAATTTTTATTTGAGATATTATGATGCGCATTTAAACTATTATAAAATAATTGTGCTATTTCTGTCTATATGGTGATTATCTTTTGACTGCAATTCTTATTGATAGAATAATTTGACTAATTATATTAATTATACACTAATAAGAAAGTATATAGGGAATAAATAATAAAAATAAAGTAAATAAATAAAAAGGAATGTTTTTGTAAAAACACGCGTTGAATACTGTATAATTTTGGAGACTTTAACGCACGATGCAATTGAGAGATTTCAATCGAGCAATACGGTATAATTTTGAATAAAATAAATAATGTTATCAAATAAATTGCATGTGTAATATCTTTCTAAACCTTTATAATCATAGAAATATAAAGGAAAAATAATACAAAATTAACAAATTCACAATATATAAATAAAAGGTTTGTATTATATAGGGAACTAAATCAGAATAACGCATGTTAAAATATAAAAATGAAAAAGACCCAAGTAGCAATTAATGAATTATTATTAAAACTTTTGTAGAAATTTAATTTATTTATATTTGAAGAAAAACATGAAAGTTTTATTTACACAATTTATAATAATGATATGCAGAAAAATATTATAAAATTGTTATAAATTGTTTACACTTTGTAACGCACCCATATTTAGCTCACTATTCTATAATTGTAAACAAAAACCATGCTATGGAAATGCCATTTTAAATATTAGCTGAATTAGCTCCTGCCGTATAATTAATAATTCAATAGATTGTACAGTAGATATGCAATAAACCAAACTTACAACTTTTTTAATTCATGGATGATTATTGTTATGCTATAAAACATAAATTTGATAAATTTCAATCCTAATAAAGTTGTGAGGTCCTTTCAAAACATTAAAACTAAATTACACCTTAAATTTATATATCTTTGTTACGAGTATTATATATTTATAAAATTGCACGTTTTCAAAAAGAAAAAAAAAAGAGAGAAAAAAAAAAAGATTTTGAAAACAAGATATTTGAATAATTGTAATGAAATACATGAACTATACAATTGCAAAGTAATTGACCCTAATATTTATGTTCCGAAACGTGTTCACGTTTAATGAATATTTTATTTTCAATAAATGGTTTTAGATTGCGTAAAATTTTCATGTTGTTGCTCAAATATTTTGTAAGAAAAATTCAACACGCCCAAAGATCTGCAAACATTTTTATCTTGTAACGTTTTAAGTCATTTTTATATATAAATTATTATTTCATTGTTTAGAGTTTTTTTTTGTAAAATTGCAATTATATATCAATTAATTAAAATTTTAATTAAATTTCTATAATTAATTAGAAATTAATTTATTTTGCAATTATAAACAACAAAAATCTTCTATAAAATGGAATTAAAAGAAAAAAAAATACATGTTATGCTACAGAAAAAAAATCTTTTCAATAAATCTTTTATATATCATCAATAATGCAATCTTAAATTAATTTCTTTAAAAATATATATTATTATGTTTTATTGAAACAATAATTACAGTAATTTATATATAATTTATTATCGATCGGTTTTATTTTCATATAAAATATAATATATTTTTATATTTTCAATTCTTTAAGTTTTAAAATGTCATTATTAAATTTAATAATAAAATCACGCATATATTTTTCATATAAATATATTAAGAAAAGCACGAATTTTCATATATTATAATAATGAAAAAAAAAAAAAAAAAAAAAGATTACTCATGGGTTACAGTTACATATGTCCTCAAAGTATATGGAAATTTGACGTGACATCACGCATCACATTGCACGCATGCACGAGTGTGATTACTATGATTAGGCGCGTGTCACGTCGGCATAATATAAGATCTGTATGCATTTCGAGCACGCGCATCATCTCTTTCTCTCTCTCTCTCTTTCTCTCTCTAGCTTTTTTCTTTCTTGATGTCCACTTTTATAAGTATCGTCCTGCAACTTTTTATTTTATTATTATTTTATATGATGGCATTTTTGTATATAGCGTAAGATTTCTGAAAACATCTAAGCAATACCCCCGCACAAATTACACCTTCTTTTGTCGGCATGCTTTGATCCTCTCTAATACCACCTTATGGATGAGCGCATTTTTTTCTTAACTCTTTCATTTTAATTTTTTTTTTATATATAATATTTTTTTTATATAAAACCTAAGGCAAGACGAGATGAAAATCTTACTTTTTTTTTCTTACCACCTTTAGTTAAAATGTTTATACCTTCTCTCTATAAAAAAAATTATGCAAAAGAGAATTACTTATCCAACGGTTATGTAAGGAATCTTAAAAAAAGAGAAGAAGATAATTTTTCGAGATTTGTTCAATATGAGTTATGAGACTATACGATTTTTTTTTATCCCATAAGAAAATATATAATAGCATTTTTTTTTTTTTTTTTTTTTTTTTTGCAATTTAATATTACACTAGTAATAATAAAATAAAACTCATGTATATATGGATAGTATTTTATTTCAATTACTGTTTTTATAAAATTATACTAAACACATTTATTTTGCTAATATACCGTGTAATTTAATATAATATTATACTTAAGATCATTAAATTCACTAATATCTTTGCTCAGCTATTATTTAAGACAATTTCCGCCTGTCTCCACTATTATTTTAAATAAATTTAAGATAACATTAGCTTTTTCTTTATTATTTAATAGAGATATAATTTTGTATATAGACCCATCAATATTTTATTTAAAATCATGAAGTTTAAGAAAATGATGGTTTTTATATAAAAAGTGTGGGAAATTTTATGATATATAAATATAAATATTGACGTATGTAAGTTAATACATGGCTTTTACATATTTTTTCTTCATTTATATAATAGGAAAATAAAAAATTACATTAAGCATGAATTATAGATATATTTAAAATATACAGACTCCATATTAAATCAATACTCAAATTGACACCCAAAAATGGATCTTTTCAGTTTTAATGGTCGAAAAAAAACGTTTATTTTAAAGTATAAAGATAAATTAAAATGCAAGATAAAATGTATGTCTTTGATTTTTTAATGAATTTAATGATTTATTTATTTGCAACCAAAAACAAGGCTTGCGTTTATTTTTTTATTTATAAATCACATGGTATACAATCCAACCAAGGCATTACATTGGTGGTCATTTTAAAATTAATAATAAAAGAAAATTAATATAAAATATTAAACTATTCATATCAATATTCTATACATTCATTGTATAATATAATATTTAATAATATTTTATAAAACATTCAAATCTTCTCCCCTTTAAAACAAAGTATATAAATCCAAATTTGTATATTTATTATTAATTACAATTTTTTTTTTCAAACAATTTAACCTCGGTATATATGCACACCTGAGTATCTGGAGGATATTTAGGCAAGAGATTTGAACGCTCTTGAGGTGCAGAACATATAGCATCTGGAGTGGACTCTTATATATTTATAAATATCAAACCAACGCAAGCTGCCTCCTCGGCTAATTTACCGCCTGTTAAGTTAATTGCTTTTAATATGTTACGACTGCGGGTGGCCCAACTCACATGACCAAAATTTGTTGCTCGCGATCACAGTTCAAATTAATTTCATTTTTTCATCGACTTTTGAGAGATGAAATTTATCAATGTTTTTCTATAAGTTGAATCTTTTTATTTCTCCAGGGACCGATTGCGATTACCTTTGTAAAAGAGATTCATTCTCTGCAAAACTCTCTTATATACTTTTAGAGATCTTTATGCGTGGAAAAATATATAGTTTCTCACACATATAGACATAAAGATGTCTATGTGTTCTCACACATTTTCAACATTAAATCCCAAGAGAGTGTTTATATAGTTGACAGTTTTTATGTGCATGACAAATGTTTTAGCTTTGAAAGTAAAATTTGCATAAGTGCAGTCTCTCTAAAAATGTCTTAATCAATCATAATTATGGTATCACACAATATAAGATGACATTTTAAGTCGTGTGAATTTAAAATTTTACACAAATGTTTTTACTTGACATGTTAATTTTCCCTATATAAGCACATGTATTACCTGAGCATTACTCTCTTATTCCAATTTATTATGGACTTTTAAGACTAAAAAATATATATTTAACATATTTTGCATGATATCTAGATATGACTATTTAGTGCTCATGGTGCTCATTTTTTGTTTTTTTCCCGTGTTGGTTTCTCAGGTCAGGGTCGTGTGAACCAGCTGGGTGGCGTGTTCATCAACGGACGACCCTTGCCCAATCATATTCGCCTTAAGATCGTGGAGCTGGCGGCTGCAGGCGTACGTCCCTGCGTCATCTCACGACAACTACGTGTGTCACACGGCTGCGTCTCCAAGATCCTTAACCGCTACCAGGAGACAGGCTCCATCCGTCCTGGAGTGATCGGTGGCTCAAAACCCCGCGTGGCTACCCCTGAGGTGGAGCGTCGCATTGAGGACTACAAGCGGGACGCGCCTGGTATTTTTAGCTGGGAAATTAGAGAGCGATTGATCAAGGTACATAAGCCAGCAATTTTAATTAATACGAATGATTTGAAATTAATTAAATATGTTTCTTTTGCAACAGGACGGAATTTGTGACAAAAATAGCGCACCGTCTGTCAGTTCCATTAGTCGCTTACTTCGAGGTGGTCGAAGAGATGAAACAGATCTTCGTAAGAATCATTCAATTGATGGAATTTTAGGTAAGTCATTTTATATTGTTTCTTGATATAATATATGTTTCTCGTCTTGACATCCTTATGAATCTATCAAGCATACGATTGTTTTGAGCGTTGAGTACCGTGAAGAGAATGCATTCGATACGATGTTTTGGGTGAGGATTTTTTCTCTCGTGGTTTGAGAAATGACGGGACGGCACGCGCGTCATTTGGCGGCGTTAAGAGGCGGGATTGGGGCGGAGTAGCCGGGCCTCGCGGTCACTAATATTCTCGCCTGCCGCCCGGTGGTTTAGGCAGACCTCGGGGCCATTTCTGCGTCAAGAAAATGTACGTGTGTGGTCGTATCAAATCCTACAGCATGCATTTACATAACCCGTAGCGTTCACATTAAATCCTCGTATCTTTTGCCCATTAATTCAGCGGTGGGGTTTTGTAAACATCTCGTATCTCCGCACTGAAATTTTGCATCTATAATTTAGAA
This sequence comes from Ecdyonurus torrentis, assembly GCA_949318235.1. Lineage (NCBI taxonomy): Eukaryota > Metazoa > Arthropoda > Insecta > Ephemeroptera > Heptageniidae > Ecdyonurus > Ecdyonurus torrentis. The sequence continues at coordinate 38,914,111 of OX439132.1, read as the reverse complement.
TCAATAATTTTTTAATACCATAATTGTCTGTCTTCGGTGTTCATTACAAGTATATATATTCATATAAAAAATATTAAAGCGTATTGATGTCAATTATACGCTATTAAAAAAATTATATATAAATATTTTTATTTGAAAAGAACATCGCACTATCAATTTGGGCATTCAAAAATTAGTTCAAATAGCATCGGTGAATAAAAATCGCATCTTTACGTTTCAAAAAATATTTATTTTTCAACCTTATAAAACAGCATTTTTTTTTTATTTGATTACGCACTGAATACAATTGTTTTCAAAAGAATTATATCGAGCGGAAAAACATAGCATATTAAATAACATAAAAAAGGGCCACCAACGCAGCATTATTATATCTATTATTATAAGACATAATTGAAAATCGCTTAGTTGCTTGTAAATATCTTATATAAGGTTTGAATAAATATAAATACTTCACATATATAAAGTATATAAAAAAAACTTCAATATAAGTCCCTTTTTTAGTCCTATATGTGTTATGAATATGGTCAATTGAACTCTATTTAATAGCTGAAATGAGGTATAATAAGGTATAAGGTATCATGAATATAAAGCTCAGTGACGCGGCATCAAATGTTTAGCGAATAGATACACATAACACAAGACGTTCGTCGGTGTTTTTTTTTTTTTTTTTTTTTTTTTTTCTCAGGTGGGCTGTAAGGAAAATTCAGAGGGGGCCACTGTTCAGAGCTGTCACTCTGGATGAGCGTGCGGGCGGCCCCAACTCAAAGAAACCTTTTCTCATCCTCAAGGCATTTTTACACGTAGCGTCAGCCCAAACTAATATCATACATAAGAAAATATTTCTTTCTTTCATAATACATTCTTTTCAATATATAATAAATATTTATTAACAAAATTTTAAAATTGCAAGAAAATATGCGTATAGAGAAAATAATAATAATTGATTAAGTAATTTTGAATAATGAGTTTTTATTGTAGGTATTTAAAGATTTATTATTGCTATTTTACATATTTTTAGTATATAGAAAAAAAATTATGTAAAATGTTGCTTTGCTTTATTATTTTTAACGTTCTAAATTAATGAGTTTTGAATTTATTAAAAAAAAAAAAAAAAAAAACCTAATTTATAAATTAACTACAGCTTATTATACGTATAATGTAATATTAATATATTGGTATAAAAAATTTAATGTCCTATATTTTCATGGTTTGATATGTTAAAACATATAATATTAAATATTTAACTTCATGTGAGGTATTAAAATATACAGTAGCTATAATATAAAATTGACCGTGAGAAAACACATCTAAAATATCATTTTTCATTATATATATATTTTTTAACCATTTCTTTATATAATATTTTTGTTTCTTTTTTTAAGTTTAAAAAATTGATTAGATTTGCTTGTCTTAACTAATTACTCACGTTTTTACTTAATGGATTTACATGAATAATATAAAAAAGGACCTTTTTTATGCATAAATTACATAGTTTTGTGAGTTTTTATACTTCAGGCTATAACAATAAGCAAAATAATTATGAAAAAAGAAGTGAACATGCCGGTCAGAAGTAAGGTGTATTATATATATATATATATACTGAGTTGTTATAAGGTATGAGACTCCCACCCAAGCAGGAGGCAAAAAGTCGGCTCCTTTGAGGTTCCTATAGTATAGACTCCACCGCCCCTCTCACCTTCGCCTAATTAAACTGACCTGCCGACGTCCCAAGTCATCGTGATACCAGCTCAATTGCGCGTATTAACCTACCTTTTGTGCCAATGATTAAGGAATTAATGTACATACATACAAAATTAATTTCTATTAAAATGTTTATCATTAATATTATTATATTATTAATTTTACTTCACAAAAAAAACCTAACAGTTGTGTGTTAGTAGAGAGAGAGAGAGAGAGAAAGAGAGAGAGAGAGATTATAAAAATTTAATTATATGTTTTAAAAATATATATATTTATATAGAAGATTAGTATAAGGTAAAATAATTATTTTTGCTAAAAATAAATGAAAGAGTCAGATTATAAGTTTCAAATAATATAACGCACTTATTATCAGGAGGACAGAAAGAGAAAGAGAGAGAGAGAGAAAGGAGAAGAAATTTTGAAATATTTTTTTCTGTCGCTTTGATGGGAGTTGTATTAAAATTTTAAAATTTCAATATTAAACGTTTTCTTTCAGATTGAACATGAAAAACCAAATGTTACTTAAACAATTTAAAGTTTACACATAAAAAAAAAGGAAGAAACGAGAAAAAAAAAATCACGCGTGCGTGAAAGGCATAATATTGTATAAGTTGCTAATCTGTCTTAAGACAATTTTTATTATTTCGGGGATGATGTATTGGCGCAGCATTCATTTGTTGCGCCCTGGGTGGCGCGATTAGCCGCAGCTCCGCGCGGAGCGGACTCCCCGCACAGTTCTCTCTTTCTCGCGCGCCTCGCGGCCACTCGCGCGCAGATTAATAACAATAATCTGCCTGTGCTTTGCTGGACCACACCGTTTTGGGCTTGTCATTCGATTAACGCTTCCCTCCACTTTCAAAATAGTATGAAAATCATTCCATAGACCGAATAGATTAATTAATTAATTTACATACAGATTAAAATATTCATTCTAAAAGAAGAAGTATTATAAATTAATCTTTTAGTTCAAGCCTTTACAAGATTTTAATTCACACCTGCACTTTGGGAAAATGTCTTGTGTAGAAGAAGAATCGTTTAACTTTATTACATACAAAGCAGAGTATGGATAATAAAAGTTTTAAGTTTTATAGACTTCCTATATTTTTTTTATTATTTTTTTTTTATTGACTGCTGCAGATGATTAGGGCTATAAACTCCATAAAAGTAGAAAATAAAAAATAAACGTTTTATCAAATATTTTATGAGCATATTATAATATATTGTAAAAACTTAAAAATATATATGACAATTTTTTAAGCTATATGAACATAATGAAATCATTAATATATAACATATGCGATATGGTTTTGCTTAACAATATATAAGATCATGTAATTAATAAATAATTATTATAGGCTATCAAGTATGTTTATAAGTAAGATATTTAGGAATATAAAAAAGCAAAAGATATTTTGTTTCATTATTTGCAAACACTTTGATTGCATATATTAGAAAAAAAAATCATAAAAATATCAAAATTTTATGATAATTATTACACACCTTTTCTCCATTATAAAATAATAAATTAATTAATTTCATTCAACACGTAGTATTTTATAAAATATGTAAAAAAATATCATCATAAAATTAATTTAATAATTTTTGCTGGACATTAAGTACCTTATGAGTATAAAAAGAGCCGAAGTTGTTTAGCTTTTTTTTTTTTTTTTTTCACACCATGACTATGATACCGCAGCACTATATATAATACTTTTAGACACATGAGCTTGGATATATATATATATATATATATATATATATATATATATATATATATATATATATATATATATATATATATATATATATATATATATAAAATCTGTTATTATGAATACGAAATAAATCCTCGTTAAAACTTGTATATGTGGATGTGCGTGATGGCAGATATATGTATATATCTTTTTAATATACATTATTTTTATTATAAATAATAAAAGCACAACAAGGCGATCAACCTCTCTTATAAATATATGAAAAAAAAAAATCGTCGGTGGCGGTATAAAGAAAAAAGGTGACAAAAAAGCAATGGCTTTTGATACAAGCTCCCTGGCATGAAGTCGACACTTATATTTTCATATATAATCATCGCTCAGCTTTTCTCTCTCTTTTCTCTGTGTATGCTTATGACCTCAATGGGGGATCGTTTTTCTCGTATAAATCTATCCACAGGCGGCCTACACATCAAATGCACCACACACACACACACATTATTATACAAGTCTTATATCAAAACACAAAGATGGTAATGATATAGATATGTATCTCATGTTATTAAATACTCCTTAATATCTTACCTTTATACAGCATTGAAATTTGTAATCTTTAATGTATTTTTTTCTGCGAAGTATTTTATATATATATATATATATATATATATATATATATATATATATATATATATATATATATATAAAAAAATATATATATATATATAAAGTTTTTTATTACCAAAAAAATATTTCAACACCTTAATCTTTATTATATATTTTTCAGTAACAGTATTTTATGAAAATATTTTATCGGTTATTTCATTTTTTTAATTCCTATATATTTAAAAGCCGAGATAAATATTAAATTTATTTTTATATATAATAATATCAGACAATAAGATTACAGTGTTAAGTTTGCCGCCAGTAGAATATAGGGTGTCATCAGTTAAAACAATACAAAGAAATAAAATAATGATATATTGTTTTTATATAGAAACGTTAAATTTTTCTTAATATTTCAATTAATTACAATAGTAATTTATTGCTTGATTATTACTTATATGATATAAAGTAATAAATTTTAACTTTATTTTTCAATATTTTTCTTTTTTGTTGTACATAAATCAATATTTAATGAAAATATAATAAATTTCTTTTATTTTTGTTGTCCGGGTTGCATACTTTTCATAAATGTGTTTTTTAGGGGCATCACAATTTTTGTACGTATTTGAAACATTAATATTGTTAATTTTAAAGATGTATACAGTATTTTGTTTCATTAATATCTGATATTATATTAATTCTGTAAAGAGCATGTATTTTTGGTTGGTTAATTTGCATATTAAGATTAAAATATTATTAAATCTTTGCTTCTTCTCTCACGTGACATGATTATAAATTTTCTGTGTTTTCTTTGTGGCACCAGGGTGCACGAGCTCTGCTGACGAGTCAGACACAGAATCTGAGCCTGGTATTCCTCTGAAAAGAAAAACACGTCGCAGCCGCACCACGTTCTCTGCGGAACAACTGGAACAGCTGGAACGTTCTTTTGAGCGCACTCAATACCCTGATGTATACACACGAGAGGAACTTGCACAAAAGTAAGTGTGTTGACTGCATGGAATCAATTAGTACGTAAAATTCTGCTACGAAGTATTTTTTTTTCAACGGTTCAGAAAAATATTACGTTTTTATTTATTTTTTATATATATATATATATATATTTATCTTTTTGGATTTTAAGAACTTTTTTATTATTATTTCAGGACAAAATTAACGGAGGCTCGAGTGCAAGTTTGGTTCAGCAATCGTCGTGCTCGGCTTCGCAAGCAGCTCAATAGCCAGCAATTGAGCGCCTTCAACTCGATGGCCCTGGGACAATCAAGTGCCGCTGCTGCTGCCGCAGCCTCCTTCCAGCAACAATACGTCACCGCGGAGCCCCCTGTGCCCCCTGTTACCTCATTCCAGCCGCAAGGTAAGATCCGCATTTTAGACTAGTATAGGACTTATCATAAAACTTTTTTTTTAAATATAAGCAGTTGATGTATAGTAAAAGAGATATCCAATCAAGTGATTGATTTTTTTCATTGATAGCATAGACACAATTCAATTGGAATTTAACTCCATGGATTGCAATCGGACATGTTTAAAAAAAAAAAGTTTCTAACTTTTTAACGCATACATTTCATTTTTCAAGCAGGGTTTTAAAAAAACTGTTTATAATATTGATGTAAATTTAAGACACCAGCATATAAAAATGTAGATTTAAATTGTTGCTTTAATGTATATAATTTATTCGACATCATTCAAAGTGATTAATTTCACCACCCCCCACGTTACTGTTATACATAATAACATAAATCACAACGAACTTTTGTTCAAACCTGCTTGATTGTTCCAATTTTGTAGATCCTTATTACTTTTGCAACAATGAGTAACCCCAGAAATATGCGTCACGTGACATGTTTGTCACACTCGATTTGTGACAAAAAATATTTTGGACGTTGGGAGGGACCAAATATGTAACGTTCCTAGGCGGGGTTTTTTGTAATGTACCCGCCAACTACAAGGGGAGGTGAAATTATTCTGTATTTCAATGTACAGTACCCTCCCCTGATGCATAATGTATTTATCATCATGGCAGAAGCCAAATATGTCTGCCCTTTTTATTATAAAGATATATAAATAGGGAGGGGTCTTTAAAAAAAAAGTGACGTCATATTTTAAAGACATAAATGGAAATACAAAAAAATAAAATCCGCCTTGTTATAAATTAGCATAAAAAAGTAAAGGTTACAATTTCTTTTTATTAAAGGGAGTAACAAATTTAGAAGTCACGATTATAAATTAATTAGTAAGTGCAAATGTACTTAGTGTTTCTTGTTTTTTAAACTTCAGGGTCTCCTACTTGGGCCCCTCCTCCACTGACTCACGCTCACGCGGGACAAGGAAGTTACGCGAGTTACGCCGGCGCCAGTACTTACAACCCCTCGGGTAGTGAGTATCAGAGCTCGGCGCAACAGGTGGCGCCTCAGACTTCGCAACATCAAGATCTGCAATCTACATCCTCATGGGGGTGCAGCTCAGTGAGGCACGCGCATAAGTCCGCGGCAGAGGTTGCTTGGAGCTCCGCGGGACTCGCTGCCGAGAATTATTCCAGGTGAGCTTAGTTTGAAGAAAAAAAGCAACTATTTATATAGATCTCTGATTCCAGAAGAAAATATATTTAAAAGATACATTAAGCTGTGTAAAATTTTGTTCAATTTTATACTTATATCACATTAGCAACGAGACCTCATATTATATAAGAAAGAATAGCTCCATGATGCCATGTCACAATATATAGCTCAATATTTTTGGAGTATTATAATATATATAGTAAATAATACTTTGAATATATTAATTGTGTTCAACTTAAAAATATATTTTCTTTTATTATATAAAATGACGTTGAACAGAAAAAAAAAACACGTAACTGGAAATTTAACTCGGCCAATAAAGCGCTATAGGTAAAAACCACACCCTAATATTGATGAAAAATAAGATATTGATATGAGAAGATTTAATGTTGTATACGAAAAAAAGAAACCCAAACGTATATTTAGCAACAAAATGTTTGCACCTTGCGGGCAATCACATCTGATAATATATGAATATCTTATGAATCCATCATCACTTTCTTTTACCTTATCCCGCTGTCATACTTTTCAATATACATGCATTGATGTGTTGAGATTTATGTTTATGTTTAACGTATTATTTAAATGTTCGCAGTTTGTTCGCTAGTGGCTCAACGGCGACACATTACACCTCGGGCACGGGACTTGCGGCTCATTCACCCGGAGAAGCTAAATCCGGGTATCCGTACTTTGGACCTTTATCCGGCATGGAGGCTGGCATGATGTGTGGACGTGTCCACTAAACTTATATAGCCTGATTTTATCATTTACATGAACCGTCTTTTTCCTTGCACAAGCATGTATATATATACGACACGTTTAACATCTTAACATATACACACGAGATGTACATCAAGATCGAGAGTGTTATCGAAAGGCTGCTGATTCAAAAGATTCATTTTTATGTCCCGTATATCAAATTACAATAATTTGTAAATGAAAAAACATCTGAGGCTATTTTGTTTGGGGACAAAATTTTGTAGGATTTTAAAAATCAATTAGTGATTTTTTTCCAGTATTACGTACTGTAAATATAAACATTGTAATATTATAGATCGTGCCTTATAGAAAGCAAATATGTATTTAAAAGTATAATATTATGTATAGACATGTTTAAAAAAATTGTATATAATATATTTTTGTGATGCATTTTTATATTTTTTGCACATCTTGAATCTCATTTAGTATTTAAGAAGTAAAATCGAGCATATTTTTATAAATGTAATTTGTATGTAACTTATATTTTGTATAATGTACTTTTAGACATTTTTTTACTAATAAATAAGAAAATTTATTTATATAAAAATAATTATTTTATTTCATTCCTTTTTATTCTTATATATTTTTTAAAAAGAATTAAACAATTAATTCAATAAAATGTGTACTTAAAGTGTTAGGAGTTCAATTAATCATAAATCCAAACCGCATAAAATAGTTTGTTATATAGTGCCACTATTATTATGTGAATTAAATGTGCAAAGAAAATCATATAGGAAATTAAAGATAAAGCAATTTTGAATCTTACACATAATTAACACCTTCAACATGCACTTCATCGAGCAGAAGAAAAAAAAAGTCTCGTTTTATATAATTTCTGATCATATTTTTGTTCAAGGTATTCAGGATTTATTGTAAAGTTCGTGCACTCTTATTGCAAGTTATTTCTCAATATAACATATTTATTATATATTAAATATATATTTATCCTAGAGTGATTCTTGCATATAAGTTAATTCATATTCACATAGAAAGGGCAGTGACCTTTTGAAAAATGTTCATTTTCTTTCAAGGTATATACTTTATTAATGATCGCTTTTTCTAGGAATGCTTAAATTTATTTGATGTTGAGACAATGAGAATGCAGAGAGAGAGAGAGAGAGAGAAGATATGATTAACTTTATTAATTTTTAAAGCTTTTTATATAAAAAAACGTAACTCTTTACTGAAACAAACAGTAATATATTTGTTGTATATTCACACGAAACAATAAAATTAATAGCTTTAATGCTTTCAATAATTTCAACAACAACAAAATCAGTATAAATTATCCTTTATCTAAAACTTTTACATAGCAAAAAAAAAAAAAAAAAAAAAAAAAAAAAAAAAAAAAAAAATCTCAATATTAACCCCTTAGCAACTTGTCAGATTTGAATATATTTAGAACAATATAGATTAAATAAAACATGAACTTAATCTCGCATGATTAGATTTTTAGGAAGTATATATGGGATCAAAAGTTGCAGTAATATATATATATATATATTATGATGAAGATTTTAGTTTTGGAGAACATGTTATAGTTTTGGTACGACAGTTGGGCGCCCGCGCCGATGACTGTGGTGTGATATGGTCCAGGTCGTGATTTAAGTTAGATCTGGAGAGAGTGTCCCGCCGAGCTGGAGAGCTATATAAACCTGCACGCCGCGAGATCAACATCATACTCGGCAGCACGTGCTGCTTTTCACCCCGAAGCAGCACAAAAATCTCACCGCGGCATCTTTGCGCAACAAAATACACCTTTTATAGTTAAACCTTCATATAAAGATTATATAGCGGTTATACTTTCTGTGGCATCTTATTTTTTTCTTATAATTTTTTTTTATAATACCGCAAGCCCGCCCATAGTTCTTAATGTTGCCCGCCCCCGCAATCCTTAAAAAACGATCTTTATAATATTATATGCACTCTCTCTCTCTCTCTCTCTCTCTCTCTCTCTCTCTCTCTCTCTCTCTCTCTCTCTCATGTATAAAACTATATTATTATATATTTTAACATACACATTTTTTTATAATAATATAATACGAAAATAACTTGATGTAAATTACTTTTTTCTCTATTCTTGTGGCTTCGTATGTATTCATTCAATTTGTGGTTTATTAAATTTAAAATAATGATTCACACATTAAATACATATAAATTTTTTTACAAGCAATATTGAGCTATAGCTTAAATGCTATGGAAGTGCTGGATACATCGTTTGTATATAAAAACAGTTAATTTTCTGGTTTCTCACACTCTAAGTGCCCAGTAGGAAAAAAATAAGTAAAAAAGAAAAAAAAAAAAAAAAAAAGTTGTAACGGCACGTACATATTGCTAATAAAATCTTAAAAAGTTAGTGTATACTCTTGACTTTTACTATGATGAAAGTTTGCCATATTCTCACATCAAAATTTAAGTACTAAAAAACTGACCGCAAACATAATCAAAAAACGCACCGTGTTTCTATGTAATATTTTTAAGTTACTATTAGGTGTGTGTTGCGGGCTTTTTTTTTTTTTTTTTTTACACAAACATAACATAAAAATGATAAATAATTTGTTCTTGGTTGTAAGAAAACACCAACAACTACATAATTTTTATTTCTTTAATGATTATTAAATTAGAAATGCTAGTAAATCATTTTTATTTTTATGTTTAATAATAAAAAGGTACTTTTATTCTCTGTTATATTATTTTATTTGTCATTATAAAAATATTAAATTAAGAGGTAAAGGAATAAATTATATTTAATTTGGGTACAACATTTTTTATTATATTTTTGTATTAAATTGTTTACTCTGAATTTAAAAAAGTTTTAAAAGTGCTTACAAATGAAACACACATTAAATTTAAAGTACTTTATATATAAATGCATTTGTTCAAGAAATAATAAAAATAATTTGTTTTTGCTTGTATCTTTTTTAAAAATTTATATATTTTATTGCAATAAATTTGAGTTATTTATGCAACTTTCTGACTCTAAGTGATTGAAATATAATTAAAACAGTTCAGATATTTAAAAGAAATTGAAATAAAGGCATAGATCATATTACATTACATATAAAGCATTTGTATCACAAAACACTTGATGGGATTTACGTAAAAAATAACATTAGTTTGTCTCAAAACCCAACAGAAAATTTCAATTTGCGCTTAATATTTTTATACTAATTTTTTCATGTTTCTGATGCCAGAAACTATACAAATAACTTTATACAGTATTTTCATACTCTCTCTTGTATGGGACCATATTTACATTCTGCTAAAAATTGTCATCAGTTTTTGGAAATTCCATTTTGTATACATGTTTAATTAGTAAAAGCACGCGTTGTTTCATCATGTGGTCTATGGCTTTAATATATGAATATATTTATTTTTCATTATGTATTGTACTGTTACAGTATATACAAACACTGTGATAAAAAATTTACTCTTTGCTTTATGGAATTATCATATATAAAATATGGAAATGTGAATCAATTAAAGTTTCCTTAAATGCGCCAGTGTATTGGTCGTAAGGCAATAGAATTGAAAAAAGTTTATGGACAAGGAAAAAGTGTAAAATGGCAATGAGGCATTATTGTGCCAAACTAGGAAAGGTAACTCCGAGTATATTATAAGTATTTTTCTTAAACGTCAACACACTTTCAAAGTTTCAATATAACAATTCATATATATATATATATATATATATATATATATATATATATATATATATATATATATATATATATATATATATATATATATATATATATATATATATATATATACATTTAAGATTACATTAAGATTATGCTCTTTTAGATTGAAATTTTGTATATTAAAACTATTTATTTTGTTAGTAAATTAGAAAAAATCAATTTGAAACTAAATTAAATCACACATTATACAAATGTAAAGCAAATCACTCTGCTTTGCTTTATTTTAGGCATCAAGTATAATTTATTAAACCGTCTAGTTTATAATGTTAGACCACAGGGATGAAATAGTGTTCCAGTCAAGGTTTTGAACTGAACGCACGTGTAAACACCACACAAATCATTAAAAAAAATAGAAGTTGAATAATATCATATTTATGTATGTATATAAGTTTTGAAAGAAAAAAAATGCAAATTATTTTTAATAATAATTATAAATATTTATAATAATATAATGATATTCATAAATAATATTAAATATATTTAAAGTTAAAAGGTTTTGACTTTATAATTAAATTATGCATGAAAAAGGAGCATTATTTTTAATGTTTTGATAAACGAACGCGGTTTAAAACTTTTGACGTTTTATAAATAGTTGACCGCGTGTTGTGTAGGAAATTAAGCTTATCAATTTTAAACTTATACAGTGACAGATTCAATCATCGCTTGCTCGCCATCTCGCTCTAGAAATTACACTTTTGTGTATTTGACAAATTGCTCTCTCTCTCTCTCTCTCTCTCTCTCTCTCTCTCTCTCTCTCTCTCTCTCTCTCTCTCTCTCTCTCTCTCTCTCTCTCTCTCTCTCTCTCTCTCTCTCTCTCTCTAACCGCACAGTTAATTGTATTCAGTATTATAGAAAGAAAAAATTCAATTATTTCTCTGAATAGTAATAGGAATATAGGATGATTATTATTCGAATGTGTCAAATGAGACTAATTTTTAATTTCAATATTACGACTTTCTATAATGAGTATTTGTTTATAAATATTTGCAGAGTAGATTTTTTTTAAATATAATGATTTGTTGACAGAGATAAGAATCAATTATACATTTTTTAAAGTTTTGCTTTAATTACTTCAGAAGCTGATGTGATGTGATATGTTTTTGTTTTTTTTATCCATTCACTGCGGTTACTAATTAATGCAAATAATTCCTTTTCTTAACGCTCAGTTAATAGGGAATAAATTATGTAAAAAAAAATTGTGGTCTTGGGCTAATTTTTTTTTACATAAACATAAATATTATTAAAATCATTAGTTCAGTAGTTAAGTCATAGAATAAATGTTATCGGATCGTGGAATGTGTATGTTTTTAAATTAAATGTATGCCAAGATAATATAATCTTTGATGAATAAATTTATATATTTTGTATTTATTTTTGTTTTTAATAAAAAGTTTAATAACTTTTTTTAATCACTATAAACAGAAAACGACAAACCCTTAAAAAAATGGGTGTAATCTCTATTTTAAGAATACAAAGTACATTTTATCATCTACAATTTATAAAAAACAATCAAGATTGCGTCTGAATTTTTAGTGATTTTTAATATGGTGTAGTTATTTAATTTTAACTTTCAAAAAATTATTTTTGGCAAATTTCAAATTTATAATTAGCATTTATGTAATACATATTTTTTATTGTACATAAAATGAGTGATTTTTCAAAGTTATATGAGGACCTAATTATGTACAATATATGGAGAAATTATCAGCCATAGAGGATGTGGCCTATATACACGGACAAAAATTAATACGTAATAATTATGCTAGCTCATTTTCAGCACAATTTGTTCAATGCAGCTTAATTTATACCATATAGTGAATATAATAACTATGTTACATATGGTATAAATATTATGTTGTACAGCATAAATATTTATGTTGTTCTAATTTAGCATTATTTATGCTATAATAACATAAATGCAGGATAAATTACATAATTTATTCTTTCCGTGTAAGTATTAATAATATAAGAGATATTAAAATTATATCAAAAGTGTTTTCATTATATATACTTGACATTATTATGAAATGTTTGTATAAACTGCTCAATAAAAGCTCAGGTAAAAAGTTGTAAATGAATGTAAACAAGTGTAATCAATTGAGTTTCTGCTTTGCAAATTAATGGGTGTTTTGCAAGCGAAGCAATTACAACTTGATGTCTATTACCAGTAAACTGCTCTCTCAATATATTACAGTGGAGAGAGAATATGAGAAACCCACACGTGAAACCTTTCACTCTAAAACTTCATATAAACTCAAGTTAATTATTTTCTAACATAAGCTTACTTTCCGTATGTCTATGTGTGTGTGTGTATTATATAAAAGTTTGAATAAGTGGCCAATTTTTTGTTTTTAAAATTTTGTACTTTATTCTTATAAAATATTATGTTTGTGTATATATATAACTTTTTTAAAACCTGTTATTTTATATGTAATTTAAAACAATTATTAAGCTTTAACTTTAATATATAATAATAAATATGCCGTTTGTTGTATAATTATGATTAAATTATTTAATTTGTTATTTTGGAGAAATTGTAGTAAATATGCAACCTAATTTCTAAATTTATATCTTATATATATTTTTGCAGAAGATGAAAAAATAATGAAGAGAAAAAGTAATTATAGTTTTTTTGTGACTATTATATATTATATCGAATTAGTATATAGTAATTTTCTCTATCTAAATCTTTTAACTTGATAACAAATAACTTTTTTTCCCCCAGAGCTCATACATTATTCCTATAAACGATTAAAAAATTATTTTCTTACTTTTATTATTTTATTTTAATAATTAAGTGTGGTTTGATTGTAGCTTTGCTTCAAATTAAAAAAAACAAAAAAACAAAAAAGAGAAGAAGAAGAAGACACTTCGAATAAACTTTCAACGGAAAAATCAAAGTTATGTATAGCATTTCAATAAAGGCACATGCCAATGCCATGTATACTTTTTAAATATAAGGAATGATCATCCAGTTATACGAGGTATAATATATAGAGTGATTTTTTAATTCCCGCAACAGTAAGGGGAAAAAAGGAAGAAATTTTGAGACTCGTGATGATGTGATGATACTGATCAATCAGTTCTGGTATAGTTATTAAAGTTTGGTTAGATTCGCCCATAGAATCATCAAGCAAGAGCATCGTCCAGAGCAGAAGTGCATATATATATATATATATATATGGGTTGGGTGAAGTGGAAAGGTTGGTCCCTCTTGATAGAGTGAGTGAGTGAGCGGTCCACATCAACATCATAAGATGACTTTTTCTGCCGAGTGAACCAGAGAGAGTGCGAGCGCACAACTTTTTGATTTATCGGTATTATAAGCCTCCAGTTTAAGCCTTCTCACACGGATAATCTAATTACAGGTATTTAGTCGAGTAAATTACAAGGTTCTTTGTGCCGGCACTGCATGCAACTCTATAACCTCCTACTTTATATATATAAAAAAAACAGCTTATATTTTTATAATATAAAAAAGAAAGAAAGAAGAAGATGATGGAAAGACGAGGAAAAAAATTTCTCTTGTGATGTTGATCCACCTGCGTGTAGCGGGGGCGGCAAGGCGCATGGTCCCATGCTCACAGCACGCCCCCCCCCCCCCCCCGGACCCCGAGGCACCGTGCAACGCCTCCTGACACCTCTTCTCACGCTCATCACAAGAGCCGACGTCCGCGTCAAAAATAAAGCTCAAATCTTTTAACCAACTTCAAACAACTTGCTCAAATTTTCTGCAATTTTGTAATTGACTGAACATTTTACTATACTCCCCAAGAGTAATGAATGATTTACTCATATTTGAAAATACTTTATGTAGATTGAAAATAAAACAAATCTGTCTTTAAAAAATCTGAAAAACATTCATAAGCCTATTTCATTTTAAATTTTATAGTCTTCGAGCATATCTTGGTAATTTTATATATATAGTTAAAAATTCTTCTAACACTTGTACACAAATAAATATGTTTGAACTTGAGATATATTTTTCCCACATACCATTACAATATTACATGACACCTCCTATAGGATGTTGGTCGCTATAAATTTTATGAGAAAAGGTACATATATAATAACAAACGCTGTTGCAGCGGCGGTGGGTCTTAGTCGAAAAAGCTTTGAGATTTGACAGAGTCGATGAAGCAAAGTTAAAGGTACAAAAGTCGGCGGCGAGTGTGTTGGTGGCCACTCATTGTTGAGCATTGTTGTCGTCGCTCATTGAACTAAATGATGGATGTAAGGTGGGCGGAGAGCAAGCAAAGAAGCAGCAGGGTTATAATGTTGTAAGAACCATTCATTTACATCACACCGGCCGCGGCCACCTTCAAAAAAACCTGATCAAGCAAGGCGAAAAAAAAAACAAAAAAAAAAAACGCTATAATATATAAGATATCAATAGCATAGATCGATCGAACATATGTATATTATATATATAGTATTATATATATATATATATATATATATATATATATACTGCTCCAAACAGCCGGAGCGTGAACTGAAGTAAGATTGAGAGGCTGATATTATTTATTATATACCTTGATGACGTCATTTGATATCTTCCAAAACATGAAGCAAAATATTACAAGGCTTTTAATATCTTTTTTCTTTCTTTTATTCTGTATAATGTGAAAAATATTGCACGAAACATATTAAGATACATTTTTTTTTCTTGTAAATATGTTTATAAGATAATTATATTGTCTATACTTTTTTTTTTTTTGTGTTTTGTAGACGAGAAAAATTTACTCGTGAGTGAGAAGAAATTCTTTATATAAAAATTATAGTATCGAGATATTTTTAGTAAGAAAAATAAAAATGAAGAAAATTTAGCAACGATAGACCCGGAAATAATTCTCTTCTATAATGTACTATGTTTAACTTCATCAGAGATTATTATTAACGTAAAATTAAATTAGTAAAGCCTCTAACAAAAATATATATATTTAATATTTTGTAATTATAATTTATAGCCGATACACATTTTAATTTAAGAATGTAATATATATATATATATATATATATATATATATATATATATATATATATATATATATATATATTTATAACTAAAATATGTCTATGCTGCTGCATTTTTAAAATTTTAAATAAAAAATTACTCAATTTTCTCTGCTATACATCTCACAGTTGGAGACGTTTTCTTTTAAACTGTAAACAAGAAAATATAACACAAAATTCTATTTATTTTCATCCCCTCTTTATTAATTTTAAGAAGAAAAATGGACCATATTAATCAATTTGCTTGCAGGTATTTGATGCGCCCGATATAAATATGATTACACGGAAAAAAAAAAAGAATGTAGGAGGATTCTCAGTCACAGTTTATATATTTTTATATTGTATATACAGTGATGGCAATAGATCTTAAAATTTTGTTATAAAAAAATTACCGGATCCTAATTCAACATACAGGTCCACAATTTTGTTTTGTATAAAATATATATTTTTAAGGCATGCCTTTTATTTAAATCTTTTATTGATTTAATTCCCCCCTTCTGCGAGTAAATTGTATAAAGTCTTAAAGCAAAAACAACAACAACGTATTGTCATTTGAATGAATTTGAACAAGTAAAAAATAAATAAAGTAATTTATGCTGTATTTTTATTGTAGCATAAGCGATGCTAAATTATAGAATAATGCACAAATAATTGTGCTGTAAAATAAAATATTTGTGCTTCATAACATTGAACAGCTATTATGAACAAATTGTGGTGAAAATGAGCCAGCGTAATTATTACGTATTTATTTTTTTACGTGAATGAATCACGACACGATCACTAATTACTTTTCTCCGTGTATATATATATATAGGGGGTGTTGAGGAATGCGTGAGGTGTAAGTCGCGGGCTGCACTTGCGTGAGGTGATGTGTCAACGTCAACGCACCTCGATTGTGAACCATGGTATAGGCAAAGGTACCATGTGACCTCGCTCTCGCGAGAAAGAGAGAGAGAGAGACGAAGATGAAACTTCTTTCTCAGCTTGAAGGATTTATGAGCTTCTCAGAGGTCAGCCGCTCACCCGGCATATCTCAGCAGTCACTAAACACTTTTAATAAACCCTCTCCTCTGCCTCTTCTTGTTGTATTATATTAAAATAATAAATGTATCTCACCGAGAGAAAGAATATACTTTTATTATTCTAATTGAAAATTTATTTAATTGTTTCTCATTCTCTAAACCTTTGAAGTATAAGACGTTATAGATACAACAAAACAACATAAATTTATTTATTTATATTCATATGAAGTCCTTTGAGACATTATATTAACAAAATATTGCTTTATATTTGTATAAGCAGCATAGCGCATATTTATTAATTAAATTCCAATTTTTGTTTTAAAAAATTGCATTGAATCTTTAAACCCTGCAATAAAAAAAATATAAGTAAAACACATATTATATCGATGTTGATGCTATATTATTTGGACGTATCAGAAAAAAAATTGAAGTTATACCAACGGCATTATCACAAAAACAAAAATATTCAAACAAAATTAATGACTATACATGTATATCGTCTAAAGCCTATGTATTGCATTCACCATGACAGCCTAGAGAAACCGTGGAAACTTTCTAGGCAACCTGGTCAGTGCAATCATATCGATCATGCATCTCCTGAATGCTGTGCGTCGTCATGGAATGCATTAAACATGCATTATGCAACCTGTTGTGCTCTCACACTTTACGTATACGCACCCAACAGTGGCTCGAACCTATACTCGGTGAGGAGTAACAGAGTTACTTCACTCTGTACCAATCGGAAACTTTCAAACTTGAAAAATTGCATTTAATAATATGGTCTGTTTACGTGGAGCAATATTTACATTGTTTTACATGGCAATAAACTTTATCGCATGGAAATGTAATGATATTGAAAATTATATTTTGTAAATATATATCAAATTAATTGTACAAGGAAAATATTGTAATGTAAACATGACTTCATAAATACATTTACACAGTATCAGATTTGTGGCTTAATTTTATTGTTATAAAGTTTCATAAATTTTATAATGATCTGTTGGCTATAACTAAATTTATTATATATTTGTTTAAAAATAAAGTGGAAGGAGAAATATTGCTTTATATATACTATAAAAATATTTGAGTGATGTTGTCATCTAAAATTATCTATTATGATGCAATATAATTGTGAGAAAATAAAATAAAGTTTTAATTACTAGTTTTTATTTCTTAAAATTATTATTTTTTAGTCAAATGTTTGTTTCAATTTGATATGGTGGGGTTTAAAATATAATTATATGTATTTATTCTAACGTTTAGGCGCAACAAAACCATTATAAATTGTTTTTCTATATAGACACCACGAGTGCAGATAAGTTTTTGTAAAAAAAAAAAAAAAACTGTTTGTGTGTGGTGTATGTACTATGTACTGTGTTCATATATATATATATATATATATATATATATATATATATATAATATATATATATATATATATATATATATATATATATATATATATATATATATATATATATATATACAAAAACATTTAAACCCCATTAATTCTGTAATGGACCACTTGCAATGAAAAGTTTTGAATTGTTGCAACGTGTAAGTGAAACTATTTTTCCATAAGAAATGCATTAACTGTATTTCAAATTATTTTAACTATAGTTCGTTAATTGCAAGTGGTCCATTCTGATTTAATATTATGATGATTGCACCATGTTAAATTAATGAGATTAACTTAATATTAAACTTGATGCAGGTTTAAGTTGACCAGAATCTCTCGACAGTCATATATGTGACGTGGGAGAAAAGCAGCATCGTAATATAGTATTATAAGATATGAGAAATCTCTACTCGGCGGTAAAGATTACTTCACACAAGCATCAATAATAAGATGTTTAATCAGCGTGTCGCACAACCCAGCACGTCTCAAGTCGCCATAGGTCCACCTTACCTTTTTTTTTTTATGTGAAGTGAACACCTCACACGAGGTATGAACTCAAGTTCTTTGGTAATATCAAGCTTTAATAGAATTTCAAAGTTGAAATATTTATAAAAATTGAATTTAATAAGTACTTGTGAAAATTTGTAGATAAAAAATTAGTATACAATATAGAAAATTCAAATTTTTATGTATATCAATTAACAAAAACATATATATATTATTATATATATATATAGTTAAAAACAAAAAATTAATTTATTTTAGAGGATCAAGATATGGGATTGAGAACCATCTCAAGAGATCTCCTGATTTTAATCAATCATGTTTTGCTATCAACTTTTGCATTTTTTGTAGATTATTGTGCCGGTTATCATACTGATGGAATTTTCAGCATGCAATGAAATAAGGATTTTCTTAACAAAATTAACAAGTCTTATGGGATTAAAAAAATAATAATAATAACCCCTGTAATTCAACAATTTTATGGTGTCATGTATCCTTTACTCCTTATGCATATTATATCTGAGTTGTTTAATTTCAAATTATACCACTGTGCATGAAAAAAATCTGATCCACTTGAAGTATTTTTTTTATCAGCATATCAGCATCAACTTTTTTCAAAAAAAAACAAAAAAAAAAAAAACAGTAATACGTAATGGAAATGGGATAATATTTCGCTATATTGCAGCAAATTATTGAAACCAAAATGTTTACAGTATATGCAAATAAAATGTAAAATAAGACAAACTATGTAAGTTGTTTAAAAGTTCAAGTAAATCTTGAAACTTCATAGTTACAAAAGTTGTATAAAGCTATATATAAGGTAGGACACTTGTTGTTTATGCATTATACTTTCAAAAGAAGATAAAATAAAAAAAAAACGACGTAAGTTAAAATGATTTTTCAGTAGAACTATAAAAATTGTAAAGTCAGACAGACAACCATAAATTTTAACTCCTTTTTTTTTTTTTTTTACGTAATACAGCAGCAGTTATATTCACTCAAAATAACGTTCATAAGGTAACTAAATGCATGCTATTACAACATAAATTAATGTTCAACCAATTGATTTATGAGTTTAAAGTTTTCTAAATAGGTGTATTTTATTTTCACTTCAGCTGTTTTACTCATCATAATAATATTTATAATCATATTTATCATTATTATTATTAATCAAATATCAGAAGATTGTATTTTGTTATACAGCAAATAAATTAACTTAACATTGTTAATATAGGTTAAATTAAAAATAAAAATAATGATCTCTCCTTAATAGCAACAATTGGAGTTTTTATTTGGATATTTTCAAAGTAAACTATATTACTTTAAACGAAAATTATTACATCAAGACATAATTATTCTCTTTCCTATATTCGAAAAACATATTCTATAATATTTGATATTTAATAATTTTAAATTTGTATCAATTATACAATCAATGAAAATTTATACCTACATAGAATTTTAGTATAAGATTACGTCATAAATATATGATTAAAATATATAACATGATAATGAAATAAAGATTTTTTTTTAATAAATTTTAAAATTGTATATAACAGACTGTGAAATAGTTTGATTAAATTGAGAGGTTTGTGTGATTTCGCTCAATAAAAGCCGTTTAATATTATTACAATGACAACTAATACATAAATACAGTTATTTAAAACTGATTCATAACTGAGATTTTTTAATTAACACATATTATATACAAAAATAATTATAAGTTTTTGATGATATTAATTTATTAGAAAACAGAAATCATATAATCAAAACACCTATAAAAATTCTTGATTGCTTCATGAAAATAAAAAATTTATATGAAAACATTTAAAAACTATAAAAGTTAAAATAAAAATTATAACTTTGCATACACATTGAGTAACAACACTTAAATTTTTTAATACTTTAACAGACCTTGAGTGTATTATAAATTATTAGACATTGATTACTTTACATATTTTTTTTCTTCTTCTATTTCTTGTTACAATGTTGCTAATGTTTTATAAAAAAAATAAAAAAGAAGCTTATAACATTATCATTTTATTACCAAGTGACCTCACCTATTGAGAGTGAGAAAATCGTTATTCATTTCTTTTTTTTCACTTATAATATTACTATCATCTTATGTTCGCACCGACACTTAACAAATATACGACAATTCTTAGAATCTTCGTATTAATATTTTTATATACATTTCTTTTTCAACGTTTTAATTAGATTTTTAGTGTGAGAAATAATTTCTCTTAAAGTAAAGTTTTTGTATTTTTATGTTGTGATCAGTTTCTATTAAAAAAAAAAGTATAATATGTCTTCGCTGTAAAGAATGTTATAAATAAACTTTACAAGTAATATGTGTCTGTTTTTATTTAGCGAAGCAATATTCTAGTAATACAAAATAGCTTCCAAGTAACACCGTCACATTTTATTTTCTTATACTCTTCGTATTTTTCTAAATGGATTTTTTTTTTACTTATGCTGATGTGGGGATATAATAAGTTAAAAGCTTGGAGAGAAAGAGAGAGAGAGAGAGTCTATAGTCCATTACCAATAACTTTAATCCCACATCCCAATATAAAAACATGTTCATAAATATGTACATCAACACTTAATTATATCTAAATACACCAAGAATATATTGGTTTGTTGTTATATATAATTAAATCATTATTTAAATCATTTACTCCTCCACACTGTTATAATTATTCTTATTAAATCTTATACCATGCATTAATAAAGCTGTAATTTTCTCGTATACTACATGTCTTGTATACTGCTTTTCAACTTTATATTGAAGTGTATATATCACGTTTCTAGTAAATAAATAAATAAAAATAAATAAATAAATAAATAAATAAATAAATAAATAAATAAATAAATAAATAAATAAATAAATAAATAAATAAATAAATAAATAAATAAATAAATAAATAAACAAATAAATAAATAAATAAATAAATAAATAAAAATAAATGTCCAAGACACTTCCTTATTTCCTATATAATTTAATCTATAATTATTTTAAGGTATAATATATACGGTTATTTACTTCTTTGCAAAAATAAGGACAACGTATATAAAAAATTGTCAAAAATTGTTTTATATTTCAAGTGAATTTTGACGGTGCAAAGTGTCACAAATATACACAGATTATTATAAATTCTGCACACATATCAGAGTAATATAAACCATGATTTGCTAAATCTATAATGATACAATGGACAAATAATAAAAGAGAAATTTTTATATTTCTCTCTCTTACAGGAAAATGTTTATACTATTTTTCTTATGCAACTTTATAGTTTAATTTTACAGCTTTCACCACCAAGCTTTAATATTTTTCTATATAATATATCCTTTCTTATAAAATATAATTTAACAATTGAGGCCATTAATCATTTATAGTATAGATATTTTTGTATTAAAATTAAACTTTAATAATATAATAAGGTCATATATCACCGTCCAGTTTCTCGTAAAAAAAATAAAAATAAAAGAGAAGATGCGTGATAATTTTGTTACGCAATCAAGACTTCCGGTAGCTTTGGTCAACAATGAGCTTCAGATGAGATTTATATTTACTTTTCCAAAACACCGTGACCTGACCAGGTTCCCACGGGGCAAAGAAAATCGGTTGTCTCACTTCAGTTTTTTTCTTTCTTTCTCCATCATTTGAGAAACGATGACCATCACAAGTAAGCACTATCAGTGTTTTTACGATATACCTGTTGAACAATAATCAATATAGAGAATACACCGAGGTAAATTGCGTGGATACTTTACGCACCGACATTTTTACAACCCTATATAGTAATACAATGATTTTTTTTTCTAACTTTTTTGGAAGGTATAACACATTTGTCAGGTGTAAAAATGTTAATGATGGAAATTAAATTAAATTTATGTTTCTATACAAATACCATTTCAGGTTTCACGTAATATTTAAGACAGAACTAAAGAATTCTCTTAAATAGAACTTAATAATGTTCAATAAAAATTTAATTGAAGCAGGCTTAGAAATATTGCTGTGCACATATAAATTTAAATTAAAAAATGTTACTCTCACAAACCTTTGAATTTTGGTTACCTTTATTATTTATGGGGTTAAAATATTAAAAGTATATAATATACTCTGAACATATATTATGCTCTATATACGATAATATGCTCTGAATAATTTATATGTCTGTAACTCAATCTTGTGGTTTTATTTCGTATGAATGCTAAAGGACTTATTATATGACATACGACATATAACAAAACAATAAAAATAAATATTTTAAAAGTTATTATTTCAATATTCTAAGAAATATCAAGTTTATAACTGTTTAAGAACTTCACGTGGTAGAACGCTAGCAAAGATCTAAAAATAATAATAAAAAACTTGTTGATAATAACTATAACACCCCCCCCCCCCTCCCTCTAAAATGCATTACATATATGGAGCTGAAATTTGAACTATTCTCTACCTGTTATAGCTAAACACAGTAGCTAAAATGTTCTCCACGGTGCTCGCAAATTAGATTTTAATTCTTGGCGAGGTGCACGCACTAGGCCACCCCCTCACTGAGTGGCGAGAGTGATGAGGCGCGACGAGGCCTCACGCCGCGCCGCGCTCACCTCACACAGGTGGTCCTCAATCTGTGAGAACCAAGACTGCACCGCGAGAATAAACAACACCAAAGCAAATTATGTCCGCATTTTACACAACACTAAAAACATCAATCTGTTACAAACATCCATGCTGACACACGGATAACAATAGATTTACCCCCTCTCCCCTTTTTAATATATCTAATTATAAATATTACAGAGTCAAGTCTATAAAGTGTTTGTATTTATTATTTTAATAATTTATTTCAATATACTTAAGTTACAAAGTTGAATTCTATGACCATAAATTACACCGTTTTTTTTTTTTTTTTTTTTTTTTTTTCCTTCGCATTTTTATTAATTAATACGAAGATTTAAAAAAACGCAAGCATAACATTTTTTAAAGAATGTATGCATGTTTTTATCAAACTATACTGTTAAGAAAATTGTTTAAATAATTTCATTTATTGTATTATTAAAAATAATAATAGTATATAAAATTGATCAGTGAAATATACGGAATAAAGCTTATTTAACTTTATGATATTATCTGTAACGTAAATTTTTATTTTTGCCATTTATTTATCCTATATGTAACAAACAATAACATAATTTTAAATTTTGAGTTATTAAAATGCATGAAAGAGTAAAATTAATAAAATCAACTGAAGTAGAAAATTTATTGCATTGTATTATTTTTAAAAGTATTCACAATATTCACATATATATAATAAGTGAAAAAAAATGCTTAAACAAAAGAAATTTAAAGAAAGTATAAAATTTTATATACAAAAATGTAAACAAATGGACCGAACTTTTAAATGGAACAAACTTTTTAAAATAATTTGAAATGTTCTTAATGCATTTCTTATGGAAAAATATAGTTTTTCAATAACATGTTGCAAAAATTAAAAACATACCATTGAAAAATGAAAAATATTTTCTCACTTATTGAATATACATCAGTAAGTTTTAAAAACTGCATCAATTCAATTTTTTTTTTTGCAATATTCAGTACTTCTTGAAAGAAAAAGTTATATAGCTATTGACCTAGACAAACACTTCACACAGCTAAATAAACATATACTTGAAATATGTAACAAGAATGATAATCCACGTGGTGGTCTTGAGTGATACTTGAGGAGTGGCCACGTCAGAGCAATGTTGACATCACATTGTTGCGAGAATGACAAGCTCAGTCACGTGACCAGCGGGGGGCACGAGTGTCACCCTCATACCAAGCTTTGTTCTCGTACCTGTGGAGGAGCAGCAAGTAATGAACACCCTTCACTCATGCAG
The DNA here is from genome assembly GCA_949318235.1 of Ecdyonurus torrentis. Lineage (NCBI taxonomy): Eukaryota > Metazoa > Arthropoda > Insecta > Ephemeroptera > Heptageniidae > Ecdyonurus > Ecdyonurus torrentis. The sequence goes on along the minus strand of OX439132.1, from coordinate 38,889,223 downwards.
ACATTATAAGAAAAATACCTTGGCTCGTGCCAAATAATGCATACGTCAACTCAACACACTTCACTTTTTCAAGTGTTTTCAACATACAAACATCTCAACATTGATCATTTCGAATATATTTTTTAACTCTTGTGACAGTTTTAAATTAAAAGAAAAAAATAAACTGACATTTTTGTATATAATAAAGAGTTTTTAATATCGTTGTCAAAAATTTACTGAATGATTGACTCGATCAAAGAATAATAAAGGGGAAAATCATAAGTGAATATTATACTTTTGGTTTGCTTACTTATATTATCATAATACAGTTGGTTTGTTGCTCTATATTATAAAAGATTTAAATAACATATTTTAGCACCTTTAGCAGGAAGAAAAAGAAAGAAATTTACTATATATGTGTAAGTATGTCAATACATATATAGGTACAGTACTATATGCACAGAATGTTTGCACATGATAATATACTATATAATAATATAATATAGTCTAATTTTTCCTATATACTAGATATATATATATATATTATATATATATATATATATATATATATATATATATATATATATATATATATATATATATATATATATATATATATATATATAAAAGGATTATTATTCATAAAATAATACACACCAGATTTTCAGAAGATATCAGATGCTTTATTACTAACGTTTCTAGACGAACACAATTATATAGCAATTGATTAGCAACGTTCTTATTATATAAAATTACAGTTATGTAAGTAGCATAAATTTTTAAATACACACCAATATGTTAAAGAAAAATAGCCCATAACATTTTTTTTCTACAAAATGTTAATTTGAACATTGTTTTGGAGCTGATATTTTTCTATATACATACAGCTATATATGACATGATAAAAAAGTTATTACAACTGAATTAGTGAAAACAACAACTGTTTTTGTAAATAAAGTCTTATTACTATATTAAAAGCCATGCTTTTGATTTATTATTATAATTTTTAAATATATGTATAAGATAATAATATAACACATTTTCAAATTTATAATGCCATACACCATTATAATACTCTGTGGATCTAATATAGGAAAACTTTATTTAAAAAGAAAAATCATAATTAAGATAACATAAATATTAAGTTCATTTCATTTCATTTAATTATAAAGGTTAAAATTTTAGTATCATATAATTTGCAATTTAAAATACATGTCTTAACACCTTTTTTGTATCCTTTTGTTTGTTTTTTTCACAATATATTTAGACATGCTTATTATAAGCAGAGAGAACTATTAAATTAAATATCCATGCTAATTAAATTTTCATGCTTGTATCACTTTTTTTTTCCTTAAAAATATATATACAAAAATATACTATATTTTTAGCATGTTATATAAAAAAAAAATTAGCTTATAAAATTAGTTCCAAAAGATATTTATAAATTAAATGATGTTATTGCTAATTTAATGAAGATAGAACAATTGCAGGCCACCTTAGAGCAAGTTGTGTGTGGGCTAAAATGCTCAGTGGCTTCTACTTTGCCTTTTCATTAGCAGAAATCATAGTAATCAGCAAGCTTGGGGCGGGGTTTTTCTTGCACGCGAGAAAGAAAGTCTATGTACAAAACAACAACAACAATAGCGCCACACCTCCAGGTGCGGCGGAGTATCTCATCTTCATAATGCATCTCATTGGAATGTTTCAAAACGTTGTTTATTTTTCTTGATTACTAAAAGCTTTGTAATCAGATAATATATATGTGTGTGTGTATATATATAGTGGAACAAATATGAATGAATATATTTTATATCATTTTAGAACATATAAATTTGAATTTTAGGTTGGCTTGGTTTGATTGAAAAGGGTTTATTTTGAAAGTTTTTGTGACAATACGATTTATTTAACATCATATAGATTAACTTTGCATAATTATTTATTTCTTCCGTTTCTTTTTTTCCTTTTTTTTTCTATATATTGTTTATTTTATTATAAGTTTTACTATAGTATTATATATAAAATATATTTTATATTAAAAAAATAGCAAAAAATTAATGTTTTGCTATTTTTATGTAACCATCAGTAATTTTAATTTAAATAAGTAAAATACTGACATTTCTTCTTCTTCTTCTTCATTTAACTTCTTTATTTATGAACTATCAAAATTTAAAAAGTACCAGCATAATGTGAAGTGTATAATAGTAAAATGTTGAATATACAATTAAAACAGAATTAAACTACATACATACATAATACATATATATATATATATATATATATATATATATATATATATATGTATTATATATATATATATATATACAGTATACACACACACATACACGCATGCACACACACACACACACACACACACACACACACACACACACACACACACACACACACACACACACACACACACACACACACACACACACACACACACACACACACACACACACACACACACACACACACACACACTCACACACTTAAACACACATATACAATATATACAATATTGAAATTTTGGAATACAATGTTAACAAAACAAAAAGTGAAAATTAATAAAATTAAATTACAAATTCTTAATAAATCATCATGTCTAGAAGTAATAATATTATCAAAAGAGAGAAAAAAAAATGAACTAAATATTTTACATAAAATTTTAATTAAAAAATTTGGTTACAAAAAAAAAATAATAATATAATCAAATTTCTTTCAAGGTTCTATTTACTTCTTGGGCACACACCATGTAATTTTCTCTGAATTTCATGAATATTAATTTTATATCGCGTTCAAAATTTGCACAAACGTAATTGATTTACACAGAGACAGTTTAATGGAAAGCAAAAATTGTGAAAGAAAAAAAAATCTATCTATTTTTAAATATAGTTATTAAATATTATATATAGTATAAAAATTGATTTCTTAAAAGCCTTTTTTTTGTCATTATTATTATTTATAATAATAATAACTTTATATATAAGAGAGAAATTTTTTCTATTAAAATTTATTCGTCCCAAAAAGTACATAATACATTTTTAATAATAGAAAATATATACATATACAAGAAAAAAATATGTCCAAAGACTATAGTAATTTTAACTTCATATTATAATAAATTATTATAATATAATATATTTTTTTACATAAATATATGCCATCTCAAGTTGTGTGGTGTTTTTATAATTTTCATAACAATATAAAATTACGTCATGTATATAGGTATATAGTTTATATTTAATAAAACAAAACACTGCTGTTTTGTGATGAATAGCCTGCTATTAAGTAGCAATACATAAATGAAATGCTTAAATTACAACGTGTATAATGTTGTATACATGAAGGTAAAAAAAAAACTTGTATTAGAGATTCAATTAGGTTTGTGTTTCTAGCCCGCGGCTGCTCACGCCTCATGATGACTTTTTTTTTTTTTGTTGCTCAGACATAAATTCAGTGCACGGTGGCGCGCGGTTAAAACATCTTATATTATTACCTTCTGGAGCAAAGAGATTTGTATTATACATAATACGTTCGTTCGTAAAGTTTGTACATATTGTATAATTTAACTGACCATATTATTATTATTTTGTTTTAATTGTTTGCTTGCGTTTTAAATTTTAATATTACTTTCTCTATTAAAATATTAATCGCATATTATCTTTAATAGTTTTTTTACTCTTATATACGTATAATGAAACAATCTATATATACAAATAATTTTATTCAGATATTATGTTGTTGTACAGTGCATTTAAACAATTGTTTTAACGAAATTTTTAAAATTGTCACGAATTTGTTGTTAATGAACATATCTATAAAATATTTACTTTTTATAATACAAGCAATGTCAAAATAATAATAATTAATAAATTTAAAAATATATGTATAATATTATATGTGGGAACATGTGTCAAATTTATCTAATTTGTAATAGATTTTAAAATAAACTTCTGGAATTATTGATCTTAATCAAAACTTAATATTCAAATTATTTCTTTTAAATTAGTTTCTTTAAACATATATTATGGTAAATGAAAGACAGGAACTAATTTCCTTATACAAATACGCATAAGGTTATGAAATTTGTTTCAGTGTCTAAAGTTGGTAAAAACAACGTTTTTATTTTAATGTATAGAATCTGTCAGAGACTAATTTATTTACATAATCATTATACTATATGAAGGTGTTATTTAAATAGAGCAAGATTTACGAATAAATCTGGTATTTACTTGCTACCTCCATGGGTGGCAAAGTACCCGCCCTTGACTTGCGGCAATTTTGTTGCATTGCAGTCGCCACCGGACACTTATTGCACGTCATTGCAGGACACTTCGACCACCCACAATGCAACGAGATCTCGAGATGCAATCCAGATGCATAATAATTACAAAACTATATATAATAATAATAGTAAATTATTTTTCTCAGGAAATACTGATGAAATTGTCAAAAGATTTAATAAAATGTTTATTTAATTATATATACTCATGCTGAGTGAGTTGGTTACTATGTATAGATCAAGTTTATAATGAAAGTACATCAAAATATAATTACTTTATTCTCTCTCTCTCTCTCTCTCTCTCTCCTTCTCTTAATTTCATTGCTTTTGCTTGCTTGTAGTTCGAAGAATTCACAAGTAAAAAAAAAAAAAATGCATGATTATACATTTTAAAATAAAATACATATTTTATTGTTGTCGTTTGAAGTCATTTATTCTTGGGCTTTTAAATTAACAGTTATAATTTAGTTGAAAGTAAGATATTGTTTTTCCAACATTTTCTTCCACTAAATTTTTAACAAACTCTGTTCATTTCATAAATTTGGAGAAAGAATATGAGAAAAAGAACATTGTTACAAAAATATTCGAAAGTATTTTATATATTTTTTTTTCTTAAATCCAGCTGTGTGGTATAAGGTGACTTTTTGTCGTAAAGAAATAAAATATATATACAATAATAAAAAAAATTTATCTCCAGGGGGTCTGTTATATACCTCTTGTCGGTCCCAATATCACATACGGTTCATCACACTTGGTGTATACTGTATATATGGAGGTGCGAGCCCACAAGTGAAGGTGGCGTGCGCGTAACACCGGGCCAAGACCACCTCAAAGCTTTGCCGACACGATGCAAAGTATTGCTCTTCTCGTGCCCAACTCAAGCATATTGTGAATCTACAAAGCCGAGGACAGCTCTCAAAATTTATGTACGTAAAAAGAAAAAAAAATCCCGGGTGGCCTATTCTGCTCTATTACGTTATATTATAATAGATACTGTATGTAAGAGAGTAAACCACGGCAGTCAAAGCCAACAATATGTCAACAACAGAGTATGGACACCACATGTAAAGAAAAGAAGCACAACTTTTTATATTATTGCAAGTATAGAGTAAAAAAGAAACTTGAAAATATATTATTATTTAAACTTTGTAAGGCAATTGTATCATACAGATATATATTATAAAAGAGAACAAATTTTTCAGCGCTTCTTCTTTTTGTTACTATATTGTTAGATTGTTACATTTTCTTTAAAATAAATTTTGGATTTTTTTTTTTTTTTTTTTTTTTTTTTTTTTTGCTTAAAATTTATGTACATTTTTTTTTTTTTACTTTTATTGCAAGGCAAATCATAATTTGTATATATTATTTAACTGGAAGTTGATAGTTGAAGTTTTTAAATCTATAAAATTTTAAGTCATTTTTTACGTATAAGTTCGAATTTTTGCAAAACTTGTTGCTTCACTACTAAAATTTTATATTTTGAACATACGCATATGTAAATTTTTATTCCATAGTAAATTATATTATTATTTATAACCATTTTATCTTGAACTCTTATAAAGTTTATAAAGTATTATGAAATGATTTAATTTGTTTACACAGAAACAACACAAAAATACAAGGACAATACAATAATATGGGAATGAAATGCTAATAAATGAAATTGAACTAAAACAGCTTAGCAATCAAAAGGTTGCCAAAATAATAAATATAACATGCAACAGGCGTGACTTAAAAAAAGTCAATATTTGAAGTTTCAATTGTTTAAAAAATGACGTATAATGAATGAAAACTTCTTAAATTCTGACAAGTTTATTATTATTATATAACAGACGTGTCTTTAATTGCACATTAGCAGGTTATATGTGTTGGTATGGTCGATTTCTGAGTACTTCAGCATGCGAGATTGATTTCCTCACTTCTTATATTCTAGCTGTTGGCAACACATCATCACGCATTTTAGTTTCGCTTTTACCATGCATGCAAAACCTATATATAGCCATATTTATTTATATAATAATATCATATTATAATTCCTTTTAAACGTGTTTCTAAACTAATCTAACAAATTAGTTATGTTTATTATAATAATAATTTCTTATGTCCAATATGTGTGACCTTTAATCAAATAATAACATATGTTTAATACAAGAGAATAAAAATAATAATATCATATATATGTATATAAAAAAAAGAATAGAGGAAAAAAAGAAAAACATCACTCAAGAATCTAAATACTCGAGGCCAATCACAATTACACCCATCTTTAACGCGGTTCTAACATGCGAAACTTATCAAATTTTACAGTCTCCTTGTAATAATGATAATTGTAAGTGTAAATGTAACTTACACTGCATAAGGAGAGGGGGGGGGGGGAATTACATATCATTGAACCAATCAAGATTTTCTGTCTCTGGATATGAAATGTATATAATAAATAATATTAATATTATAAGCAGCTGCATCAGTTTTTTTTTTCTGAATATTATTCATTCACCCCGCTCAGAAATGATAACCTAGGCTACTGTACAGTACCAAAAGCTTCACGCTTAATTTTCATATTTCATTTATATATAGGACGGAAACGGTTGCAACCGGTCCTAAAAACTTTTTAGTATGAGGAGGGGATTTTTTTTCAATCTATCTCTTTTTTTTTTTTTTAGTCGTATAAGCAAGCAATCTTTTCAAATTTCATTTGCACGCTTGCCAATTTAAAGAATACAAATTTTTACTTTCCTATATATACCAAAGTTATAAAGTTTGGGTACTAAACTAGAGAAATCAAACCTTTTTTATGATATTACTTTTTTTTATGCAGCTGTTATTTAGGTGACAATTGATAGAATTTTTTATTTAATAACAAAGCATCTTTTTTTCAAACTTATACGACCACACATGATTTTTAAATTATCACTTTAACCGATTCTTTAAGGTGCATTCACATATTCTTAAATTTGTTGTAACTTTGCGCAGCATTTCCGTAACAAAGTGACCCTTTCACAATTGAATTTTGTTGTAACCTTTGCGCAGCAGATTTAAGTTTGCGCAGCAAAATTCTACAACCAATTTAAATTTGTTACGGAAAATTTAAGGATTTAAGAACTTGCGCAGAAAGAATGCGCAGAAAAACGATCTTTTATTTTCAAAACATTTCTTGCGTGATCATTTTAGTATTTTAATTTTTATGCAGCAAATATGCCTGATTTGAAAAATTAGCCCAAATCAACCATTTTTAGGGGTGGTAAAATTAAATATAATCGATTACTAGGGTGCATAGATGTCATGTTAAACAATTCTGGTGCGGGTTCGTGAAAAAAAAAAAATCAGCTATATATGGGGGTAAAAAAGGGACATAATTTAGTACAATACTATATATGAGATATCAAAGTTAATTTGACCACCCCCTGAGGGTAGTTTGGGGGTGAACTACACCAAAAATTAAAGTTCTCCGATTTTGATGAAACTAACATCATGACTGGGGTAAATTGACCTTGTGAGAACAATAGTGACCACTAAAATTTTCCAAACTCATCCCCTGTTGACCCAGGGGGTGGCTCAACCTTTAAATTCGAGTCTCCCATTTGGATAAAACAAATATATCTTGAGTAGGGTTAATTGTCTTGTACAAACACTATATAATGGTGACGGTTAAATAAACTCTTCTTTAATATTAAAGATTAAATAAGGTAAAAAAAAATCCTTGAAATCATCATGGCAGAGAGCGAGAATAGGAAATTTTGATGATCACCATTGTTCTCACGAAGTCAACTTACCCCATTCGAGACGTTTGTTTTATCGAAATCAGAGAGAACTAGAAATTTAAGGGTGAACCACCCCCTGGTCATCAAGGAGTGAGTTTGGAAAATTTTAATGGCCACCATTGTTCTCATGAGATTAATTATTCCAGTTAGGTCATTGATGTTTATTTATAAAATAGTTTGGAGAATGTAAATATTAAGGGTGATCCACCCCCTAGGTCATCAAGGGGTAGGTTCAGGAAATTTTAGTGGCCACCATTCTTCTCGCAAGATCAGGTTACCCCAGTCAGCACGTTAAATTCATTTAAATCGGAGAACTCAAATTTCAAGGGTGAACCACCCCCTGGATAATCAGAGGGTGGGTTCAGGAAATTTTAGTGGCCACCATTGTTCTCACAAGGTCAAGTTACCCCAGTCAGGACGTTAGTTTCATCAAAATCGGAGAACTTTAATTTTTTGGTAATTTTCACCCCCAAACTACCCCCAGGGGGTGGTCAAATTAACTTGGTCATCCCATATATACTATGTTATGTTCCATAACCTCCACGGATGACCTTTATTTTTACCCGAACCCGCACCAGATTTGTTTAACACGAGATCTACTATGCACACTAGTAATCAATAATAGTTAATTTTACCACCCCTAAAAAGGGCGAAAGGGGTTAGTTTGGGATTTTAAACTTTGGTAACTTTAAGTTAATTTAATTTTCTTTATTCCCACAAAGTTTGAAATTCGTGCGTTTATTTTAATTATTTTAATTGAAAAAAATCAAATTTGTCTCAAAATCGGCCTGTTAAATTATCGCGCAGCACTAAATTTGTTACGGAAAAGTCAACTTCAATTAGACTTTTCCGTAACTTTGCGCAGCATTAAATTTTGTTAAATTTTTGCTGCGCAATGGCGCAGCATTTCTACAACAAACTTAATTTTGTTACGGAAAAGTCAACAAATTTGGTTGTAACTTTGCTGCGCAAAGTTGTAACGAATTTAAGAATATGTGAATGCACCTTTAAGCCACTTTAGTTGTTGCATAATAATTGTATAATTTTTTTTCTTTGCTTTTTAAAATAAAATTATACCTTGTTCAAGTTGTCATACCCAAAATTTTGCTTGCTTCATTTTGAGGTATGAAATATTGTAATATGTGTAATAAAATATGAAAATATTGTCATGTTATTATATTTTTTGATTATAATTTATATAATTTTCAGCGTTATAACCGTTGAAAATAATATTATTTTGATCTCAACGGTAAAATGATACATTTTGGTTGGATTCTTATATAATAACATATATTAAATTCTTGTAGTTATTAATGTGTGCATTAGTGTAAGGAAATTAAAGGATTACATATTTTAAAATATATAGTACCTATCTTTGATATTTGCTTCACCTCTCTTGCAAATTAAAGTACCCAATGGACCACTTGCAATGAACAAACTTTTTAAAATAATTGGAAAATTTTCTCAATGCATTTCTTATATGGAAAAATCGTTTTCACTTACACGTTGCAACAATTAAAAACATTTCATTGCAAGTGATCCAAACAAAATTGGAATATGTTGTAATTCAGGCCATGCAACTTTTATCCTAAAACTGACATTTTTTATTCAAAATATTTTAAACGGTGGCATGCCAATTATGCAAAACACTTTTTCAAAAAAAAAAAAAAAAAAAAAAAAAAAAAAAAAAAAAAAAAAAAAAAAAGGAATCCTCTCTTGGTGTCATTGCAATGTTTACATATGACAAACTTTTGGCAATGCATTTATTATTTTCTCAAATTTTGTATATATGTATATTAATACAATAATATAGAGCAAAATAATTTATACATTTGTCGTTCATATACACAAATCAACCATAAAATCTCAATGAAATTAACATGACCTTAAAAACATAACCTAAAATCAAGATCACCAATCAAGTTTGAAATTACTAAGATAAAGTTGCAAAGCATCAATAAAAGTTGCGTACATAATTACAAAATAATTGGGGCTTAACATGATAATAAATAAATAAATCAGTACAATTCAACAACTTAAGTGCAAGTCCTTATACTTATTTTGATTCGTCTCAAATAAATAATAATAAAAAAAAAGATGAGCATGATATAAGAAAAGAAGATTGACAAATATACAAGACGTACTTCTGAAAAGAGTAAACAAAAAGTGGTCTACTTATTATTATTTTTTATGTTATATAGATAAAGCAATGCGTGATTAAACTCGGGGTAGCTTCATGCTTAATCATAGGGGTCCACGCTTGGTTTGCTTGTATGACGATCATGAAGCAATGGCGGTGCACTATGGCGGCGTAACCAATGTGCCATCACAAATCGAGATCCGCGGCGGCTTTTTGCCCTACCATTCACATATATACTGTTAGCAATCTATAATGCTTGAATAAAATCCTAAGTATATATTGTTTAGGAAATATAAGATTTTCCCCTTCACTTTTTTTTTTTCTTCTTTTTTGATACATTATTTATCAATATAATCAGAATAAATAAATAATATGTCAAATATCAAAATGACTTTTAACAGGACAAAAAAATCTGTTTTGTTATAGATTTTTTTTTTCACTTCACAATGAAAAATTATTGTAAATTTGGTAACTGAAAATGGATATTAATTGTATTTTTCACATAAAAGAAAACTAATATAGTATGCCAAATATTACTGCACAAAAAAATCATTCAAGTATATATTACAATCTTTGGAAATTATATTTCGTAACTGAAATAATCTAGAGAAAAAACTAAAATGAAAGTCTTATAGGAAAATTTCTATAGCAACAAAAATCATAAGAACTACAATTTGAAAAAAAAATATATATAATATATATTTTAAGAAATTTCTGTTTCTCTTGTTTCTTCATTATACTAAATGCTAATTTTACCTGCAAATCCAAATGGACTGTAATATATATGATGTTTAATAAAAATAAATTTGTATTAATTAAAGTTTAAATGATAATATATTCCAATAAACTCTTTTGATATATATATAGTGTCACGTCATATATGAGATGAAATATAATATATTCCACCCCTTATTTCTTCAAAACTTATATACATTATTCTATTGTCCTAAAAATATTATTGTAATCTTGCTATATATATATGTATATATTATATATTATACATGCAGTATATAGGGGCCAGATTCTCACCAAATACACACATATAAACTCTCATACGCGCACGAGGGATATATTTTTGTATAGCATGAACTTCTTCACGCTAATTTTAAAGGTCGCTTTTCATTACTATATAACAACATATCTAGCTTTTACTTTATATTTTTATATATTATTAGTTTAGCAGCTGCATAGTGAGCATCATCTATATTTCTACAGACTTTTAGTAGCTCATTCAATTAGTCGTTACGCTTATTAGTGTCTCTACGTATATAGCTTATTTCTATAACTTTAACAAATAAAGTGTTCTTATATTATATAGATCCACATCTGCTATATAATAAATGTTGTGTACTTTATGTTTTATGTGTGTCATTTTTTTATATATATTTCACCAATTTTAATGTGTGGTTTTAATATTAATAGATTTTTTTTTTTTGTAATTTATTGTAATATTTCAAAATTTTAACAGTTTTGTTCAAATTTTTATATCGCATACAAAAATTATATGAAGTATCCTATAGGTTATGCAACAATTGCGGTCCCTATGTCATGCATGTTGCCTAACTACGATTTTTCTCGCTCTGTGGGCAAAAATATCAATTACTGTACTTTTGAAACTGAAATATTAGTAAATAAGAATATTCAAACGGCAGTGCCCGAATAACGAACAAATGATGAGTTAGGCAACTTGCACGACATAGGGCACGCAATTGTAGCCTAACTTTTAGGATACCTTGTTGTTTTACTAGGAAAACTGGAAACTGATTTTAATATAGGAATATTATTTTATTTTATACTAACCATGTTCCACGATGAAATTATTAATTTTAATGAAATTTTACTTTTTAAATACAAATAATGTGTCATGAACTTTGAAATTTCTTCGTTTTTCATCAATTCATTAACATTAAAGACTTAAAAAAATAAAGAAAATAATAGACTTTGAAACTTAAACTATATACAAAATATTTTTAAATATCTATTAATTACCAGCTTCTTAACATTAATAGCTTACATTACGACTTTTACATGCAAACACTGAAGCATCATTTACAAAATAAATATGAATGAAAAGTTTAAAAAAAAAACTATATATAAATTTCTTTTTTATCATTTTGAATATTAAAAATTTTATGAACACTAAATAAAAATTTATGGATAGTTAAAATTTTTGAGCAAACGATGAAATGAAATAATTTCCTCTGTGATACGTCATAAAATCAAAACCATAACTAATTATTTGTAAGATATTTTTCTATATTACAAACATCTTGCACTTTTATTGCGCTATATAAGGGATACCAAGACGTTAAAAATATAACGTAAGAAAAAAGCAGCTCAGGTTGTATAATACCTCCCTCACCATTTACAATACTCTGTCGTTGCAGCGGGCCAGAACGAATCGAAATCACCGGCATCTTGAAGAATATGTGTGATGCTGCAACGGATCATTGTGTGTGTGGAACTCAGATTATTTATCTCAAAGGCGGTCCAAAGTCACACAGAATAGAGAAGAATGAATAAAGTTTTTTTTTCTTGTATATATCTAGCACGTGGCATAACCTATAGCTGTCAAACTTGCTTAGATATATTATATTATTGTATTTAAAATGGCGTAAATATAAATTTAATATTAAAATTATGATCAATAAATTTAAATATAATGAAATATTTTTAAAGAAATATAAAAATTATAGATATTTAAATAGGTATGCACGTTAATAAAATCCTGATTTTTATCGTTTCTTACTTTAATATATTTTTTACTGACTTCTATTTTATGCTCTAAAGGGTTGAATTTTTCCCCAAAAAATGTGCTTATGTATTGTTGACTTTTTTGTATAATATTTAACTTCATTTAAGTTTCATTGAACTGTACCAGCAGAGAATTTCGGTACATTTTCAGTTATTTGAAGAAACGGAATTTTAATTGTGAACTATAATCGATTATTAGTGAATATAATTTTAATTCTCAGATCACTGATTATTGAGTGCAATGACATTTTTGACTAATTTAACCAATTTGTGCGTTTCAACTAAAAACAAACGAACCAGAGATGAATCTCAAGACCTGTTGCGCATTCAAGAGAATAAGAGCAAGGAAGATATACTGCGTTGAGAAATTACTTTGTATCTTGTGTTATACTTTGGTTTATATGTTTTTATTATGTATACTGAATCAGCAATCATAAATTTGAATTAGTTTAGTAAACAATATCTATTTTCAGGACATCATATACCTTGGTAAGAAATTTTTATTCTGTCTCTGTCTCTGTCTCTGTCTCTGTCTCTGTCTCTGTCTCTGTCTCTGTCTCTGTCTCTGTCTCTGTCTCTGTCTCTGTCTCTGTCTCTGTCTCTGTCTCTGTCTCTGTCTCTGTCTCTGTCTCTGTCTCTGTCTCTGTCTCTGTCTCTGTCTCTGTCTCTGTCTCTGTCTCTGTCTCTGTCTCTGTCTCTGTCTCTCTATCTCTCTGTCTCTTATACACCTTGCATATTTCGACTTTAAATATTTTTGTTAACAATATGCTAATTTATCATAATGAAGGTTTTTATTAAAGCCATAGACCACATAAAACAACATGTGCTTTTTAATGAATAAACTTCAGGATCTTCAAAACTGATGACAATTTTTACCAGAATGTTAATGTAGCCCCACGAGAGAGCGTCAAAATACTGTAAAGTATGCAATTTAAGTGACTATTCATGTTTATGACGTCAGAAACATGCAAAAACTAGTATGAAAATGTTGTGCGGGTTGCATAAATCGAATTTTCTGATCACTGCTACGGGGCTACTGTTGGGTTTTGAGACAAACTAATGTTATTTATGCAAATCCCATCAAGTATTTTGTGATATAAATGCTTATGTTTTTCTCTGGTCTATTCCTCTAAGCTCTAAGTCTAAATGTAAAAGCTACATTCTTATTTTTTTAGTTTTAAACAGATAAAAAAGTAGACATTTCAGCTTTTGAGTTTGATTTAATTTTGAATGGCATTGCATTAAAAGCAATACTTTTGAAAAAACAAAATCATACAAAATAATAAAATTATAAAAACTTTTTATTATCATGAAGAAATTGTATTTAATTAAATATAATTTTAAAATAATTCAGTAGCTTAAAGCAAAATGACGATCATTTCATATATACATCAAGAAAACTGATCTTTGTTGTTTTAAAATAATATTTTATAAAACCTGCAGCTTTTTCTGACTAAGAGAATATAATATATCAGTTTGTTAACTCATTACCATACAAGTCCAGTGGGTATCTTTCACTTCAATGTCTTTCCTAGGCTACCACACAAGTCGAGAGAAAGAGAGAGAGAGAGAGAGAGAGAGAGAGAGAGAGAGAGAGAGAGAGAGAGAGAGAGAGAGAGAGAGAGAGAGAGAGAGAGAGAGAGAGAGAGAGAGAGAGAGAGAGAGGTTTTATTCATATTTATACACATCCATACATAAAATATACATATTCAAAAAAAATTAGAATAAAAAAAAAAGTTTTTGATTTCCACCGCGCCATTGTCAAACAAGGTAAAGTTGACACCCTATTCCTATAACACATGTATACCAAAACTTTTATAGATATTGTTAAATAATATTAAAAAAAAAAATCCTTCACTTGATATCAAAGCGTGGGGGAAATATAATATAAAAGAAAAAATATAAAAAGTTTTTATAATATTATTATATTTTTTTTTTTAAATCAAGTACCGCCCATTGCTTATAATTTCCACCAATAGTGTTTAACTTGTATAGTTGTTGTGTTGTATTATAGTATGGTCCAGGTCCTCTTATATGATAATCTCTCCTCCTCTCTCTCTTTTTTATTGCAAAGGTTTTATGTGACTAATGTGGCCAGCAAGCAGAAGAGTCGTCCGCCCACCTCAAGCTAGCATTGCTGCATCTATGTTTTCTCTCTGATCTGACCGACACATTCATGAATATTATTGCTGTTTGATAAAACGTGTGTGTGAGTGTGTATATGTGTGTATGTGATTCTGTGCTTACCTCATAGAGGGACAAAAATGTTTGCAGGATATCCATTTCAAGGTAATTAATTAACATAATTAATTAATTTATCAATAAATTTAATATAACTGTATGTACAATAATAAATAGAGTAAATTGTATATAGCAATATATGTAAATTAGAAAATTATTCAGGTAATGTTTTATTCTGAATGTTACAACATTTTTATTATTGAAATAATTAATACTAAAATTAATATTAATATAGTATAAGTTTAATATAATTAAATTGATATATCTATTTGAAAATTAAATTTTAAAATATCAAAAATCAAGATATTGCATGGTCATTTAAATTAGACACTTTTTGAATGGAGTTTAAATATGTTTAGATTTCTGGAGAGCATTTCAAATGAGAGAACACACAAAAAAATTGCTTAAATTTTTTTTCTCCTATATACATGATTTTATATTCAGGTATAAAATTAAATTTACAGCTTAAAATGTATATATGAAAAAAAATCTTGGCAACCAATCACGATATTAAATTCAAGCATTACATATTTAATTTCCATTTTCTTATGATTCATATCTAACATTTAATATAGCGCTTTCTTTTAAAGTATTAAAAATATATATAAAGAAAATTGTAGAGGATTTACTTAAGTGGTTTTTATACATCTTAATCCTTTCTTTATTTTATTTTTTAACTAAAAATGATTATTATTTGGATAAGATATTTCAAAATGTCATAAAAAAATATGTTTTCTCACAACCTAAATAATACTTTTAAAAATTAAAGATTTGTTATTGATAAAAAAAAAAAAAAAGTTCTATAACTATTGATCACCGTCATGATTTAATTGTATTCGATTCGGTGTAAGAAAAAAAAAGATTTAAAATTGTTAGAGAACCTTAACAGAGATGCGACAACCTCATGTTTTAGACAAACCTGAAATACATTTATTTTGAAAGTCCCATACTAAAAGTACCCAAACTTAAATGACAGTCGAAATACTCTTAACCAATGAGAAACCTGCAATTTTGTGGGTAGCCAATCATTTAGCTGAAAAGTTTGGGTACTTTTAGCGGGTCTTTCAAAACAAATGTATTTCAGGTTTGCTTAATACATGAGGTTATCGCTTCTCTGTTAAGATTCTCTAAAAATTGTAACATTATTGTCCCTCTGGTGGAAGGGTAGGTAACTAAAACTCAGGTGCGATATAAAATTGATGGACACTAAGCTTGAGTGAAGTATGATATATCAGATGACATTGACATTTGTCTGAAAAATATACTATATTTTTTTTATATATATATTCAAGAATCTTTGGATATCAGATAATGTCATAGTTTTTGAGTAAGACCCACACTCCCTTTTTGATATTATTATAACATATACGTTGTGGTCTTTTTCATGGTTTGTAATGCATGTAAGAGAACCGCGCCTTAATAGAGAATAATACCCACGCAAAAATACTATATAATATAATATTTATAAGACCGCATGCAAACGTGTCAAAAAAGTTATCTTTATATTCAATTTCTTACAACACATTCTTTTAAGACTTAAATAATATTATATACAAAAAAAAAAAAAATACAAAAATCATGCATAGATTTTATGTTTTAATTTCAGATTAAAGATAAATAAAATGTATTAAATGTATAAGAATATATTAAAACCATATTTTATATAAGTTGTAATAATATAGCATAACAATATAGTATATGGTTAAGTTCCTTATGATACCTACCAAGGATTCAGAATTGCAAATAAAATAACACAATATTGGCAAATATATCTGCTCATTAAATAAAATTGATAGCAAAATGCAGAACACCTTTTTTATACTGTTTCAAAATTTAATAAAATATCAAATCAATGTTTATTTTTACATTTTTTTATATATGATGATGAAAACTTTAAAAATTATTGTAAATAAAGACCCTTAAAGGCATAGAAAACATAAAAACATTATCATTTACATCACAAAACACTTGATGGGACTTACATAAATAACATTAATTGGTCTCAAAACCCAACAGTAGCGCCGTAGCAGTGATCAGAACATTTCAATTTATGCAACTCGCACAACATTTTCATACTAGTTTTTGCCTGTTTCTGACGTCATAAACAGAAATATCCACGCAAATTGCATATACTATACAGTTTTTTCACGCTCTCTTGTGGGGGCATCACATATATATTCTGGTAAAAATTATCATCAGCTTTGTATATAGATCCCATTTTGTGTTTAATGATTAAAAAGAAACATGTTATTTCATGTTTTCTATGCCTTTAACATATAGTATACTTTGATTTAAAAACTTCAAATATTCTCCTTCTTTTTCTTATTTTAGTATATAAAATAAACAATCTGTAAAAATGCATAATAATATACGATTCATCATTGAGCAAAACTTTCTTGTCTGATTCGTTGTATGTTATCAACAAATATTTGCGCAATATTCATTATTGATGAAATAAATTAAAAAATAATAAGTTATGACTGTTTTATTGTCAACTATATACCCATGTTGCAATGTACCCATGTGCAATATTTTTACAACAGCTTTGGAGAAAAAAAAAAAGATGCAAAAATTAGACATTCTCAAATACGCGTTTCTCATAGTTTTAAATTAAATTAGTAGATTTATTTTTGTTGCAAAACAGAATTCTTCCCTCACAAACTTTTATTGAATTTTTATTTCTAAAAACTTTATCGCTGAAAATAGGGAAACAAAAAGGAGCAACAAGTGTATGATGCATATAAACTAAAAAACAGAAAATGTATAATATCACTCTAAAAAATGGTGCATTACTCGTACTTTAGTTACGAATCCTAACTTATTTAAGATAATCACTTTTAAGTTATTATGAGTAGTTAAAATAATAAATTTTAGCAAGTTATTAAAAATATAGTTAATTTAAGTTATTTTAAGTTTTTTTAAGCTATTTTCAGTTAAAAAGAGCTATTGTTAAAATATAGTTAATTTAAGTTATTTTAAGTTTTTTTAAGCTATTTTCAGTTAAAAAGAGCTATTGTTAATAACTGGCTAAAATGCATCATTTTAGCTACTCATAATAACTTAAAAGTGATTATCTTAAATAACTTAGGATTTTTAACTAAAGTAATGCACCAATTTTTAAAGTGATACTATCCTTTATACTTTTGCAATGCCAAATTAAGATTGTTACTGCTGCAGTTTGCTCCAAAACAATAATATATATGCCTTTTTTTTTTTTTTTTTTTTTTTTTTTTTACATTTACATTTTAGTGTTGTTGTTAAAAGACTCGTATCTTTATCATTCAAAAGTTAATCCTCTACTTTTTAATTTCACTTGATTTTCAATGATAACAACTATACCTATATACAAAATTTCAGGACCCATGACCGCACCAATTTCAGGTTCAATTTCAGGCACAAAAAAAAAAAAATAATAATAATTACACATGTGGCCTCATGTGCATTTTTTTCTTAGATTTTTCTGCCTTTACAATTTTTTAGTCAAATCACCAGTATATACCTCATATTGAGCCTTAAATAAGTTAACTTTTTTAAACTAACTATTATACTCTATAACATAAGGAAATATTGTATGTAACTTTGTCATTTCAATGTAACTTGAGATATATATGTCGTGTTTTGGATAATACACAATTATATGAATAAATATATGTGTAACTCTTGGTGTCTTTTTTTTTAATCAAAAGCTGTTAAAATAATGTGTTTGACGATCTCTATAATAATATATATTATTTTTAGTATACTATTTAGTAACCAAATCTTTATTATATAATGTAAAAAAAAAGGAAAAGGAAACAAATACTTTGGAGTCATTATACTTCAATTTTTAATGCACATACTGTATAGAAAAACTTCATATAGCAGCCAGATCTATATAGTATCACATCGTTATAAGATAAGAAACCGATATTTATTTTGTTTTGTCCTATGTTGGTTTCTCAGGTCAGGGTCGTGTGAACCAGCTGGGTGGCGTGTTCATCAACGGACGACCCTTGCCCAATCACATTCGCCTCAAGATCGTGGAGCTGGCGGCTGCAGGAGTACGTCCCTGCGTCATCTCACGACAACTACGTGTGTCACACGGCTGTGTCTCCAAGATCCTCAACCGCTACCAGGAGACAGGCTCCATCCGTCCTGGAGTTATCGGTGGCTCAAAACCCCGCGTGGCTACCCCTGAGGTGGAGCGTCGAATTGAGGACTACAAGAGAGACGCGCCTGGTATTTTTAGCTGGGAAATCAGAGACAGACTCATTAAGGTACGCATTGCACAAATGTACTTTCTTGTTCCCCTTCCAAAACCCGACCTTAACGTTAAGCTATATCAACATTATTATGGAGTCTATGCGAGGGTATATACATCCGCAGCAAACCACACCTTTTTCACATGCGGATTGCAAGTACTTTTCCGATTAAAGAATGTCTACCAGTAACTTCACGTGAACTGGGAATGACATCCTTCAAACGAACAAGTACTTGCAATCCACTTGTAAAAAAGCTGTGGTTTAATGGGATATATAGTCGCACTTAATGCTTTTAATGAGCTCTTAAATATTTCACTATACTTGGTGTTAACTAAAGAATCTTTATAAATATACTTTTATCTGCCGAAAAGTCCCTAAATAGCGTATTTATATAAGCCTTTTTAAATTTCTGTAAATCTATCTATCATAATATTGCATGATGGCAATTTTATGATGTCAATTTTGATGTATAAGTATATATCAAAATACTATAGCTTAAATAAATAGCTATTAAATATAGCTCAAATTAACAGTATTTTGTTAGTACTATTTTAGATTAAAACTTACACATTATTTCTTTAACTTTTAGCAATACATATTATACTAATTGGACTACTTTAAATCACCATACTCTACAATTAGCTCTCATTAATTAGCCCCTACTGTATATAATTATCATATTTATACACCATCCATGTGCAGGCAAATAAACATAAGGAGCATATTATAGGTTTACATATAGAGAAACATTTATACGTACAACAACAACAACAACAAAATCCATGACCAATATTGCCGTTGATATTATAATTGAATAAAGTTTGCAAAATTAATAATTAATTGCGATAGCTGGAAAAAAGCTATAGAAAAATAAATCGATTAACATGAAAACGAAGTGGTCCGATGTGGGTTGCACATTCATTTCATTTCCTATATGACTTCTATCATTTATCACAAGAAAAATAGCGGCTATCAATATAACATAATAAAAGCTTGATTATCGTTTAGATTGAAATATACGATTGTGGTGACCACAAAAGAGATCATAAATTACACTTCGTAGTCTTGGTATTGAAAAAAAAAAAAAAAAAAAAAAAAAAAGGATAAATTATTATAATTGAATACTTTTTATCTTTTTAATAAAAGTGAAATATTATGCCTATAAAATTTAATGTTTATTAGTTTATCACATGATTTAAATTAATAGCAACGTGAATTGATTTTTCAATTTTAAGGTACTGGAATTAAAATTTAACTTTGCATTTGTTTATATATATGTTATATGTTATACTGTATATATACTAAAATTTTATAGTAAAGTTTTTTTTCTTTGAACATATATATAAACGTTTGAGCTATACAAGAAAATTTCTCATAAATAATACGATCATTATTAAATAATAATAAAATATAATAATATATAATCAAAGTATAACACAAATCAATGCAAAATTATATATTTTATATAAAACAAAAATTAGCTTTTTTCTCTCTCTTTCTCTCTCTCTCTCTCTCTCTCTTTCCCTTTTCTAATAATCATTTAATAGAGAGAATAAAGTAATAACACTATATTTCATCACGTCTTCTAATGCATACTCTTATAACAGTAATTAGGGAAAGCTATTAAAATCATCATAACTTTTCTAGTGCAATCGTGACTTTTGAATAACAATATCCAGTTTTCATTTGCATTGGATTTGCCTAAGGTGCACTATAGTCAATATATCTCATTCGTCTTAAATGTATGTGTGTGTGTGGGTTAATTTATACATATCGTAACATTTTTATTGAACAAAAACTATACAAAAAAAAATTAATTCAGATTTTTATTAGATATATAGGCCAACAATACATCAATAATTTGCCTGTAAGTCAAACATATACAGCACGGCTATTTTATATATATTATATATATATATATATATATATATATATATATATATATATATATATATATATATATATATATATATATATATATATATATATATATATATATATATATATATATATAAATTATAATAGTTTCTCGATGAAAAAAATATATAATAATGTCTATTAGCGTTTAATATCATAAATATATGCGTGTTGAAAACTGATGTTTAGGCTTTTAGCTTTTAATAAAGTCTAAACGTGTGTATTTATCTTTTATTTAAGTCTTTGAAAGGCAGTAATGTACCGGCTTTTATGTAATGTATTATCATCATAGTAAATATGGTATTATTAAGTATAGAATTTTAGTTTATTCAATGCAAAAGTTTATGTATAGTTTTCTCTCTCTCTCTCTCTCTCTCTCTCTCTCTCTCTCTCTCTCTCTCTCTCTCTCTCTCTCTCTCCTCTCTCTCTCTCTCTCTCTCTCTCTCTCTCTCTCTCATAAAATATTATAGTTTTTTGTTAAATAATTTTTTATATAATATATCAAATATTATAAGTAAAAATAAATAAGTGAAATGCTCCTTTAAGGCTAATTTATAAGTTTAATTTTATTTCATGGAAATGACGAATTATAGAAATTGATCAAAATGCAAAGACATTGAATACGATACCGCCGAATTTAATATACGGGATCTACTTTCATCATTTGAAAAGTAAGTAATAAGCAGAGAGCTATTACTATATAATAGTAATATAAAAAAAAATTAGTAAAAAGTATTTAGTAAGAAAGTAAGGCTCAAATTAAACTTTTACATTGTTTGATATACTATTTCTTTAAACATTTTTTACTTAAAAAACACAAAACCAAATTAAAAGACAACATAATATTATTTCTTTGAATTATAAAAAGTACTGTATACTCACGTCAGAGTATACTGTTTGTTTTTTAAGGTGATGAAGTTGACAATTTAGAAGGTATAATAACTGGCTTCACAGGAGGTCTAACTTCCTTTCTCATTTTTCATCGAAAATCACAAGTTTTGAAAAACAATTGCCTTATTGCACAAGCAATCACTTTTTTTCTTCTTCTTCTTCATATTGTTGTCACTATACACAAGATAATTTTGTCACATTTTGTTACGAAAAAAAAATCTCTTTGAAGTATCGACAAACACTATAATAATAAAAAATATATTCATATACACGTTGCAGTGTGAGGAGTATTTTTATAAATACAGTTTATCTCGCTGTAAGTACGCTGAAATTACAGGTAATTTGAATCTTTGGTGCTTGAGGGGGAGCATGCTGAGGGGTCATGCAGGTCGGAGGTCAGAGAGAGAGAGAGAGAGAGAGAGAGAGAGAGAGAGAGAGAGAGAGAGAGAGAGAGAGAGAGAGAGAGAGAGAGATGCACGGCTATGAGGGGTCAATTTGACATCATATTTCCGAATCAAAACCTCATATATATAAAATTTCTTTTTATTATTACATTGATATTTTATGCAATTATCAATGTGTAATTACATCTACTATAGCATTCATAATAATAAAATAACGGACAGAAGTAGTTGTAAAAATAAAAATGCTTTTGGCACCAATAAAATGTTGATATATATGTTTGAAATTTAAATATTTTGCTGTACAACTTTCATGCATCAATATTGACTAAAGCAAGTGCATTCTTTTCCATATAATTAAAAATAAAATATAATAAAAAAATAATCCCTTTTTTTAAATTAAACGAATCACATACATTTGTCGCCATAATATTAATAAAAATATTTTTAATATTGACATTATATTATATATTATAGTTATTTGAGAATTTTTAAGTATATCGTTGTCAAACTAAATATTTTAGAATTTCTTGATTATATAAAAAAAAAAAAACAATAATATATTCAAATATAGGCGTCATATGTAACAAAATTCATTTTTGTGCTTTATTATTAAATGCTGTTCGTAAACCCTGTTCTTTGCTCCTAAAATGACGATCAGCTATGGTTAATCAAATGGAATGCGCATTTTTTGGTGCAAGAGAACAGGGTTTACGAACAGCATTTTTGCAAAATTCTTCTGTTTATATAAGTTTTTGTTTTTAATTTATATTGCCATGCCATAATATATAAATAATGTTTTATTATTATACTAAATATTTTGCTTATGTATCTTTCACATGGCTATAAGTTTTAGTATACAATATGGGATTGTCAAGCCCTCACATAGACCAGAATAGACCAGAGAAAAAAACAAGCATTCATATCACAAAACACTTGATGGGATTTACATAAATAACTTTAGTTTGTCTCAAAACCCAGCAGTAACCCCGTAGCAGTGATCAGAAAATTCGATTTATGCAACCCGCACAACATTTTCATACTAATTTTTACATGTTTCTGACGTCATAAACATGAATTTTCACGCAAATTGCATACTTAACAGTTTTTTCAAGCTCTCTCGTGGGGCTATACATTAACATTCTGGTAAAAATTGTCATCAGTTTTGAAGATCCCAATTCGTGTTTATTCATTAAAAAGCACATGTTGTTTTAGGTGGTCTTTGGCTTTAATGAAGCTATATATTATTATTATTAATTTTTATAGAAAATAGCAGGGACTTAATTTCGGCATGATAATTGTAGGGATACGCTGTAATATTGCGTAGGTGCAAACTGCTAGATTTTAAGATATATTTTTGATTACTGTAAATAACTGAAGGGATCTTTAAATCTTAAATATTTTGACGTGCAAAGTATTTTTTGGGAGCTATGTAATAGACTTATTGGAGTATAATGCCCCTTTCTTTATATTACCTTGCATGCGTGTACCCGATGTGTATAGTATAGAGAATGAAGGGTTTATATTTATATAGATATAGACCTTGAGTATATAGCTACTAAAGGGTCTACATTTGGACCTTAGATGGTCCCAGATGTAGATCTTGCTGTAGTGAACAGGGGGTATGATGTATATAGGAGGGGCTGACGCCGCCGCGCTTGCTGCAGGAGGGCGTATGTGACCGCAGTTCTGCTCCCAGTGTGTCCTCTATCAGCCGTGTCCTGCGAGGTGCTTCTCGACGCTCGGATGACAACTCGGACCCTAAGAAGGACCACAGCATTGATGGTATCCTTGGTGGTGAGTATGCACTCATCTTTATTTATTTGAGGGGGGTATATTAGAAGTTAATTGTTTTTGTGAATAAAATCACAATTACTTTTGCATTGTTTATATAATAATATAATAATTTAACATTTTTTTTTAAATTTATTGCTTCGGCGTGGGTAAAGATAATCTTTTCTTTATTTAAATACATATAGGGTATACACTTGAGTTTGAATTTGCATAGTAAAAATTGAATTCATATTTCAAAACGAGTAAATTAAATATCTATATTTGTTTTCTATCATCAAAATCAATAATGAAAAATTAAGGCATTCATTTCTTTTTTGACATATTAGAGTATTATAGGTCCATTCACCTATATTCAGTATTTTTTACGTATCAATTTGAACACCTGCATATAATATAAGCACTTCCGTTTCAATTCATTCTCTCTCTCTATTTTTTATCTTCTTCTTTCATACAGAGAGAAAACATTTTGGTAACCACATAAAAAACTCACGTAATCTGTGCTGGGTTGAACCCGAGATGTCTTGGTTGATTTGAGCGTCCATTCATTGTCGCTTGGCATAAGAGAGTGAGGGCGAGAGAGAGAGAGAGAGAGAGAGAGAGAGAGAGAGAGAGAGAGAGAGAGAGAGAGAGAGAGAGAGAGAGAGAGAGAACTATAGTGTCGGGCGGTCGCTTTTGCTCGTTTTTTCACAATGGACCAAAATCTCTACGTCCAAGCAAGATAGCGATTTAAAAACTTTGAGCCACGAGGCTTCCATATATAGAGACGGCTTTTATTTTGTCTTATTCTTTAATATTACACGATAAGTGACATTTCGACTTTTATTTTGTTATTAAAGAGATTGATGTAAGCCGACCAACTATTATACAATACGATAATTCACATCTTTCATTTCAATCTTAAATATATCTCATATGATTATTATTATTATTATTTCCACACACATATATATATAATTTTTTTATATATATCTCTAACAGATTAGCTAACTTTTATTTTTTATAAAGATTTTTAACTACGTCAAATAGAATCTGTCTCATAATATAATAAAAAAAAATGAAAAGTACGTGCGCATTTAGAGGGATTTTTAAGACACTAATCCTAAGTTGAGCTTCTCTTTTGTCATTAAGTATCTACAGCAAGTTGAAAATGTTACCTTTTTTTAAACGTTGTGTAAGTTGACGACCCTTATTCATATATATTAATATTGCCGAGCGGTATCATCTATAGAAATATATATCAACTTTATTTTTTAACTTAACTTGTGTTCGTTGAATGCGGCAGATTATATACAAGGAACCCGAGGTTTAAGTTTTTTGGTTGCCGACATCAACACGACACCAAAACTCTCTTCTTTATGTATTATTGGAAGTAATGTGTCGCGACCTTTTGAAGGTTGCAAGTTTATACACCTGATGTATATAGGAATAATATCATGACACTCTCATAATAATGTCAAAGGGATGTTTTTCTTTTGCAATCTTTAACAAAAATATCAATATATATATTTTTACCTTTTTTATTCTTGCCACATTTAGAAAATCTTATTTATAAATAAATTTTTTATATATAGTAATAAATTATAACTTTTTTTAAAGCTGCTTATAAATTTAAAGTTCAATAATATATATCTATGAAAAAAAAATTGATAAGTTTTTTTTTTTTTTTTTTTTTTTTTTTTTTTTGCAAGCGATACTTACGATCTATTGTTATTGAAAATATATGTGAATTGGTTACGCTGATATATGACAGTATTGCAAGAGTATCAAATTATTCGTTATGGCTAATTTAAAGCGTATGTTTGTAACTATATATAATATGAAGGAAATATTATATTTTAAGTAATCAATTCAATGCAGTAAATCTAAAGATTTTGATTTTTATTATCGGAGAGGGATTTCTATATCTTTTTTCTTTGTATTATTTCATTCGATTAAATAGGGTTTGAACGTTTGAATTAACATTTTAGAAAATATAGATGCATCATGCCGATAGAATAGTTCACTAAATTATAAGTTATAGATTTATTTTTAACTTCATAAAAATTGCGATTTTTTTTAATATATATATATATATATACATATTTAAAAAATCGCAAAATATATAGTTTAATTCTTCATTGTTATTTCATGCATATTACTGTTTAACGGTATACGTATAGAGTAATGAAAGCAATGCGTGAAAATAGTTTACTATACGTAAACATAATCCAAATACAATTATAAACTATATCATTAGAGAAAGATTTTGCTACGTTTTCTATGCCTTTAAGTTTACTATATAGGGTGAGTGCGCATGACGTCATTCTGAATGCTTTTCGATGCTCTTCTTGAGCAATGAATAACATTAATCAGCATAGGACAAATGTATAGTTTTTGAATATTTTCTTTAGAAAATTAGCTTTTTTTTTATTATTATTTTCCTTGCGTACTTGAAAAAGTATAATTCAATGCTCTCAAAAATATTGCAAAGTATTTTTTAAACTGGCAAAATGAGTAATTTTACTATACTGGCCCATGTTATTTAGCACTCACTTATGGCGTCGACTTTAACATGAATAAAACCACCCTATAGGAGGGCGAGGTATGCAGTATATAATATAATAACAGAACTATATAATATATTAAAAGAAGGCAATTATTTTAGATCTTTTTGCTGCTTCACTATACTGTGTGAATTTACTGGGTCAACACATCTGCACTGAAAATAAAAATATTACTGATATATAGGAATGATCGAACTAATTTCATTTGCATTTTGTTAATGTTAATTTTTAGGGTTTTTGATTAATTTTACAAATGTATGAGAAGAAAGTTTTTTCTTTTCTTTTTTGCTTTTAAAACAAATACTTTTTTTAAATTAACTTGATAAAGTAAATTAAAAATTAAAATAGTTTAAGAGTAGAATTTTTCAAGATTGATACTGAAAATATTGCAAAAAATGGGCATTTTTTTATTACATAATATGAAATCAAAATTATTATTAAAAAATGAAATTGAATGTAATAAATTGATTGAATTTAAAACCCATTTCTCCAACCAATATACATTATTATAATATAAAAGCAATTACAAAAATATGCCCAAGAAAAATAATGTTTGCAAGCTGTTTGCGAGGCGTATAATTTATTCTGCAACCAATAAAAAGTGTAATGCAAAAAAAAAAAAAAAAAAAAAAAAAAAAAAAAAAAAGAGGTAATTTACAATTAAAATACCACGAAAAGAATTCAACTTTTTGTGTATTCGCATGTATGTAACACTTATACAGCGATACGATATACATAAATTAGAAGAAAAAAAAACTAGATAAATATGAAATCTGAGCTATTATAAACTATCCAAAAATTAATTTTCATTAAAGCCATAACTTGTTCTCTTCAACATAATGTGAAAGTTTACAAACACTTTATATATCAAATAATTTTAAATGAATTTTAATATTATCCTAAACCTGCTAATAGTTTTTATTTTAGTATAATTATTTTAATTTTATTTATATGAAACAAGTTACAAAATATAATAATTTAATCTTATTAAGAAATTCAATTTGCAAATTTAAATAAATTTTAAAACAATCTTCTCAAGCATTTTGTATATATTTATATCCATATACTACACAGCAGGGTACATATTAAAAAAAATTTGAGATAAAATATAATAGTTAAAAAAAAAAAGAAAAGAAATTAGTAATAAATGTATGCAATTTAATTAAAAAAATCATTATAGGTATGATATATTTATTAATATAAAAACTACATTTTAATATTTTGCAATCATAAAAATAACTATTACAAAGTATGTTGCTATAACAATAAATTCATTGCTTTATATTAAGATAATAAAATATATTGTGTAATATTAATAAAATAATATTCTTTTAGACATCATGACATTGTTTAGTTTTTTTTTTTTTTTTTTTTTTTTTTCCTTCTTTAAATGAATTGTGAATGCGGTAGGTTGAACATAACTTCTCTGTTGGGGGGTCGTGTTTTACATGTTTTACTGTCAACACTCTACAGCTCTACGTGTGATATATCACCCTGAATAAAACGTTGAATAATATAATACTATATATATTCTTATACACTTGTTGCCCTTTTCTTGTATATTATATATAGTAAAAGAAAATATAATATTTTTCTCTCTATTATAATCCATAATAAAGCTACCCTTAATAATAATAATACAATTGTATATGTGATATGATACCCCTAATATACTGGAATGTTACAAAAATATATTATGAAAAAAAAAAATAATAAAATAGACCACCCGTAGATTAACAAAAGTTACACTTGACCGGAAGATAGGTGACTATCATACCAAACAGAGAGAAAAATATGACTTAAAAAAAAGTTTGCAGACTCTTTACGTTGTGGACCCCGTCATCTTAAATGAGAAAGAAGAGAGAGAGAGAGAGAGAGAAAGAGAGAAAGAGAGAGAGAGAGAGAGCAAAAGGCATGAGGACCTTACCTGTGCGGCGTCCTTTGAAGTCAAACTATAAAGTTTTTTCTCCTTTCATTTTTTTTTTTTTTTTTTTTTTTTTTATTCTCTGTGAGATGGATGTACCGCAAGCAAGAGAGCGAGAGAACCGGCGATCTCGCGGCAAGTGTTGCATGTATCTGAGGCTCCCCCATATCGCTGACACCTATCTTACCGGCGTGACAATACGCCCGCTGGCTTATTGCAATCGGGATTCATATTCATTCTGACTTCCATAACCTTTTATCAATGGTTTTTCATATTTTATTTTCTATTCTGTCTCAAATTTTGTTCTTTACCAGACTGCGTGAGATTTTTTTTTTCTTTTTACTCAATGGGAAAAAAAATTGCTGTATAAAAATATACATTTTTTACCATTTTATAAAATCGGATCAAAATATAGATTTTTTTCATTGTAAAAAATATAGCTATATATTTTTTTTGTTATATATATATTTATGGAAATAAAAAAGTAGATCAAATTCTTCTTGTGTGGGAGATTTTCATAAGACGGAAATGTTCAGAAGAATTTTACTATATAATTTATATCAGGCTATTTTTCTTTGAAAATTATTACATATATAGGGAATTTAAGGTGTTGATACTTATATAATATTATGAGAATTATGGATGGGGATGTAGGAGCAATAAAGTCAACTTATGGAGTTTTATTTTAAACGCCAAATACAAAGAATTTGAAAGAAAAAATACAAGAAAATTTACATGGAAAATTGTTGCTTGCTATTATTCAAAAATTGTCAAAATAATAATAATAATAACATTCCTTTTTCATATTTTTTATGATTTAAAATTGTTGTTTCGTATATAAGAGGAGATGTGTATTTTAAAATTAATGATATGCAAAAGTCTCAAAAGCCAAATTAATTGAATAAATTATGCATTGACAATATGTTGAATATTTGCTGTGACGACCTTTGTATATAACATGATTAATTTTTGCAAAGATTATTTATGATCATTACATGGTATATAAAAGACTATTGACCATTATACAACTTATAGTTTATTAATATTCAGTATTTGGTCAGTTATTCTTGAGTTTCATCTCTGATTTGATTGCTAAAATGCAAAAAACTCAAAATCCTTTGTATAATTGGTACCATTAAGTAACCATAAAACATTTAAATAAAATGAATAATTAATCAGCATAATATGCTGAAAGAAGACTAAACGCATAAAAAAATCTAATAATTTAATTTTAATTTTTAATTTTTTTTAGAAGAGAAGTAAAATATAATATAATTACATCGATATATTGTTAAAACTTAATTTTCATCATTTTAGTAAAACAAGAACAACAAACATTATAGAAAAATCTTCATATAAATCTTATTATTTATAATATTTATATAAACATAAATAAATCTAATAAAGAAAAAACTATAACATCTTGTTAAACAAAGAAATGTATTTATATAAAAGTATAATAATATTATCGAATAATAAAATTGAATAACCTCTTTTTGTTTAGTCTTATAAATGTTGAACTTTATAATTTCATCACCATCCAGTTTACATTGTGTAAATGACGATAATAACAATAATTCACACGTATAACAATAGCAAATCTTTACAAAGACACTTCAAGCAAGTAAAATCATTTCTCTTTTGTCATTGTGTCAAATTAGAGAAATAAAGCCCACCCACGCTGCTTTTATACGTGACAATTATGACTTCAATCTTCTTTTTTTTTTCCTAAATATGCCACACGTTCCGTATTATTCCCAGATGATTTCCATATATTTTGATATACTTGTTAATGATTACTATATGAGTGCTTATTATCATTTAACGTTGGACTAAAAAAAAAAAAAAAAACACAAAACTTAAAATTGCTTCGGGCTTATTATGTTTAATATGCGTTACTATAAGGGCAATTAAGCTTCGTGTGGCCCGCGCCACATTTC
This sequence comes from Ecdyonurus torrentis, assembly GCA_949318235.1. Taxonomy (NCBI): domain Eukaryota; kingdom Metazoa; phylum Arthropoda; class Insecta; order Ephemeroptera; family Heptageniidae; genus Ecdyonurus; species Ecdyonurus torrentis. Next base: position 38,858,412 of record OX439132.1, on the reverse strand, counting down.
ATATCAAAAGATTTGAGTATTATATAGAAAGAGATATTTGAAGCTAATAAACACTCTGCAGGTATATAAAACACAAAATATTCTGTGGTGTGTTTCTTTATGAATGACTATTATATGTAAGAAAGCTATATGCTTAGAATGATGCGGCTCGTATATACTGTAAATACTTTATTATTATATATTATTTCAGTTTTATTGCTTGTTTTTGGGGGAACATTGTCATGCGATTCGACCAAACCGGTGTCTTTTAAACTCGTTTTTTTATGTATAAAAATATTCTTGCATGTACCAATCTTTGCATGACAGAAAATAAAAATAAAAAACGAGAATATTTCATTTAAAATCACACTCTTATTATTTATTTCAAGGTTAGAAGTCCCTAGAAATGTTAAATTACAATGCTTAATTTATATTTTTTGCCCCTCGTATATACCATCTACTGTGTATTGTATAACATTTCGTATGAGAAATCAAAATTTTCTTTCGGAGTAAAAGTCACTCTCGTCGGTTGGTATCTGTTGATTTGTAAAGTTAATTTACATTACATGAATGACCATTCCAAAGAGAAATAGATTGTAATTTTAGAACAAAAGCTAATAAAATTTAAAAATAAAACACTTCAAAGGATTTTGCAATAAATATTTAACTGAGAAATTTCCTAATTGAATCGTGACCGCATTTTTCTTATACTTTGCAAGAATTGCGAGTAAAAGTAAAGAACTCAAAACATTTTATTTCTATAAAATAAGTTTATGAGACAATTTTAATTAATGACTTTTCTTTATTTCGTTAAATGTTAATAGTCACTTACGGGTCTTGTAAATGCGGAAGAAAATATTAATTGAATTATGGTGATTTAAATATTTGTTATTCAGAGAAAATGAAAAATAAGGAGGATAAATTATATGAAAACCGTGATTAATTATTATAATTAATTTTTTCTCGTATATACGTTATTTTCTACACTTTTATTGCTATTGTACACACGACTGTGATAATATATATATTTTATCATAAATGAAGTGCTGCATGTTTTACTCAACAGAAAAAAACTTTTTGAATTTAGTGCAACTTTTTGAGTGCGGTAAAACGTATCAATTGCGCGTGTATTGTGCGTACTTTACAATATATTTACAATTATATTATGATAATTGTGGGTTATAAGCTTAAGTCTAATAGTGGTTGATCAGAGCTCGTAAAGTGTTGGAATTATATATATGCTATAGCCTTTAAATTCACAATATGGCTGAGGAAACAAGCCCATAATATAACAATAATAATAAAAGGATTAATAAAATATGTACAAAATTTTGATATTATAGGACTAAATTTGAGTATATAGTGACAGAAAATGCCTCACCTAATGTGCATATTTATTACCTATTAATTTTATTCCCATGGGAATAAAATTAATATATAGGGAATAAAAATGCATGATTAAATATTAATAATAATAATAAAAAAATCATACGTCATGCGTGCTTTTCGAGTACAAAAACCAAACACTCTGCGCTGTTAACTGAACTTACGACATAAACACATAATTTTACAAACTATAGGATAAAATTTGTCCAAGATACTTTTTATTGCAAGATAATGTGCTTATACTAAATATTTTTTGCAATCATGGCTGAGCGATCCCTATATCAAAGTTACTCAACAATTTCACGGCTTATATCCGATGCACTCAAGCGCACAAGTGACTTTAAAAAAATAAAAACAAATGACTTAGCATTTTTAAATAAATATAAATTCATTACTATTTGCTTTAAAACTTTATATCGTTCAATTTTTTTTCCATAATCTGCTCCACTTCTCAGTGCTGTACTACTTTTTCTTTTCTTTCTTTCTTTTTTTTTTTTTTAAGTTAAAATACAAAAGGATTACAAGTTTAACCAGGATAGGATATAAACGCATGGTTTAACGCATATCTCTAATTGTTACATTATTTATTTATTTATTTATTATTATTATTTATTATTTTTCTATATAAAAAATGGGACAAAATCTTTAACAAATCAAAACCATTATTTTTTTTTATAAAATCAGACGCATCATATAATTGTGCTTATGTGCAATATTCTATTTCATTTTAAATGACATATATAACACGCAATTGTGAATTAATAACATATTTCTCAGGTCGATATGCTGGCTCAGGCGATGACACAGACATCGAATCTGAGCCTGGTATTCCTCTGAAGCGAAAGACACGTCGCAGTCGCACCACGTTCTCAGCGGAACAACTAGAACAGCTAGAACGTGCTTTCGAGAGGACGCAATACCCTGACGTGTACACGCGAGAAGAACTCGCTCAACGTACCAGGCTCACCGAAGCTCGAGTGCAGGTAATCAGCCTCTTCACTCATCACAACTTAATTACCATCGCTACTGTTTACGCTGTGAAATTTCAAGCCTCCCCACTCTTTACGTATCATACTACTATTATATAATTTGCGCGCCTGCATTTTTAAACTGCTTTGAAAGCAATTTTACCCCTCCCTCTCGCTATAAGTTGAGAATTTCTCCGCATTATATGTATCGGGGTTCCATGGTGTAGTGGTTATCACGTCTGCTTTACACGCAGAAGGTCTCCGGTTCGATCCCGGGTGGAACCTTGAATCTTTTTACCTGCATTTTTCTTTTTCTTATGTTACTTAAATAAGTAATATTATAGTATTGGCATGTGTTAAGTATCTTTATTTTAAATTAATATATATATTTTTATTTATGACTAGGTATGGTTTAGCAATCGGCGCGCTCGGTGGCGTAAGCAAGCTGGCTCTGTTCCTTCCCACCACCACCCTCACCCTGGACAGATGCCGGGAGCATTCAGCCCCCTGCCACTGCCAGTGTATCACCAATATGGCGCAGGACACACCGCACCTGCTGAGCACTCGCCTCTGGGTCACCATGGTACGTAATATAATTTTAATTTATTATATTATTAATATTTAGTTTAAAAAATAAAAAAAGTAAAAGTAAAAAGGTAACAAAAGAAAGAAAAATATGAGAAGAAGAAACTTCTTGGACCAATATAACTTTAGCAAATTACTCGTATAATTATTTATAGTATAATAATTAAATTAATTTAATTGTTATTTTATTTGTATACAGGCAGCAGCAGTGCGGCATGGCTTCTCTCTCAGCCTGGGTGTAGCGAGCGCGGGGGAGGCACCAACTTTGCATCCCCCAGCTACAGCACCTCTGGGTCCTCCTCAACTGGCGAGACCATGAAGAGTCCTCCTCCTTCCTCGTCATGTCTACTGGGCACCACGAGCTCCACGGGTCTTTGTAACTCGGCTACTACTGTGCCATCTACAAGCAGCTCCGGTGACTATGTACACGGGCACCATAATGTGGCGACCTCAGAGGCTGGGCCGACTAATTGGGGAACTGCAGACCCCGGCTGGGGGCATGCCACCGCAACCACTTACACACCCCACGAGGGATATGGGTACGTCTTCTTGTAGCCAGATCTCCTTTAGTGCTTGGTTTTGAAGGGCTAGTTTGGATACCTTATGGTTTTACTATGCACAGAACACAGCACACACACACACACATATACATATACTGTATACATATTACATACATACATACATATATATATTATATATATATATATATATATATATATATATATATATATATATATATATATATATATATATATATATTTTATATATATATATATATATATATATATATATATATATATATATATATATATATATATATATATATATATATATATATATATATATATACATACATCATACATACAATGCTTATTTTAAAATGAGTACTGTACTGTATGTATCTGTATTTGCATTGCAGATGCGCTATTGCGCTATATAATATTTTTTATAACAATGTTACACAAAACTATTTCAATGACAAAAAGTTTTTATTTTTCTTCTTCTCTTATTTTTCTTTTTCATGTGTATATAATATACAGTATATTTATCTTGCATTTTTTTTTCAATTGATGTCTTATACATGAAACTCTAAAACTTTGGAATACAAGCATACATATTTAGTGACTTGCGCAGTGAACTATATTTATTATAAAAACTTTATTCCAACTTTGATTCTTGAAGCAGAAAAAATTGTTTATAGAAATGAACTTTTTCAATACATCTTATTTATTGATTTTGCCATTTTTTGGTTTCCACATGTCAAACACAAGCTTGATATATATATATATATATATATATATATATATATATATATATATATATATATATATATATATATATATATATAATATTTATATTAAAAAATAATAAAATTATTTATGTCTTTATAAGTTATATAATACCCAAAAGAGAGAAATAGTCTTTGCCTAACCCCGCAACATTTACGAAAAAAAAAAGGTTATCATATGCCAAAATTTATTTTTATATATTAAATTGGCAAAGCGGAATAATACAATTTAAGTTAAATTTTATCGTATTGTGTTGCACGTATATAGTAACTATATAAAAACCATATAAATTATTATACTTTTGTTAAATTGAATAGCATACGTGAGATGAAGGAATTTGTACGGAAATAATGCGGGCTAATCAGAAAGTTTTGCTTATTGAGTATGCCAATATCAAAGAAAGAGCTACTTCAATTTAGCTTAATGATAAATATTCTAACGGCGTATTTGTGTATAACAAGACTACAAGAGAGTAATTTAAACCCCTACACAAAATTTTAGTATATATATATAACTTGTTGGTGGTGTATACAGTGCTAATTATTTTATGTATCGTAAAATTATATGTTCGTGGGGTTAAATGTTATTTCACTTAATACCCTCTTTCATTTCTCTCAATATACCATTAATTTTGCTTTTATAATTTTATTTAAAGTTATGATGATTAATAAACTTTATTTCCCTTAATTGGAAAGTTATGAAACTTTATAAAATCATAAGGCATTAATTATTTAAAAATAACATTCAACAATATATTCGTATTTTCAGTATTATTCAATCAAAATATTAATTATACACCTTATATTTATATATGAGAGAAAATAATTTTCATATTCACCCATTTAAAACTAATTTATTAATTATGTTATAAAATTATACATATTTATATAGTAAACTTATTTATCATTTTTCAGACATATGACAATAAATTGTAAGATTTATTTAAAAAAAGTAAGAAAGAAGAATGTCATCTTAATTTTTTGTGATGTATATTTTCAATTGATCGTTCTTTGTTTCAGCATGCTAAGCAACAGTGATATGTTCCTCGCGGCTGCTGGAGGCGGCGCGGGGCAACATTACGGGGGTGGTTTAAACCCCAGTGGAGCACCATTTCACCACACTGCTCAAGCAGCAGCGGCAGCAGCAGTCTCAGGGAGCTATCGAGGGAGCTTCGCAAAACACGCCTCACTTTTCTGACCCCTTCGTCCTTCCCACCAATGTGCCTGTAATAAATCTCCAATAATTATGAGTGATGTTTTCATATCGCAGAGAAATATATTTTGTAATTTATTTAAATATATATATTTAAAACAAAACTAAATTGCTTTATTACTTATTCATTATTGTGTGATAATGGTTTCATTATTCTTTATCATTATTGCTAAGTTAAAAGTTAGTATATAACAATTAATATGACAAAAAATATAGCAATCAAAAAAATATTAAAAAAAGGTGAAACTTTTTTGTTTTCTTTTTTTATACTTGGAACATGACAAAAGTATCTAATATCTACATAGTATAACTCATTTAAAAAAATTTAGAAAAAAAAATATAAGGATGGTTTTGCAATGCTATAAACGGAATGCGCCTTTCTGCACAACTATAATAATAATAAATGTTTTTTTTTATTGATTGTTTTATATGATTGGCTATACAGCTTTCGCTAAATCCGTAATAGTTCACTTTATCTATTTAACTATTATTATTATTTTTTTATTTTTTATTTTTTTGGAAAAAAAAATTTGGTACAGATATAATATCATCACGTATGAAATCTGTATAAAGGTTGCATCAGAGCGGACATCCCGCCGTGTGTCATATGCTTCGTAGCTGACGGGCAGAGTGTGACAAACGCTCGACTTAACATTACATTTGCACTGCGAGAACTAATGTCAACATGTCAAAGCTATAAGCTCCTCTTCCAGACTGATTTCCTATATTTTAAAACCCCTGCTTTATACATCAAAATTGATTAAATAAGAAGGTATTTAGCCTCAATGTATTTTTAGCTGTCAAAAGAGGCATTATTGAACTTCAACTTCGTATATACTGTATAATAACGTTTAGCTATTTTGCACTCTGAAATCTAAAATACAGAGATATTTTATAGACTAAAACAATGTTTTGATTAATATAGACTGTATAAATAAATACTGCATACCTGATATAATTTAATTAAAATAGTTCATATTTCATTTCCAGAATTTATATGATAGCATTGAGCTTTACTAAAATTTCAATAGTTATATAATATATATATAAAACAACTTTTTGTATAATATAGTTTATAAAAATAGTCTGTTATTTCAAATAGTCGTATAAATCTTTACGTTGATCAGGTAATAATAATAACAGAAAATTTTCCAGTTCATACCTCATTCCCTCACTTATTAGAATTAATTTATACGAAAATACGTTAAATATTATATATATATATATATATGTATATATATATATATATATATATATATATATATATATATATATATATATATATATATATATATATATATATAATTATATATATAGCTGCAGAGATGGGGAAAAAGAGTAAAACGCTGACGCAGAGCTCATTTTAATGTCAAAACCCTTGAACTTTCATCAAGTTACTTTAATATAATTGCACTTACTTTTATTATTATTATTAAAAAAAATTAAATTCTTTTTAGACGAGTGTCACTTTTTTTTTTTATTACTAATAGTATAAGGTTTTAAATTATATATATCAAGACTAGCAGTAAAGACAAATAAAATAAAGTGAAAAATTCCGGACATTCTTATCATCTTATTATTATTATTTAACTGGAGTGTCTGTCTGTCGTTCTTGTGCGTCAAGTTAGGGTTTTTGTAAGAAAAGTAAGCTCTCTACCGAGCCATTTGTTATTTGTCTTCGCCAGTCTTGCAACAAACTGATAAATTGGATGAAAATACCAACTCGTTCAAGCCCTTATTATGTTATTTTGTACAATATAGCTCTATCCAACAATAAGAAGAATACGTATATAACTTTAAAAAAAAAATAATAACAATATAATACAAAAAATCTACAATTTTAGTATTTTCTATTGAAAATATAGAGGGAAAAAAATAAAATGTATGATGAAGCCTTTTTATAAAGTTATAAGGAGCTACAGACGGAAATAACAAAATACTATATAAATATTTTTTTATTCGATTTGATTCTTCTATGAAAAATAAAAAAACAAATTTTTAATATGGGTTCTGTTTCATATTAAAAATATATACGCTATGCATATTTTCAAGAAAATCATAACAACAAGCTGCTATTGTATATTTATGTTACAGCACAACGATCAGACAAAAAGTACAACCCGTATAAAAAATGATAATAAAAATTCGGTCACAAAAATTTATATTTGAATTGAACATTCATTTATATAGAATTAGTTTTTGAAATTATGTAGGTATATCATCATCTATCAAATTTAATTCACTATGGTAAGAATATAAGTATCCTGATAAAAAAAAGTATTTAATTAGTGAATTGATAAAAATATAATGAAAAGTTAAATAAAAAGGATTAAAGAACAATGGACAGAACTTGTAAAGATTCTTTCAATAGTCATGGCAAAATTATTTTAAAATTATCTTTTTTAATTTATATAGTTCGTTTCATTTCTCATTTCATTTTAGTTCAATTATTATATTTGATCATTTACAATTCAAATAATACGGTAATTAAAATCAATTTCAATCAAAACTTTAATTACTTTATAAGGCTTTTTCAACTATTGTATTAAATTATAAAAAATTATTTTTAGATAAATTTTCTATACTATAAAATTCGTTATGAAGAATATTAAGATAAAGAAAAATAGTTTAAGCGTGTAAGCTATTTATGGATGATGCATGATCGAAATTCAAGTCAATATTATTCCCAAGCTAGCTATAAAGTATAAACGATGACGTATGGACGTTATATAGCTGATTAAAAATTCAGAATTTACGATCATTTCTAGGCAGTGTCCAGTGTCTTGCTAAGACGGCTAACGAGTCTCCCAGTGACGTCACTCTTATGACCTCAAGATGAAGCAATGACGCAGGGAAAAAAAACTCTTCGAGAATATTCAGTGATAAATTCAAAATTAAGTAATGGATAGAATATTTTTTCATCATATCACTTTTATCATATCACTTTTATTTTTGCATTGTGATGAGTGCATGAGCTTCCTTTTTATTCAGATTCATTTGTAAAGGTTCTCCAAGCTCCAACTCGCTCCGTCCACCTAATAATGATTCGTATTCTTTACCTCTAACATAAAATTTCTGCAACAATTGTTCAAAAAAAAAAAAAAAAAAAAAAAAAAAAAGATTATATATATAGCAATGTGAAAAAGGAGCTTACTCTCACATTGTATAATATGTAAGTTCTTTCTTTTAATCACCTTTACAGGGAATAAAACTTTAAATCTTTTTTAATTAAAAAGTTCATTGACTAAATCTGTCTGCAGTAAAGATTATTTTAAGTTAAAAAAATAAACTTTAGTTTATTGTCACTTGCATTGACTTAAATTCCTGAGAAGAAAAGTTTTCATCCTTATTGTAGTAATTGATTAAGAATAAATAAAATTATTAAAATTAGAAACCAATAGCCCAATATCATAAAAACAAAAACAAAGAATAAAAATTTTATAGTTTTTTTTTGTTTTTTTACCCAATAAAGTTTTGTTTCTTGTTATTTACTTTTTGTAACTTATACTTTAAAAATGGCAAATAACTTTCTCATATCTCATATTTGTTTTCTTTTCAAATTCAAAAAGAATATTTTTTTAGATGAAAAATAAAAGACACAAAATTGTTATATTTGAGAGAGAGAGAGAGAGAGAGAGAGAGAGAGAGAGAGAGGAAGTATGCTGGAAATTTCTGAAAGAAAAGAAAAACCAAAGAAAAAATAATAATAAAATTTAATAGAATAGGACAAAATTTCATATGGTATGAGAGTTGTAGAAAAATTCTTCCATTTTATTGAAATGACGATGAAAAACGTTGTTTGCTTTATTGTATTTTTCTGTTGCATTGCATGCTTATTGTTGCATATTATAATATAGATAGAAATAGAGCAAGCAAGTAAAAAAAAAATGTTAAACTTGGCACTCCATCATTGCAACAGCTAGAAAAAGTTGACAGTATAAAATCAATGCTTATATCCTTTATATATTAAAAATGCATAAAATATTGACAACGAAATTCTTATCAGTTTTTTAGAGAGTGTGAGAGAAAGAAAGATAGAAAAAAAATTTAAATATGCAATGCTTTTATATATTATGTATGTATATGGAACATCATAATCATATTATACAATTTTTTATACATTTTTGTCAAAAGAAAATTTAGTACTTTACCATAATAAAGCTTTATTTAAGGGTATATAGAATGTAGAGTAATAAAGGGCAAAGAGAATATAACACTAAACATACATTATCTTTCTCCCTCTATTGTAAAATATGATATTGATATTTAATTTTTTTGTATATATATATATTGTCTTTTTATGTGTCTTTAAATTCAAAACTTAATCCCATTACTCTTTTGTATTTATTATAATCCTATATAATAGTATACCATACATACTTCTATTATACTTTTTATACTTCACATTTCAGTTCCTTTTTTATATGTGATAAAAAAATGTCTTTCTAAAATTACAACGCCAATTTTTTTAATAAAATAGTCAAAATACAATCTAACTGCCATTAGAATGTGTTATTTCTCAGTTTAAAACGACTGCAGTAAGGCAAAACTCCCCACCTTTACAGTGTTATAATTATTACAAAATTACAGTTTAAATTTCAATTTAATTTAGTCCTCTACCCACGACACACGTCTAACAGTAAGTATTTTAAACTCATGCACTTTCTTTCTTTCGATATTAACAAATCGCTATCTCCCTTCCGTATACCACAAAATATAATATTTACATATATATTAAGATGGTAATTTTTGTTCAAAATTAGAAACATAATAATTCCAGTACAACGTATGTTTTGTATGATGAGGTCCAAAATGCAGTATGAGATACACTTTTTTTTTTTATTTTATTATTATTATTTTTTAAGTTTAACAAAATTAAAGATGAGTAGGTAATTACTGATTACATTTTGAGTCAGCGTTAAGTTCAACATGTATACTCTGAATAAGTTACTATAGACGATAGTCATTTTTATTTTATATCGAAACATGACGCTTTGGGAATAAAATGAAAATGATATCCAGTGAAATAAAACACTTTTTAGCAATATATTTCCCTTGCCAATTAGCAAGAAATGACGTATATTAAAGCCGTTTTCTCCTTTACATTTATCTTTTGATTCAAAGAGTAATTTAAAAATTTAATCATTAATTGTAAATAACTGAAATATTTTCTGTATTTCTATAATTTAGCAGTTAATATTTTACAAAACAATTGAATTAATATCTTAGTTAATCACTTTGATATTATATTACTGGCAAAACAATTGAATTATTATCTGTTATATGATGTATAATACCATTATATTATATTATTACATTATTATTTGTAACATTGTCAATATAATATGATATTAATTATCACATCAATATCGCTTCCCAAAATGATGAATTGACGGGTAAGCTCAATCCATATTCATATTATTTTAATTAAAAAAAATTATCAAAAATTGTGTGCGTGACTTTGTATGTACAATGATTTCAATGTAACAAAAAATTCATTAAATGTCGCTTGTTATAAGGGTAGACGCGTGATCCGCAGCTCTAACAATGGATCAGTGAGCTAATTATTAATTTTTTTTAATCCTGTCTCTTTTTCTCTTTTTGAGCCTCCCCCATACAAATATTTTCCTACCAACGTTTTTTCATCTCATATAGTAAAACTTATCAGTTTTTATATAGCATATTATTTAAATTATAATCCTATACCTTAATATTTTAATTTTGATTATATTTACTTTAAACATTAAAATGTGTTATTCTCAAAAGTTTTTCTTATATAATACCAAAGCAAAAGCAGAGAAAATTGATAATTAAATCATAAATTCCATTTATCTTTACCCATTAAAACCTTTCTATATTATTGTGATGATATTTTAATTACATTGCTAATTTGTAAATAACATTGTATATTAAAAATTTACAAAACTTTATAATAATACTCTATATTATTTAATACCAACTACTATATTATGTATTATAAGAATAATTATTTACAGAACAATACTCGCAATCTCTTAAAGATTGTTTATAGAATGATTATTTACTCAGTAAACAAGCTTCTAAACAATAAAATTTATTATGTCTCTGTCAACAAAAAAGAAAAAAAAGTAATAATAAAGCTTTAAAATTTTAATTAAAATATGTTTTAATTTCTTTTACTTTATATTTACTCATTATAAATGCTACATATTATTTAAACAATAAGCTAAAGTGTACATTACTCTTCAGTGTGGTATAATACAAAAGTTTAGTATGCCAATACATTATAAATTGTATACAGTATAAGAATACTGTATATAATATATATAGGCTTAGTTGAGTGCTCCAAGAGATTATTTGTTTCTGCAATCTCAAAGTAATATCTCACTTGCTGATTTGACTATTGATATATATGGATCTATACGTTTTCAATCTTTTCATTTATATCCATGCCATTTAACACTGATTGAATACAAGTCTTGGCTTATTTTGAAACAACTTTTTATATACAATTGTAAATTATTGAGGATTTTGAATACAATATCGAGAAGAAGAAAAAAGAAAAGAAGTATTGGAAATCAATATTTCTTTAATCAAATTTTAATATTTTTTCAAAGTATAACAACACTTTTTCTTATTAAGTTTAATAATTGTATTATTTCCTTATTTTCCTTATATTGTGTGTGTGTGTGTGTGTGTGTGTGTGTGCATATATATATATATATACACACATTCTTACATTAATAGTTATTTAAGTAAGTAATAAATCAAGTTTAATCAATAAGATTTAATCATTTGAATTTTTGTACGAGAACCGAGAACATATATTTGGTGTGGTAATAAATAAATAATATTAATTTAGTAAAGCTATATAATATATTAGTATTCTAATATATTATAATATTATATCAAAATTTGACATTTAATTAAATATTGAGTGACATAAATATAATTAAACTCGGTTATAAATAATCATTTGTTTTAAAGCAAACAAATCAAAATAATTTTGTTAAGATAATTTTATTTTGTGTGAGTGGTCTGGAAAAAGTTTACCATAGCTCCTACTATTTTCGCGTCGTTGAAAGTTTTTTTTTTATTTTTTGGTATTGATGGCTGAAATAATTAGATTTGAGAGTTGTAATGAACACATTCATCAGTGAAGAGATATCAAGTGTCATCAGCACGCGCCGCCACCGCCGCCATCTCCTCGCTAATCAATGACCTTGGGGCTCATTAATTAGCACTTCGTCATGCTGCACTGAAAGCTTATACTCGAGTGGGGGCGAGACCTGCAGATTTATTCTTGTTGTAAATCTGCATGTGCTATACCACTATGTGTAAACATTATCCAAAAGATATAGCAAAATAACGTTGTAAAAATTATTGATTTTTTTTATTGCGTTATAATAATAATAATAAATGGATTTTATTAGAGACCAAAAAAGGTACAAATCCACCTACATGGTCCTCTGACTTTTTTTAAAACAATATGCAATAGTCAGAGTATTTCTTCATTGTATCTAAATATATTATACATAATTATCAAAGAAACATCACAGTAATATATATTCTGAAATTAATTTTTAATACATAATATAATATTTGAGAGAAATAAGTATAATAATTTATATAATTGATAACTTATTTATATCATTTATTACATATTTGTCATTTATAACATATTTATCATTTATAACATATTTATATCATCTGTTCTTTACTATTCTCTCTCTCTCTCTCTCTCTCTCTCTCTCTCTCTCTCTCTCTCTCTCTCTCTCTCTCTCTCTCTCTCTCTCTCTCTCTCTCTCTCTCTCTGTCTCTCTGTCTCTCTCTCTCTTTATTATAGATTTTTTTTATTATAGGCTATTATAATTAAAAAATAAACACAATATGATAACTATATTATGAATATTTAAATTTTAATGATGAATACAATAAATCTACGTTATAAAAATATATTTACGTGGTATGTTCACAAGGTGCAATATTTTTAGTGCGCAATAAACTCAATTGCATGTCATCTCCAGAGAAAATCATAACATTTTCAAGCATTACAATTTATTGCACTGTACTATATCACAAAATTTATTTAAATTACTCTCTTTGACGTTATATACTTAAATTGATTAATTGTTTAAGTATAGACATTATAGAAGCTGCAATAATCGTAGAAAAAATATTATTAAAATTGTAATATAGAAATAAAAGGTCAATTTAGTTTTTCCTTATTATTTAGGTTGAAAGTATTATATTTAAATAAAAGTTATTATGTATCTGTCAAAAAAAAAAAAAAAAAAAAAAATGGTCGTGAAGCTTTAAATATTTAATTAAAATATATGTTTCACTTTCTTTTACTTTCTGTTTACAACATATGTATAGATTAATGAATTGTATATTATACATAAAATTAAATCTCCATCATAACCCTAATTTAAATAAGGAAATAAAACAATAATACATAAAACAATATTTTACTTGAAAGTTCCATCTGTGCTAGATTGTACGTACAATTTATATTTTGTTATAAAATAAATAATATTAACAATTCCATTGAGAGATCTCCAGTAGTTGTAATATTTTCAGTTTGAAATAGGTATATTTCAAAAACTCTCACAGTATAAAAACATTAAATTTTTTATCAAAATTACTGTCTCAGCTCAGTTTTCAGTCCAAAAAACATGTTATGTTAATGTATACAAAAAAAAAATTAATATAGCGCCTGTGATAACTATGTATAGGCAACCTGCTGGTCGCGTATACACAAAGAGTTGCATACGCATTCAGGAGCTTCATTTTCTCTATCAATTGATATTTTAGGGTTGAGACGGACGATGGTTTATTTTCTTGTGCCTTACCATGTAGTATGCAAAAATTTTGACAGTAAAACCCCTTTGAAATTGATAACTTTTTTAAAAAAAACATTCCCTTTGGCTGTCTTGATTATAGAGTTATAGAAATAAAACCAAACCTATGTAATTGATGTAATGTGTTTTTTAACATAAAGTTTAATTATAGAATTGATTTGAACTGATTTGAATTATTCATATTGAATTACTGAATTGTTATTTTTTTTTTTAGTTTATGAACACAGACTGATTTAAAACTAGGACTATCAGTGATTATTTATGTGTATTAATATTTATTCTTTATCTTTTTACCTGCGTGTTTTGCATTTTTTTTAATGAGAGAAAATCTTGACTTTGTTGTTTGTTGTTGTAATCTGCCCATGTATTGTACTTGTAATGCGTTTTGTAAATAAAATCCTTTCTGAACCTGAATTAGAAACAATTTATTACTCTGTATTTTCTTCATCAATAATCAAGGAAAATTATAAGTACGTAAATTCATATTTACAGAATTCTAAATTTAATACTGTAAAGAATTTTAAAATTAAATTCCTATGGTTATTATACAATTCTAATTATAGAATTATTTCATTCTCTAATGTAATATAAGTATTATTATTTCTACCGTATTATATTTATTTGCTATATAAATAAACTTATTAAATATTTGTATGATTTTATAAATTTATTTAGTACTTATAATTAAATTTATAATAATTAACTTTACTACATTATCGAGCTGATTCTGAAGTATCATGTAAATTTAATTTCAAAGTAGAGAGCTATAATTATACTTTTTTTTTTTTTTTTTTTTTTTTTTTCAAACACACAAATATACAAAGTCCAACCAAGGCATAGCCTTATCGGTTGGTTCATTTATTGTTACACAATCGTGTCTTATTATATTATATTACTACATATACATATTTTTATTATATATATTTCAAAAGCAAATAAAGTACGTATTTACACAAAAACTTTTTTTTTTTTTTTTTTTTTTTTTTTTTTTTTTTTCATTTAAGAGAAGTATTTTTATAATACAAGAAGCAAAAATTAATCATCATTAATCAAATACAAACAGCAAAAAATTGTTCAACATTTTATAAATTATCAAGAAAGAATTTTTTCATATTAAATTTCGTTTCATTTTTATTTGCAAAACTTTTTAATTCTGATGGAATTTGATTCCATAATTTAGGAAGTAAAAATTTTTTTGTCCTTTCAGTGAATCTATTTACAATTTTTGGTACAAATAAAGGATTGGTCACTGCTGTTCTGGTACTATAAATATGAGTTCTCGGTATACCATGAGAATTTTCAAAATAATTTTCACAAATAAAAGAACATTTAAACATTTCTTCTATTGGCAATATCTTAAAGTACTTAAAATATTCAAGATCACTTTTTAGCTTATTTCCTTTTTTTAAAATTTTTAATATTCTTATTTGCATTTTTTTCAATTCCCATAATTTACCTGATTTAGTACAACCATAAGATAATAAACCGTATAATATATGTGGATGTACAAAAGAAAAATATAATTGTCTCATCGTCTGTTCATTCACATATGATCTTACTGTTTTTAATTTAAAAATTGCAGATCTCAATTTATTTAACAGTTGCATAATATGCAAATCCCAATCAAATGTTTGATCAATAATAGCTCCTAAGTAATTATAATTATTTACTTGTTCTACAAACTCACAATTACAATTTAAAGTAAAATTATGTAAACACTTATTAGTATGAGCTCTTAATTGAATATTTTGCATAGTATATGTATACTTATTAAAAATGTGCATAACTTTTGTTTTTTTCCTATTAATTAATATTTTCCTATCATGCGACCATTCCAAAACTGAATCAAAATCATTTTGTAACATTTTATTTGCAACTTCAAAGTTACTATGAGCCGCTATCATAAGTAAATCATCGGCAAACATTTTTGCTTTACAATATTTTAGTAAATTAAAAATTTTGTTAACATAAATTATAAAGAATTTAGCACTTAAGACCCCTCCTTGTATTATACCGCATTTTATTATTTTAATTTCACTTACAATATTTTTAATTTTGACAGCAACTTGTCTATTTTTTATAATATTCGCAATTAACATTAATGTTGGTCCTCGTATTCCAATTTCTTCTAAATCTTTTAACAATAAGTCATGGTCTATAGTGTCAAATGCTTTGGAATAATCAACAAATAAACAAAGAACATGATGCCCTTTTTCTAATTCTTCATTTATAAAATTGGAAACATCATATAGACATTTTGCTGTACCCTTTTTTTTTTGATAGGCATATTGATTTTTATTTATAATATTGAATTCTTCTAAATAATCAGACAATAATAATTCAATATGTTTTTGTATAAATTTATCAACAAAAGCAGATACAGCAACTGGTCTAAAATTATTATATAGTTTATGATCCCCACCTTTATAAATTGGCCTTATCAATGATAATTTTAGATTATCAGGATATACTGAGCTTTCAATACACATATTTGTTAATCTTATTAAATATTGAATTAATGATTCGCCACCAAATAAAATATCCTGAACACCTATATTATCATGACCTGGTCCTTTTTTCTTACTTAATAAATTAATAATATAAACTGCTCGTTTCTCATTTAATTTTGGTAGATACATTGATTGTAAATTACTATTAAATTTAAGCGAATTTTCACTTAATATTAAATTACAATTAATCTTTACATCTTCAATTGAATTTACAAAATGATTTACAAAATTATTAGCAATATCTTTGATAGAACTTACATCAGACATATATTTAATAATAATATTATCAATATTAAGATTTTCTTTCCCTAATATTTGATTAATAAAACACCAAGATTTTCTTATATCACCAGCAATTTCAACAAATTTAGAATGATAATAATTATTTTTTTCTTTATTTATTAAAAAATTTATTTTGTTTCTTAATTTTTTATATCTAATTCTATATTCAGGCATATGTAATGAGTTTTTAAATTTTTGAAAATATTTGTCTCTATCTTTCATAAGAAATTTTATTTCATCAGTACACCACACATTATTTAATCTTCTATTCTTGCTATTTAATAATTTTTCACTTTCACATTTATCACTTATATTTCGAAAAACTGTTACAATATGATTATATAATTCATTTGGACAATTAATATTATTACATATACTCCAATCATAATTACAAATCATATTTCTGAATTTTTTTAAATTTTTAATTTTTACTTTTTCATTACAATTATTATTAATTAAATTAGTACTCAATATACAACCAGTCATATAATGATCGGTGATTTTACTTTTAATTATAAAACTATTATCAATTTCAAACAAATTATTTAATTTAACAAAAATATGATCAATACAAGTAGCTGAATAATTTCCTAGTATTGTACATTCCTCCCTTGTAACATCATTAACAATTTTTAGATAACCATATTTTGCCATTTTATTTTCATATTTTTGTACAATATTATCATTTTGATCTAACAAATTTAAATTTATATCACCTAAAATCACACAATTACTTTCATTATTTTTTAAAATACACTCTTTTAATTCTTTTATGAATAAAAGTTTGTTAGTTTGTTAGAACATACGATGTAATGGTTGTTTAGTGAAAATATATAAAATATTTAATTTATTATTCATTAATTACAATACTTCAGTTAAAATGTAGGTCAAATCATATACTAGTAGCTTTTATGAAAATTTGATTTTTATTATAACAAGCACTGTGCTGTTTTCCTCATTATTGCTTTTATATTATTTATAAAATATTAAACACGTCATTCTTTTTATATGCAGCACATTGTTGTCGCTTAAAACAAGCAAGGTTAAAGAAGAGTTAATTATTATCTCAATTAAAAATAATATCAATTTAAATTTGCTTTCATAAAAATATTGTGAAATTAGCCATCCTGTTCAAAAAAGTTTCACATATACATATATTATACATAATATATATAATATATATATATATATATGAAATAATTGTGTTTAAAATTGATTGATATTTTGTTTTACTTCAAAATTACATTACTATTAAAATTAGCGTAAGATGTAAAAACCAAGAAATTTCGTCCCTGATTTTAAATTCTACTTTTATGAAATAAAAATTGAACATTATTGGAAGGGGGAGGAAAGATTTGTGTTTAAAAATATGAACTTATTTTAAAATATTTTCAACGAGAGAGAGAGTGAGAAGGAGGGAGGGAGGGAGAGAGAGAGAGAGAGAGAGAGAGAGAGAGAGAGAGAGAGAGAGAGAGAGACGGTGAAGCAGTAGTTGTAAGTTACAAACAACAAACAAGTATTCAAATTTCGAAAGTCAAAGTTGTCAGTTATTAATAAAACGATGAAACATGAGACTTTTGCTCGCAAAAGTTAATTATTTTTTTATTATCAAATTATTATTAAGAAATCTTTTTCCAGTATTCATCAACATTACAATACATTACAAAATCTATATTTAGAATATTGTTTTCATAAATTATATCAGAGGAAAATTTAATCATTGTATTCATCAGCATTGTAGTATGAAAATATTTTTATTTATAGAGAGTTCCATTTTCCATGAAACAGAATAATATCGATATTTAACAATAAGCAGCATCGTCATTGTGATTTTTCAACTCATTTTTTTTTCATCTCATTGAAAAGAATTTCTGTATATAACAGATATTATTGAAAAATCGCATATGTATTGATTTTTTTTTTTTTTTTTCATTTTCATAATAACACTCAAAAAAAGGGTACGCTACTTCAGTTACGAAGCCTAACTTATTTGAGATAAACCCTTTTGAGTTATTTTGAGCACTTTAAATAATGCATTTTAGAAAGTTATTAACAATAGCTATTTTAACTTCAAATAGCCGAAAATAACTTAAAACAACTTTAAATAGTAATTGTAAATAAAAAAAAAAGCTAAAATATTCTGCATTATTTTAGATGCTTATTTTGGTAATAGTACCCTTTTAACTCAAAGGGTTTATCTCCAATAAATTAGGATTTGTAATTAAAGTAATGCACACTTTTTTAGTGAAGGTATATAGGGTGTTTTCATTCATGTTAAAGTCGGCGCCATATAAGTGAGCGCTAAATAACATGGTCCAGTATGGGAAAATAACCCATTTTACCAGTTAAAAAGTACTTTGCAATATTTTTGAGAGCATTGATGTTGTTAACAGCTTGAATTAGTTTTTCAAGTATGCAAGAAAAATAATAATAACCAAAAAATAGCTAATTTTCCAAAGAAAATATCCAAAAACTATACGTTTGTCCTATGCTGAGCAATGTTATTCATTGCTCAAGAAGAGCATCGAAATAAAGCATTCAAAATTACGTCATGCGCACACACCCTATATATATGAAGAAAAGTATAGGGTAATAGAAAATAAGATATAAAAAGTTACTATTAAAATTTAACTTATAATAACTATTATATATACTTATCGTCATTGTAATGTTAAAGTTTTCAATATTCAGTATTGATTCGAGGACAATTTTATATTATCTCATCCTTACAGGTATTGTTTGCGTAATTCAATATATCATATTATTGTTTGACAGATTTGAAAATTTATTGGTGTATTAGTAACTGCTCAATTGTGAGTAATGAAAGTGCTCCCAATACGATTTTCAACTCTCATATCAACTATAACGCTATACCTAATACCTATATATATTGTAAATAACAATTCTAAATCAATTCATCTGAAAACTGTTATTAAATACACTCTATTAAATACAAAGAAGATACACACATAAAAAAAGGTGAATTGAATAATTCCCATGTGATATTTAATATTACAACTGCAATTTTATTTATCTTTTATAATTATTCAATATAAAATATAATGCATTAGTTTAAAATTGGTAAATGATTGTTTCAGATATAAAAAAACCTTTAAAGGCGTAGTAAACCTTGAACAAAAAGCATGTCTAATATCCCAACTTACCTAAATATCAACTTTTATTTGGCAAAAGTCATTGATTTCTAATTTATTTTCCTTTCACAAAATATCAGCTGCGGGTTTGTGACGTCACAGCTCACTAGTTCACGCGCGCGGAAACAGGCTAGCTGTGAATGGAAAATAAATTGGAAATCAATGACTCCGGCTAAATCAACGTTGATATTTATGCATGTTAATGTTAGACAAGTTTTTTGTTCAAGGTGTTCTACGCCTTTAATATACCTTCAAAGAATACTAAAGAAAAAAATCTAGAGTTTCAGTATCAGAGGATTCATAATTTTTTAAATGATTTTTCAGATTATTTATGCTTCGTTAAAAACTATAAACTAAATATACTTAAATATAATATACTTAAACAACACTTTATTTCTGTACAGCAAAGCTTTTCTTATAATAGCTCAACTTGCTATTTTGTACTAGGATCTATTGTGTTTATTATTTCGATCCTTTGCAAAGTTTGCAAAGTTATCTTAAGTTAATTCTCGTCAAGGACGAATTTTCATTCCTTTTCTATTGTTTAATATAATTGTACAGTGTCTTTTTAGATTAAGTACATATTTAGGTAAGATTAACATTTGTTTGACAATTGAGTATGTTTGAATTTTGAGTTAATACTCCTGTGGGTAAAAGTTTAATCACTTTTAGCTTTTAATGTCGTAGAAGTTTGCGGAAGAGTATAGGAAGCTAAACATGACTTGGGCGGGTCAATTTTCCACATGTTGTACATTTGAATTTGTAAGCTCCGCTTAGCAAGAATGCCATGCAATTTAAATACAGATAATTAAAATTAAACTGGGAGTATTAAAGAGAATGAAGCAAGAACTATAAACTGACTTAAGTATACAAATAAAAAAAAAAATATATAAAAAACTTCATTGAAACAAAAATTTCATAAAAAGTATTAACAAACATTCTTTACAGATGATGTAAATCGATAACACTAATTTTGTGAAACTATTCAATATTTTTAAAAACGTTATTTATACATTTTTTGGTTCATGTACAAAAGAATTTTTAAAGCATTTTAAATAAGAATTTTAAGAATAAAGTATATTTTTCCCCTATTATGTGTACATTCCACTTTTTTTTTTCTTTTTAATACACATTACAAATTTCAACTCTGGCCTTTTATTAACGTAAACGCCTATTTTCATGCATGTAAACATGTTTTCAAAAAGAAATTAAAAAAAAAGTTTTTATCAGATGGGTATTGACAGGAGATTGATATTGGTTTCACATGATTGCGTCTAGTTATGCGAGGGACTTTTAAATTGATGATACTTTAACATATTTTAATACTAAAGTGTCTCTTGCTAAACACAAAAGTATCATGAAATAGTCTACTACTATATTACACCATTCTCTGCATATACGTATGTTATGACTGGTATCTGTGTGTTGAGGGTGATAAAAAATGAAGCTGTCAGAGTGCGGAATACACGATGACTTTTTTTTTTATTATTATTCTTTTCTCTTCTCTTGAGTTCTTTCTGCAAACAAAACTCAACTTTCAGGCTTTCAGTGCGGGCAATTTCCGTCTCATGTAAGTATATATAAATATACATATATAAAAAAGAGAGTAATATAATATTATACATGACTGAGTATGGAGTATCATTTACTAAAAATGGGGAAAAAGAGACTCGACATTACACACATACAGCATCATATGTATATCTATATATATATATATATATATATATATATATATATATATATATATATATATATATATATAATATGCGTGTGTGTGTGTGTGTGTGTGTGTGTGTGTGTGTGTGTGTGTGTGTGTGTGTGTGTGTGTGTGTATACACACGTAAACTTTAATTACAAGGCTATCAAATAATGATGTAAATACTATTATTATTACTATTACTATGTTTATAGCAAACTTTTTATTAAATTCCGTTTTAATTAAATTCTTTGTTCACTTTTTTCAAAATAATTCCCAAGCATTCCAGAAAAAAAAAGAGAAAAAAGGACATTATATCTTTTATCAAGTTTTGATTTTATTATATTATTATTTTTTAATTTCCGATTAATAACGAAGTTTTTTTTTATAATAAAAAAATAAGACTTAAATAGTTCATTCAAATCATAAGTCATTTCATATTAATAAACCTTGAGCCGTGCAATCAATGTCAATTTAACTTATGTAAATGGAATGAAAAAGGACATAAAATAATTAATGGAACTCACCGTTATAAGAATTTCATATTCGTACTTAAATAATTTACCATTTTGAAATTTTTTTTTTAATAATTTACTTGAAATTAAATTAAATACACGCTACTTTTTTATGAATATATTTAATAAATAAATACATTAAATTTTTATATTAAAGCTGTTTTCTTCGCCTTTGAAGTGCGATTGTGATAAAAGAGGGGAGACATATAAACGTACAAACAAATTAAATGTTTTCTTCGATATAATAATATATATAAGAGAACTTGAAGAAAGAAGCCTGTTAATATTATTAAAAGCAGGAAGAATTTTATTAGCTTTTGTAATGTACTGAATGGCTTTAAATAGCGTCACAATGAGTAAATTAAATATATATATTATATAAAGAGAGGAAAAAGGATTGGCAGAGATGTTTAAGAAACAAAAATCAATTTATTTTATGATTGACTAAAAGAAAGCTACAAGGAAAACACACACACACACACACACACACACACACACACACACACACACACACACACACACACACACACACACACACACACACACACACACACACACACACACACACACACACACACACACACACACACACACACACACACACACACACACACACACACACACACACACACACACACACACACACACACACACACACACACACACACACATATTTGGAGTATTCAAATTTCTTATAGACTTTCTGTAATTTCTTCTTGAACATTATAAGATTGATGCAGTTAATGATCTTATCTTAACTCATGTATAAAATGGTACACTACATTAAAAATGATAATGAACACTGTATATGTCACAAAACTTTTTTTACTACACTTACTTAACTTTAGTACATTAAAAGAAGATTAAAAAGTTGTTTCGTTTAAGAAGTTGAATTTTATGCGGAACCGATTTTAAAACAATTTTCTCTTCTTTATAATATACGCACCGTATATAAGTAATACTGCGTGTTACTCTGAAAATTAAATCTAAATTTATTTAATGCTAAATTTTTTTATTAATGTTATTATTATTATTTGATTTTACAACTGGGAGGCTTTGATGTGGGAGGCTATTGCGTGCACCGGACTCATACTGAAGCCTAGATGCACGCACCCTGTCACTATACCCAAAACATTGTTAAATTTTTTTACTATAGAAGGCGAGTTGATGACTATTTGGGCACTAGTCCCTATACGCCTCCATCGGGGTGACGTCCTTTTCTGGGCACGGTGGGACACTTTTCTGCGAGCTCATTAAAGCCGGATGCCCATAGGCACTTAAGGGCGGGGTAACTCTTGGCCTCCCAAGCCCTTCCCTAGACCGCCTGGCGTCCGAAAATGCAAGCTAGGCTAAGGGGCTCAGAGTACGAGGCCCAACTCCACACCTAGGTTCTCTCCTGGACGGGGACGGACGCGACTCCGGGGCCTTCGATTCGGGGCTGGATGCCCGTTTATTATTATTTACTTTTTGTATATGTTGCAATGTTTAAATAACTATACATGCAAGAGGTCTCTTAATCATTGCAGAAAGTAGAACTATATAAATATTGTAATTAACGTTTTAATTAATTTTAATTCAAAAAAAATTTTGAAATACATAATCGGTTTAACAATACACTTTATATACATGATATTAAACTATGAAATAAAATCACGTGGCTTTGACTTTGTCACGTCTACGAGAGCGCTCTGCAACGTGATCCGCATGATATCGTATAAAGTATAACGAAAATGAAATGTAGCCAGTCAACTTGCAACTACAGTTAGTTGTGGTCGCAGCGGCGGAAACTTTGAGATGTCTCTTCATATCCGACCCAGCAAAGATATACAAATTTATTATTTGCTCTTGCAATGCTGCGCTGCTTCTTTATTATACAAAACTCTGTTCAACAGTCTAGAGAGGCACTTTTAGAACTATATGAAGGATTACAAGGCTCTCAGAATTGTAAAAAGAACTGTTTTCTACATATTGCTCCCGTAATTTAAATATGACAGTAAAAAAAATGTGTGAGCGTTGTTGTTCCTTTTTTATTAAATTTTTTTTATATACAAATTTCCTTAAAAAAATACAAGCTTCGTTTCTTTGATTTTTCTTTCTCCAAATATTCTTTGAATATAATTTATATTTCTCTTAAGAAGATAATAAAAATCCGATTATATTTTCTCTTTATCCAATATAAATCCTCTCACTCCCCTTGCATGCTCTGCATAAGATTATAGAACAGTAACATTGTGCTTTAATATAGTTCATAGATGACAGTTTTTTTTTCTTCGTATATACTGAACAGCTTTAAATTTTTAGTTTGTGAGACAAAGTTAAAGTATAGGAGTTAACTTATTTGTTTTATACAACTTTTAATATTTGAACTATATAAAATGGTATATATAAATATATTTGAAGGAAACAGGAAAACAAATGAACTAGTTGATGTTGGCAATTAATTAAAACTAAACATGAAAGTTGACTTGTACTGTTTTTTTATATCAGCTTAAGCACGTTTTTATTATTATTATAATTATTTTAGATCTTGCATTAAAAAGATGCATTGTTAATTTGCTGTATATTACAAACATTTATTTAGAGAAGGTTATAAATTCTTCATCTTCGCATAATGACGAACATTTCTTGTTCGGTGGGTGGTAATGAGTTAAAAGTAAGAAGAAAGACAAAAAGTGAGAGACAAAAGGTAGATTTAAATTATCTTATAAAATGTTAGATAATGTTATATAATGATATGATATTTTATTAAGATTTCAAGTTGTCGTACTAAAACCACCATTTCACAGTTTTTTTTTTTTTTTTTTTTTTTTAATGTAAGTTTTGTAACAGGTGTAGAAAACTGTAGTGGAATCGATTTTAACGAAACGCAAATTCCTTCTTCAGAAACACCGCGTGTTTTTTGGTTGAATATATAAAATTATGCACAATTCAATTTTTTTTTTTTTGGTCCACTTATATTACCCTTGAAGTTCCTCTTTTTACATAATATAGAACTTTATATAGAATGTGATCGGATACTTTTCCAATTTTTTCAAAGAAGGAAGTATATTATAGATCGAAGAGATATAGTAAAAATTCGAATTACTTGCATTGATAAAATAATTCTGTAATGAAGAATTTCACATAAAAAATTAATGTATTGAATACATTATGTTTTACATAAATATTTTCTGCGTAATATTGCCTTAAATTAAGGCAGAAAATATATATGTAATACACAAAAAAATGAATTCGATACATCATATATACTGTATATATTTTTTTAATAGTGTATATACATATTACATATATATGATTCTTTATATTTTATTTACTTCATAATTATATTTACTTTATTTACGTTTCAAGCCTTAGGCATGCAGAATGAAAAAAAATAAAAAAAATAATAATAAACAAAATTGATTACAATAATTTAATAACATAACAATAACATTTTCCCTTTCTCAAAAATAAAACAAAAATATTATATTTTTTTCCTCTCAATTTATAGTAAATGGATTTAAATTAACTTCTTTAAAAGTAATTCAATTTAAATAATATTTCACAGTATAGCACCTGAGACTTCATTGTCAAGTAACTGTGGAATATAATTGTGAAAATTGCTGTCGGTGATCATCTCTTTGTTAGATCACAACTCGCCGTTAACAATGTTGTAAACCTCGCTCTAGAAACTTCATACAATGTCATTCTCACACTTACGTCTACCAAATCTAATTGTTTCACTTGTCAACTACAACCACATTCAAACAAACCCAATTATTATTTAATACCTTTAATCCTTGCAAAGTTCCTGAGGCTTACTTTTTGTCTCCAAAGTTTCCTGTATCTCTCATACAAACAAACATATATACTTTGAGTTGCTTATATGCATGCTATTCAGTATAGTATGTAAGTAAATAACACATTTGTATATTAATTAGACAATCCTTTAAAAGCTAAATTTATTTTTAAAAAATCTGTTAGCTTTTAAAAATTGAAAAGTCGTGTTAAAAATAAACTATAAATAAAAGCAAATGATAAAAAACTTATTATTAGGATATTCTATCTGAATGGTAATCCAATAAGCTAAGAAAAGGAAGATACGCAATTTGTGTGTTTATATTCAGATGATTCTTCAAAGAACATCACAAAATTAATAAGATTGTGAATCAAAACCATATTAAATTTACAGTAATAAAAACATAAAAGATAATATTTGGATTTTTGTTTGCGTAACGATTGAACTTATTGAAATGAAAGACGTATAAAGTATGGTAATTTAAATTAGTCTAAATGTTTTGTAGCTAAGAAACTTCATCTTCTCAACATGAAAACGCAGTTTCTAATAAAATAAGTATACATATTTGTGTTTGATGAAGGTAAAGAAGTTGTGATTTTCTTTGTCGAACGGTCTGAATTTTTGTAAACAAAGAAATAAGATCAAGATCTATAAAGGAAATTGCTACTTTGACGTCAAATGACAAAAGACAAACGAAGGCAATCAAAACTTCAAAGAGGTTAATTTCTAACCAGGTGTTCAAAATCGTATATAAAAGCAAAAATTCAGTAACAGATTTAAGATTACAAAGAATTATATGAATAGGATGAGATGTTTGAAAATATATAATTCAGTATTTCAATATACAAATTCAAAGAATTAATATACATGTTCCTTTCAAGAGAAATTATAATATTTATTTGAAGTATATAATATTATCAAACATTTTTAATACTCTATATGACACTATCCTCGTAAAAGTCACTATCAATTTTCATACTAAAATTTATGTAAGCTAAAAAAAAAAAAAAAAAAAAAAAATGAAACTTTGTACTATATGCATAAATTCAGAAAATGCTTATTTAATATTTTAATTAATTACAAAATAATAATATTAATATGATAGTAAATTTAAAACATAGATAAATAAATCATTATAAATTTCTATAAATCTATAAGATAAGTCAAATACATTTTAAAATATAATTTACTCATTTTTTTATTAGTATCTTATTTGAAATAAACTATACCATATAGCTTATTTTACATAAAAGAAAAACTAACGAAAAAAAAAATCATGTATCATAACAAAGAAATTTTATTACAATGATCTTTCGTTACTCCCTCAGTCAAAAGGTATGCAATATAATAGTATCAACTCAGCAGTATATATATATATATAATAACATAAAACATTAATAATAAAAGTTAATGTTGGTGTGTACTGAGATAAGGTATACGTGGGTGCATGAGATGAAAAGACAGACCTTGATGACGTCATAATTTTTGCAGTCGAGAGCTGAGTGCGCAGGTCACAAGGGTGCTAGTGATGAGGATAAGAAGGGATGGCAAGTCAGAGGCACCAACACTCAGTGGTGCGTGCTGGACCAGAGATAACACACGCGACAACCAACATGACGCAAACCCCCAAGCCTCAGGTGCTCTGCTATTCACTAGCTCTTTTACTACTTGGACCTCAACTTATTAAGGTAAG
This sequence comes from Ecdyonurus torrentis, assembly GCA_949318235.1. NCBI lineage: Eukaryota > Metazoa > Arthropoda > Insecta > Ephemeroptera > Heptageniidae > Ecdyonurus > Ecdyonurus torrentis. The sequence goes on along the minus strand of OX439132.1, from coordinate 38,830,521 downwards.
TCATCATCTATATATGAGTCTTATTGTGTTGTATGATTTTTTTTTTCGTGTTGTGTAATGTTACTTACGTAAAAGAACAATTCGAATATTCCAAATAATTCACTAACTATAATATTATACATAAAATATAATATAGCTGATATGAATTTGTTTTTGATAATTTTTAAAAATTATTATTAGCTCAATTTTTAAGATAACCATTAAACTAAAGTTTTATATGCAATAACAATTTACTATTATTACGTATGTTATATTGGAGAGATTCGTAAAGTATGCAACAATTAATTTATAAAATACTATAATAACTTCAACAACAAATAAATAAACATGCAAAAAATATCACTCGATTAACATTTGAATATAAATGTTTATCAAAAACCTTATTTATTTAAGTGACATTATGTCAGATTTAATGTTAAACAACTTGGTTTTGAACTCAGATTACGCAGTGAATAGAAAAAATAGAGAGGGAGATTTTTTTTATTATTATTAAATAATAATGCCCTTTATAATTAAATATTCTTTTAGTACTATTTGTCAATGTAAATCACATTTTACATGGCATCACTAAACTTCCATACTATGTAAACTCACAATACAATATGTTCATTATTTTTGGGCTTTTCCCTTTAATATAAAATTTGCTTTACTTTGTTAGCAAAATATACGCTGCTATAAAACATTTTAATTAAAAACTTTTAAAAAGGATATTTTTTAATTACACAACATTTTCAAAAAGAATTTTCTTATTATAAACCAAGCTTTGAATAATTAGTGTATAAAGCTGAAAGGAAGAGTGATTTTTCTAAAAGCAAATCGAATAACAAGTTTCATGATAACATTATTATATGTTTTTTTTTTATATAGTATAAAATGAACACCTAATTAATTGAAAATTATTATACAAATTATTATTATTAATTTTTTTGCATGAGAGTAAAGCAATCATCACGAACAGTGAGCATATTAATGTTCAACACAGCAACGCGCAATACTGTAATGTATTTTATAATATGAATATGTGAGTACAATGCTAATATTCCGCTTTTTTTTATGTTATATATTAAAACTGTTTCACCATTTGTTGGTGTGCAACAGCTGGCATCGTATTTAGAATTGTATATACGCCAGAAGCACGGCAAAATTGTGTGCGGTTGTTCTGTGTTATTTTGCCCACCAATGCGACACGAACATTCGCCTTCTATTCTATATAACTATTATCGCTTGACCATTCGGTGCTATAGTTTAAATTTATATTTCAGTAATATTTTATTACATCTTTTTTTTTATAAAAATGTTAGTATTAATAAAGCGAGGTTAATAAAATATAAATCATATAAAATTTTATTACTAAATATATATATATTTTAATATTATAGTTATAGTACTTTTTTATACGTTCAAGTTAAACTTTCTATATAGTTTATGATTTAATTAAATGGTTGGTTGATTTTTTTTTGTCGTGAATCAGTTTTATTATATTTTTACCTTATGTCATATTTTATTTTGTGGTTTAATGTTTTACTTTTATATCGGAATTTTGTTATGTATTTTGTAAAAGTAATTTTACTTCATGCAGTTTGCATTAAAATTGTTAGTATAGAAAATAGAGAAAATATTTACGTAACAAATTTTTAAGTTTTGGTAGAAAATGTTTATAAAGTTATGTAATTATATAGCAACTCGTTAAGATCATTTGATCATCATCAGTAAATACAAATCTTTAATATCTCTGCTCCAAATTTATTGATATAATTATAATTGTGACTTCAAAATATATAGATGTTATAATACTTTGATTGAAAGTTTAATATCATATAAGAAGATTATAACTTAAGTAACGATGCAAGAATGGAAATACATTTCATAATGGAATATTCAGAAGCCATTTTTCTCTCATTAGTTATTACTTGCATTAAATTCTATTCAGTATAAAAACTTATTTAAAAAATAAAGTTGTTTACTATATTTAAAACAGCTTTATAAAAATATTAAAGTATACTGGCGCGTTACACAATAGAAAAAGCATAATATAGACTTGAGAAAAAAATATAAACACAGTAAAAGATAAGCTTTGCATTTTTTTTTTTTTTTTTTTTTTTTACATTTCAAAATGACTTTCTATGAATAGCAGAGAGATTATTGTAGAGAACAGAATGCATTTACTTTAGATTATTATGTGCAGTATTATTTGCTTTCAGTTTTAAAACACAATTTTATTATATAGAAATTAAAATAGCATTTAAAGTTACATCATAATATGTAAATAAAATAAAAAGTATTAAAGTATATTTGTTAGCGCAGTGTATAAAAATGTATAATAACGTTCGTATTCCTTTCTCCAAGTAAAGTTTTTTACGTGAATGATAAATATTATTATTTCACATAAGCAAGAATATTTATAAGCTCAATATTTTGCGTCATTGTAAGTAATGTTAAATAATACTGGGTGATTCTAAGTAGCTACATAAGATACGATTTTGTTTGTTAAAATGACTAAAATGTGACGCGTTATCTCGCGAAGCAGGCTGCGCCGTCAAGCAAGCAAGTAGAATAAGTAGCATATGTCTCAAGGGGCTGACTGGCTGACACAATCAAATAATACGCGAGAATCTAAATTATAATTCATTGTAGACAGAATAGAAATACCTTTTGTTATGTGTAAATTTTTACTGAAAGTTTTCAATACTGTGAGAATTTAACAAAGTCTCAAGTAAGATGATGTCTGTTACGTATCCTGTAGGAAATCATTATTTAAGATTTTTTTTCTTTTCATGTATTCGGCATGTGTACGTAAACAATAGAAGTTTAGAGCTTTTATCTTAATAAATGTAACAATTCTCATATAGATATGACATTTTCTTTTGTCTTCAAAAATTTTCAGCAAGGTGTATTTATTATTTTCATAATTACGTAAGCCATTAATGCTGTTCGTAAACCCTGTTCTCTGCACCAAAAATGACGATCGCCTTTGGTTATTCAAATGGAATGCGCATTTTTTGGTGCAAGAAAACAGGGTTTACGAACAGCATTACTGATTGTAACAAGAATATTAAAAAAAATGACAAAACTTAAGGCGGGAAATCAGCTACTTCGGGATTTGACTAAAACGTTTTGTAAAGAAAAAAAAATCTGAAATTTTGCACACTGATACATTAGGCTAACGTATCTTTAAAAATCCAAGAAAATTGGGGGGTCACCATGCTAGATTTTGAATTATGATTTTTTGAAGTGTTAGTCCCATAAGAACCCAGGCTAATGATTTTCTCTCCTATCTGATGGTCACGGGTTCTGAATATTTCATCATAGGTAGCTGTTACTGTTAAATTTTAAATTTCATCATAGAGTTTGCAAGTTTTCTTTTTAAATATTGAGATATAAGCTATCTGAATACAACCCTTAAAGTAAAAAAATAAATTGGATTCAAGAACCATAATTGATCTTTTTCTTCTATAATCACAATGTATAATTCAAACAACTAAACTAACCAAAATCTTATACAGACAGTATTATATCAACTGATTATATAATTTTATCGTTCAAAAGAACTTTCAGTAATATATATTAAATCTTATAATGTAAGAAAAATATAAAAATATCGGAAGTTTCAATTTCGATTACTAATTTAATATGTCATTATTTATACCTACATGCATACCTACAATATGCAAATAAAAATAGTTTTTATAGGTTTGGTTTGGATGGACTGTTACAAAATTATTTGTAATGTCGTATATATATTTTTTTAATATAAATTTCTAAGAAACACAACTGTATAGAATTTCTTTCAATGAAATTTAATTTTAACTTTATATCGTAGAAGATTAACTTGAAGAAAATAAAAAATATATTATTTCTTTTGAAATGTCTTTTTTTGCAATATCAGAATATAATAGCGAGTTTTTCTTTTATTCGAGTCATTGATTTGAAAAATAACTTAAATATATTAAATTTAATTGTCATGAGCAAAAATATTGCAGCTGGTATAAATTTCAATTTAAAATGGATTATACTTCATAACTATCTGCTTTTAAAATATCATTGTTATATGAGATTGTAAAATATGATAATTATCTATTATATTTTTATTAATATATTTTAATTAAAAAGCAGGAGTGACGTTGTTATACTGCAGATGTACAAAAGCAACAGTATAACAGTGTTGGGCTGGCTGGATGACAAATGGGAAACTAAATGCGTTTTCCAATATTAACACGATGTATCAAGAATTCCGCAGGCTCACGTTATAATGCCTGTGAGAGAATGGCAGACTTCCAAATCTCTCTCTCTCTTTCCCAGCCGTCGTATAGGAATATTTTGCAACAAGGGTAATCTTTCATATCATCGTATAGTATATATTTTAGCTGTTTTTACATAATTTTAATGTTAAACCTAAAACCTGCAAAATTTATTACACAGCGACGCTCATTATTATTTTTGTTACATGATCAGGACAAAAATTTGCATGTATGATTTTTAAAATTTTTTTTTTTCGACAAATACGACTAAAAATATATTAATTCAATTTTTAGCAAGCCTAACTATAAGAAAAGAGACAATTAATAAAAAAAAAAAAACTTACAAAGTTACTATATGAATTGAAATGAAAACTTGAACTTTTGTGAACAAGTTCACTTTTTAATTTAAAAAAGCAACTTTTGCTTGATTAGTTTTTTTTCCCAGAACAGTTTCTTTTACAGTTCATGAAATTGAAGCTTTAGTTAGCTACTTGTAACTTATTATATGAGATTATGAGTAAGTAAACTTTTATATATATAAGAAAAATGAAGAAAATATCAAAGAACTTTTCTTATATATTAATAAAAGGAAATGTGCATGTACTTTTTTTAACAAGAAAGAAGTAGAAGAAAAATAAAAATGTAACAATTTACGCTGGTTGCACATTAAAAAAAATCATGGATTAACCAGAAATTTTAAGTCTCTTGTGTTTGAAAAAATATATATATATATAAAAAGGAATCAATCAATGCTTTGATATAAAAGGGAGAAAGTTAGATCGAGCGAACGAGAGAGTGGGTGAGAGAGAGAGAGAGAGAATATGTGTGGAGAGCAAAGAGGATAAGTCGAGTTTTGCGTTATTAGGGTTCAACTTTGTGTGTGTGTGTGGTTGCCTAGAGGCAGACAAAATATCTTCCTTGACATGTCCCAATGCACTTCGTTCGCACACAACTAAAAGCCCGTGACCACCACAAGTCGACTTACCACTCTATAAGCCTTTATACCCTCAGTCCTCACAGTGTAAAGCAAAGAACTAACCCATGGCCCTTTATATATAATATGCTCGTGGCTAAAATCTCAGAGAAACGCCTGTTGTCACGTTATACTTCACAATTTCTTTGAATTTTCAACTCGACACAAAACTTTTCATAAGAAATTTTATACTTCTTCTCTTTAAACTATAAAGTTAAAAGCGTGAACAAACTATATAGGTATAAATTTCAAAATATTTCAAGACAATGAACCTGAACTTTTACATTTTGTAACTTTCAAATATAAAGAATGTTTGTAAAACTATTTTGATTAATGATTTCTTTTAAATGCAAAAGTTTAACGTGTCTTATGTGACACGCTAATGCAAATTTACATTATAATTTTTATGGTATATTTTTTAATGATAGGTTTGAATACATGTACTATATATATATATACCTCTAACTTTTTTAGAAAGAAAAAAAAAAAAAAAAAAAAAGCGGAGAAAAAAGCTTTGAAATGACTGAAAATTATTATAGTTATCCAAGATAAAATAAAAACGTAGCAGAAGGGTTACTGATATACATAGTATCCAAAATTTGATTAATTATTAAAGTTTTTTCTTTCTGTAAAAGACTTTAAAAAACGCAAAAGACTTCATTGACATATTTTTATATAATTTATACTTATACGCGTTGCACAGTGCACACGCAAACAATAAAAAATTGCAATAAAGCTTAAAACTTAGTCAAATAGAAGGCTGATAACATGGTAACCATAAATTTTAGAGCTGTACAATGAAAACAATTACATTAACATTTTTATGTAAGACTCATTGAAATGGAATATTATTTTCTATATAAAGATAATATAAATAAAGAAAAATTTATAAAATAGTTTCACCTCTCAGCAATAATGACATTAAAAAAATCGATATTATAATACTTGTATCATAAAGCGTAAATATAATAAATATTCAATTGTTTATATATTTTGAAAGTTTAATATGTATTATAATATTGCAAAATTGATCTGATTTGCTATATATTGTATTATAACTTATTCTATACAGCAATCTGATCTTTATAATTTATACATTGCAAAGATGACATTTTGAATATAAATACTATACAGCAACAGCTATTTACATGAAAGTTATCATTTACTTACGCTATGCTTTTATTTTCTGCATAAAATTATGTGAAGTGAGGAAAAAATAGGGTAGATTAAAATGTAAAATATTAGGGTAGTATGTCACACTTGTATCACACTTGTGCCACTCACACACTGCTGGTAATGTCATTGACTTTCGCATCTCTCTCTCTCTCTCTCTCTCTCTCTCTCTCTCTCTCTCTCTCTCTCTCTCTCTCTCTCTCTCTCTCTCTCTCTCTCTCTCATTTAAACACACACACAGATCGTGTGTGTACATTTTAGTATCGACCTACTTCAAACTGTTGAATATTCAAGACCATACATATTCTTCAAGATTCAAGATTCCACTCTCAGCTTATATAATGTGCTGACTTAAACAAACAATTTCATGCATATTTTTCTTTTCATTAATAAATTTATATTAAAATATGTTAAACTATTTTAAAATTAACAATTGAAATAAACAAAAATATGCATATGTCTAGTCCATAATAGTTTAACACTTTAAATTTAAAACTGATTTTGTTTTTAAATTCACTTACTTTACAAGAGTATACGATTTATATTCATGTACATTATTGCTGTGCAGTCATATAAAGTTTGATATTATTTTGTCTCTACATTAACTTTACACAAAGTTATTAATTAAACAGAAAAAGTAATAAAAATTACTCTTCACAGGTACTTTACAGCCATATATAGAAATAGTTAAAACCTCATGTAAAGAATTTTAATTAAAAAATTTCTATATACGGATATACATATTCAGCCACACAAACATACAAAAGTAACAATTTTATTCGCGGCAAGTTTTCGTTATCTAAAGAAAACATCTGTAATAATTTTATAATATAGAGTAAGAAATGAAAGAGACGAGTATAGTTTTCTTGATGCATATCAAGAAATTTGTACTTACAGATTTATATAGAAGCATATAAAAGCTATGCAAGTAATTATCAAGATAGAAATTTTCAATTCAAGAAATAAAATTAATTATCAAAGTAATAAACTGACATACTTTTCAAATTCTATTAAATTTAAATAAGATATAACCCTTTTCTTTCTTGAACAAACTTCTCAGTAAACCTCTCTTTCAGAGTAAATTAATTCAGCAATAACATTTTATAGAACTATATATATATATATATATATTCATTTACATTGTATTTAAATAAAGAAAATGTATGTCTTACTTATAATATAGTATTTATTTTAATTAACCCATGAAAAAAGTTCATGAACATTTTGAAATATCAATTAAAAACTTGCAAGTTTTGCCAATTTGCCACAATCTTGTTATATTCTTACAATTAGTTGATATTTATTTTATCAAAGCTAAATATTTACTATGTAAAAAAATTATAAGCAAGCAAAATAGACTTGTTGGTTGTGATGTTTTATAATACTGTACAGTGTTTTTTTCCGTGTTCTCTTAATAATAATTTCTACTTTTCATGACGACAGTTATCTTTATAGAGGGAAGGAGAGGTTTTAATCCGCTTAGTTTGCGAGGTGGTGTTGATGGGTGGTGGGTGACTGAGAACACGAGTTGCCACTAATGATTCGACCACGCTCCGGGGACTTTGATTTTCACTCAGCTTTCATTTCCCAAAGGAGGGACGTCTCTCTTTCCGCAAAGTTCATCTCGTATATATATATTTTTCTTCTTATTTTTTATGTACCATGCGAAGCAAAAAATGTCAATAAATAATTTGCTAACAACACGCACACAATAAATTGAGAGGAAGCAAATTTTTAAAAACAAAAATTAATTTTAAAAAGCATTTCAACTCTTTATTTATTATTATTATTATTTCAAATATTACTTTTTTACGTTATTATTGTTAATATGACAAATTATTTGAAATTATAAAATACAATATAATGAAATCATAATATAAAGAACATGGCGTATAGACACTATAATATTATATAAGCATTATTTGTAATGTATTGTATAGAGATGTAAAAAATATGCTGTATATTTATATTAAAATTATATAATTAAATTGAACTCCAAGCTTTGTGAAACCACAATTACTTGTTCAGCATCAAAATTTTGTTTCTAATAGCTTAAAATATAATAAATGGTTTTTACGCTATAAAATAATACTTTATATTTTCCTATATACATATAGAGTGCTTTTAAAGCTTGCCATAGAGCTTATATCGTATATGATTTATTCTTTATGAAAACAACAAGAGATGCGGAATGTATAGTAAATTACTTTGGCTATATACATAGAATGACAAACAATGGACTTTCATTACTGTTATATTATAATACAATTAGATATTAAACTATATATACCGACAAATTAAATGGAGTATTTTATATATAAGCATGATAATAAATCAAACAATTTAAATAACAAAAAATAGTGTAAGAGAAACTGCGTATATACGATTGAAAAACAAAATGTCAAGTGAGAGAAAAACATCATTATATATACTGTAAAGATAATTCAATTTGTGACAAATTAGCATCATGTCAAAAGTAAAACATCAAAAAATATTATTTTTTCCTTATTGTATTTTTCTTGCGTTCTATTTTTTTTTTTTTTTTTTTTTTTACTTTGTATTTTAGCATTGAGAATTATTATTGACGTAATATAACTTTTACAGTTGTTTTACTTTTACCATATACAGAGTCTTATTCATATATAATACAACTTTAATTTAGTATTAATTAGTATCAATTTTTCCCACACACATACATATATTTTAATATGATACATGGAAAGGGAGGGGGATGAAAAATACTTGCAATATATTCCAGAAACCTCTCTCTCTCTCTCTCTCTCTCTCTCTCTCTCTCTCTCTCTCTCTCTCTCTCTCTCTATATATATATAAATAACTTTCAGAAAATTAAATTAAAAGTATTATTAGTTTTTTTTATCGTATATTCTATGCTACTTTATTACAAGAAAAATCCTTACAAACTGCACAGTTCTCTCAAAGAGAACTGCATTAGTATATACGTGCAGTACAGCGTAACATTTCCATGCCATATTATACTATTCATTTTGTATAAGAGAAGGAAATATTCACGAGTATAAATAAATTCAATATCTGACATCCGACAAAAAAAAAAAAACTAATGTGATTTCCTTTCCTATTACCTGATGCTATATGTACAGTACTACATGTACGCTCGTATTGTAATAATATAGTAATAAAAATAAAAATGGCAGACAGCATCAATAAGGTTTCAATATGTAGAATTGTACTATATAGAAAAGGAATGAAATGAAATAAATTTCCAATGGAAATTCTATTTGTCGTTGCTTTGTATAAATCAAGTCTATATACCTTATATACATTTTAATATCTCATGCTACGTGAATTTGATATAATTTAACATAAAAATTGTATCATAGAACTTTATTATTAAGTTAAAATATATATACAAATACAAATAACAAATATGGATATAGTTGTGATTTTACCATTCAAAAACTCGTGCTAATTATGCAAAGCTATTCTTATGAGAAAAACGTGCTAAATTAAATTTGAATCGTATTAAATTATCCTAATCATGTGTGTAACTTGTAGAAATATATAGATATTGTGAACATAGACCTTATTTCACGTACAGTATTTAAATTGCACTTAAAAATACATACGCTATATTAATACGTATAAGCTATTTATATTATATAACACATCTACATGTGTATAGCACACAAAGTTGATATAAAGCCTACTTATTATTATTAGCCTATACTAATTGTATTAAAAAAGAAGTAAAAATAAAAAACGGTGTCGCAATATAAATTTATCATTATTATATAATTTTTCTATAAACTAAACAAAAAATTTATTTAAAATTTATGTCATAAAAAATTGAATATCTTTAAAATTCTGATCTATATTGATATTAAAAATTATTTAGATCAATTTCTCAAAACAATTTTCAAATAAGGAAATTAATAAACTGAATTTATACTCTTTTGCTTCCAGGGCCAAGACGAGTCTAATTTGCTGATGGAAGATAAACGTAACGTAGCAGTTCTGGCGAGAAATGGTGATCTACCATTTATCCGCCAAGAATGGAAAAAGTTTGTTCACCCGATACAATGGCAAAACGGAGGCGGTCGTTTGCAAGAAGAGCTGGACAAGCGATTTTCTCACCCTGTTGCTTTGCCCAGTAGTCTTCGTTTGCAAAACGATCTTGAGAAGAGATTTTCGCACCCTGTGGCATTACCAAACAGTGGAACTCGACTGCAAGACGATTTTGGAAAACGATTTTCACACCCTGTTACTTCCGCTTTGCATAGTGCAGCAATAGGACGCTTACAAGATGAACTTGAGAAGCGCTTTTCTCACCCAGTTGCTCTGCCTAGTGCTTCGCGTCTCTTAGAAGAAGCTTTACAGAAACGATTTGCCCACCCCGTTGCCTCAGCATGGCAGAGCGGACCTCGAAGCCTTGATGAGGAAATTGAGAAACGATTTGCACATCCCGTTGCCTCAGCATTGCAGAGTGGACCTCGAAGCCTTGATGAGGAACTTGAGAAACGATTTGCACACCCCGTTGCCTCAGCATGGCAAAGCGGATCTCGAAGCCTTGATGAGGAACTTCAGAAACGATTTGCACACCCCGTTGCCTCAGCATGGCAGAGCGGACCTCGAAGCCTCGATGAGGAACTTGGGAAACGTTTTTCCCACCCATTGACCTCGGCTTGGCAAAACGTTGAGCCTCGCAGTCTCGCTGATGTGTTAGACAAACGCTACGTGGGCTCTGTAGCTCGAAGCGGCACTCTAGGTAAGCGACTTGATGAGGAGACAGCCACTGAAGAAGAACTCGCTGACGCTCTCTTAGCAGAGATTGTTGCTGAGTTCCTGCAGCGTCAACAAGAGGAAGAGAACGAGCTCGAAGAAGAGGCAGAAAATTCACTGGAAAAACGTTTTGTAGCGTCAATAGCGAGAACAGGCGGGCTACCCGCGGCGGGTAAGCGTAACATTGCAGCCATGGCACGTGACGGATATTTGACTCAACATCGACCCACCACACCAGAAGACGAAGCCAATATCGCTAACGAGGACAACGATGCTATTGAAACTTTGGTAGATGAAGTTAATAAACGTCACCTGGGAGCTCTGGCTCGTGGATTCAACATGCCTGCTGGTCTGACCAGTGGTGGAAAACGCAACGTTGGTGCCCTCGCAAGATCAGGTCTGCTGGCGCGACTCTCGGCGAAGAGAATTGGACTCGATGAAGACAAGAGGAACCTCGCATCCCTGCTTCGAGGACGCTTAAATGGTAAAAGGAGTCCGTTACGTGGTCAATATTTACCATTTGCATATGCTCGTCTTTCAGGAATTCGCGATAGCTTCGTTGACCCTGGCAAGAGAAACATCCAAGCCTTACTGAAATCGTGGAGACCTGTTGATCAATATAGTAGCGGACATGGTAAACGATACAATTTATATTTTCATAATAATGAACTTCCGTCAACCAGAAGATATGTTGCAGCTCTAATGAGTTCACCTGCTCGTGTTTTAGGACAACAAAGTGATGAACAAAAACGTCATCTAGGATCACTTTTAACTAATAAGGGTTTCACGGTTCAAAAAAAATCTGTTGATGCTACCGCAGGGGTTGGGGGCAATGGCAGCTCTGGTGCTACGAGATCCAAGCGCCAAGTTGTACCTGATGATGCCCCTGAGGCTGGGGCAGGGTCAGTAGAGTATCCAATGCCCGTACTCCAGGGCTCAGATTTCTATGATTTTGAAGAGGAGTCGCCAGCAGCTGCCGAAGATAAACGATATGTCGGTAAGTCAAAATTTATTTATTTTAATTATTAATTTTCGGAGCAGATATTATCGTAAGTTGTTGTTGTGTAATAAATGTTATATTCATTGATGTTTATATTGTATTGATATACACTAATACTTAAGGTGTTAATAATATATCATGTATCTTTATTTACAGGCTGTACACAGCATGATTGTCTAGTCCGTAGTGAATGAAATGATTGTATTATTTTTTTTTTCTTATTATATTCATATATGTTTTATTTATTTTAAATGAAAAATACATAATGCTCAAGAAATATATTTAAATAATTAATATTATTAACAGAATTTATGTTCTGTGAACAAAATAGCAATATGCAATTGTTTTTCCCTTAATCTTTATCTATTGAAGCTTGAAATTATTAAAATAATTTACAAAAGGTGGGATTATTTTTTTAAAATGTTTATATTTGTTGTAACCCCTGTGTTTTTGTCATGGTTGTTGTTTTATAGACTTGAAGCAGTGAGTATATTGTTTGGAATGTAACTTGTTAATTTAGATAATCCTTTAGCTATCCTGCAATGTTTATGTCACACCTCGCATCACAATATAGTCGACCAAAAAACAGGTAATTATTTTGCATCATATCTCATTACATAATCATTTATTCTTAATAATAATAATATTAACAATGCATACATTAAATTTAAAATATGAATAAAGATTATTTTATATAATTTATAATTAAATGCTAAAACTTTAATTTTAATAATAAAAAAGGGGTATATTTTCTTTCGATGTTTAGAGTCAATATCCCTCAAAGCGTAAATGTAAAAAATATATGTAGCTTTAAAATTCTAAAAAAAAGTTAAGCCAATTAAAATAATTCAATTTAAAAGTAAATAGTAAATTTATAGTAAGTGCATGCTTATATTGTACTTTATACATCGCAATCAAAACATTTTCATAGAAATTTATAACGCCTTAGTGGTTTGCTATTCAACAATTTCTTGTCAATTTTCAGGTTCACTGGCGCGCAGTGGTTGGGTGTCCTCTCGTCAGGTGCGAAGTCCAGTGATGGGATCACTTGAAGATGATGATAATCGATCTGAGATTGACAAGCGTCACATCGGAGCACTAGCACGCATTGGATGGCTGCCATCATTCCGAGCTACGCGGATGAGTCGTGGCAAACGCAGCGTCAATGAGTTAACAGTAGAACAGGGGGACAGTGAAGAGGTATAACGCAGTATAGACAACAAGTAGTGCTCCCATATAGTCTACACCATTCTTATATGTATATAATTTAATTCATCATACAATCAATGCTGTTCAAAGTAGCATTCAAATTGAATTGTATATACTATATCTCATACTTCACAGCATTTATTATATAATTTAATTTTTATATTACAGGTATACGGAGCGGTGGAATTATGTTTTATTCAAATATAATTATGTTTCTCTTATAGCTTCTATATATAATCATATTATTATATATGTCTTAAATAATCTCCCAACAATTGCAAATTTGTAATTTTTTTTTCTCCTAACTTTTTTATAAGGTATGTTTCAGGCAATAGTTCAATCACCCACTTTATTGCGAGCTGATGTACTTACACTTGTGACGTGACTAAATAATGCTGCATTGACGATTTATAAGTAGAGTTTGCAGTTTTTACTTAAGCAAAGCTCTTTCTTGTCAAGCGTCCGTGCTTATAACGTTCTCAACGAACGTATACAAAGAAGAAAATTTAAGATGGAAGAGGCTTTAAACTTTAACATGCGTCTTAAAATTATTTCAGTATAAATTACGTTGTCTTAAATTTTAAAGCAATAAATGAATCAATAAATAAATTTCCTTTAAGAAAAAATATAGTTATCAATGTTATCATTACTTAAAAAAAAAATCATTTTACAAAAACTTTGAAAGCAAAGAGAGAAAAAAGGGGAAGATCCTTTTGTTATAGTTATGTATTGTCATATCTCCCCAAGGATGCCATTTTTTAAATATATTTTTTTGAAAAGAAAATTAGCAAAAAAAAAAAAAAAAACTCTAAATAATTAAGAATTGTTATTTTTAAATAAAGCTCTTAAATATTTATTATTTATTAATAAAAAGCTAAGCTTCTTATCGATTTTAATTATTTATCTTAAAAGTAACTACAACAAGCGTCTAATTTATTTAATTATTTTATTTGTGAACTAGTATACTCTAGAAACTCTAAATTATTTTTAATTCAAATTCAATTACATTCCTCTTTTTAAGATAAATCACCTCTAATAATCCTTACGCCCTTGATTTTTTGCATTGTTTGGTTTCTCAGGGCCCATCCTTCACGCGGGGAGGACCAGAAACAAGGCGAGAAATAACAGCCGACGACCTCGAGGTTCGGGCCTGAAGACAATTAAACCTACCCCTGTCTCCGCTCCTCACTGAGCTAATGTTCCTCTCACCCCCTCTGCTCAGAACATATCCCTCAAAACAAATGCTTCATACACCTTTCACCCCATCCAGTAGAAATAATATTACAAAATAATATCTAATTTTGGCTGGTATTATAAATAATATTTCAATTAATAATTCTCAAAGTGATGGTAAAAAAAATAATAATAATAAATAAATAAAATAAAAATCATTCACACTAAATTTCTTTCTTTCTAAAAAATTAGAATAGCAAAGACAATAAATCTTATGTAGTTGAATAGTCCACTTCTATATATATTATATCTTTTTCTTGTTATCTTAATATATCTCTTAATTACTGTTATAATTATAAAGAAATAAAAACTCTTTAAGTGTATTATAAAATATAATACTCCCAAAATGTCGAAAGCTAATTATAAAAATAAGAGTGCCAAAAGTAATTTAAAAACTTTTCCAAACGTTAAAGAACAATTATACATATAGTGCGTCAGTGGCCTATATATAACTTTTATTATTAGACAATACAATATTGGATTAAAAAATTATTATATCATAATTTTATGAAAGTTTACGACTAAATGACAATAATATTTATGATGTACTTACACTGCAAAATTTTAGAATATTTAATTTATAATTTTTTTTTTGGCTTTGCACGTATTAAGCAAGCTGTTAAAGCTGTCGACAATAAACCTGTTCATATCAATGTTAAAAAAAAAATATCATAATAACCAATATCAATATAATGTATAATATGGATGTTTTTATTTAATTTTAATTTTATATTTATTACGTTGCAATGACAATTGACAATACAAATTCTATACATAATGTAATTATTATATCCATATATTATACCTAATGTGTAAAAAAAAAATTTAATAATAAAAAAAAACTCTGTAAGATCAATAATATATTATATATGTGTTTTAAATTTTGATCTCTTTTAAATTATTATGAAATTTGAGAAAATTTGGGTCATATTATATAATGTTATTCATGTTATACTATTGTATTGTAATGCGAGCTGCAGACTTCTAATAATTACAATAAAAAATGTATTACAGGCCCGATGAAAAAGTGTACTTATTATTTTAATAATTCCTTATAATCTCTGACAGGAAATAATAAATACAGATAAGATAAGCACAATCTAATATTTTTTTTACTGTTCGGAAGTGTTTATTATATACGTATATACACGGACACAAGTTTTATCTAAATTTTACAAGGCAAAGAATATGTAAAGTAAAATTGACAAGCTTTTTATTTTTATTTTTTTTTTTTTTTTCCCCACTTAACTCAACTTAAAATTTTAAAAATATTCACTACACCATTTCATTCTAAACAGAGTAGTGTAATCTGAGTCATTCTTGTTTTTGCAGTATCATTACAAAAATAAAATTTAAGGTTAAGTTTATTGAAAGTATTAAATTTAAATACATGCGAAGTTCCTATATGCAGCACATTTACATAAAAATTGTTTTGATTCCTAGAAAACCTTTTAACATTTTACAGAAAAAAAAAACTACTTTAGTTTTAATGCTCTATACATTTAATGAAATTTACAAAGTACTTAACTATAAAAGTAGAGTATATTATGATATATTGTTTTTATTCTGAATTAATATTTTAATAAATTAAATCACGCTTGTATTTGATTAACCTCAATTAGATAATTACAGAGGTTACAAATGTCACATGCAGACATCATGGCATTGCATTTATGCACTTGATTACCATACTGTGTATATAAATACCGTACTGGATATCTCACAGTTCTCATACTCAAATAGCGTCATGAGAAGAGCTGCACTCGTCAGATTAGCTCTTTTACTCTTCACAATGGTAAGTAAACGTAATTATCAACACGGTTTAATAATACATCACAGAAACGCTGGTGGAGTAAACTTGATATTTGATATTCATATATTTTTTTACTTTTCATTTGGTACGAATTTGTATCCAAAGAAATAAAAAATCTTTGCTACAACTTATATCTTGCAACTTTTTATTGATTTTGTAACTACGGTATAAAATGGTAATCTAGTTACAAGTATAATACGATATACTACTTCATTATAATTAAAAGCTTATCATGTAACTTGTAATGAATTTATAATAATAACAACACACTAATATATTGCTAAAATATTTTTTTTTTTGTCCTGAAATTTAACAAGAAAAATATTTAAAGATATTTTGGAATAAATTTTTAGTTATTAAGTGGTGCATGTTCAACTTTTTATTCTGTACTGTATTGTTTAATATAATTCAGACTTAAAGAAATAAAGTAACAAATATCTTATCGTATATTATCACACTATATATATTATTTATATTCCGTATCTCCATAATTCTATTTCAACTCACCATTCATCCTGTAGGTTAGGCAAATTGTACGTCCGCTATGCTGCTCAAGTTGCATACACATTTAATTTGCAGGGGTTAAAGTAGGGCAATAGCGTTGTAGGAAAGTGATATGTTATGTTTTTGTTTTTAAATATATGAATAACGATAAATTAAATTTAATCTTAAATTTTGGGAAACTATTTTAATTTAATAATAATAATAATAAAATCAACTTTATGAAGTTTTTTTTTATTAATCTTCTTTTTTTAAATTTGTATTTCAGATCCTACAAGTCAAATGCTACTACGGACCACGATGCACTGCATCAGGTTTATTCCCAAATCCTAAAACATGCTTGAGTTACATACTGTGCCGTTCTCCTGGTGATATTGGTGATATAATTCCTTGCTCTCCAAATGGTAATGGTTTCGACTCTCGCACGAATCTTTGTACATTAAATCGTCACTCAAGAATATGTCGTGAAGGTCCAGTACCCAAATGTCTCGGACCAGGACATCATGGTGTGGTAGCTTCAGATCCAACTTTGTTTTTCTTGTGTAAAGCCGCTGCCCCTGCAATTCCAGCTTTGTATAGATGTGCACCAGGTTTGAACTTTGATCCGTGGACTGAGAACTGCACATCTGCGTCCCCTGCTGTTCCATGTAGTGACATGCAAGTTCAATCTAGCTTACAAAGATACGCTGTCTTAGGGCAATGCAATCTGTATTTGATTTGTACACCACAAGGAAGACCCGTGACTCTGACATGTCCTGGAAATACAGTTTTTGATCCAAGTGTTCAACTTTGCACTAAATCCCCGTACGGCACGTCATGCTTAAATCAAATTGAACAGAAGGATTATTTTAGAAGACGAAATATATATTAATACCTCTCGCAATTAAATTAAAATGTGATACTATATTTACGAAACTTTGCTCAATTTTACAAAATTATTACTTTTTTGTGAAATTCATAATAAAACTACAAAAGTAAGGACACAATTGACACAAAAGCTGCATCGTTGTTACCTTACTTTGTGTTTATGAAATAAATAATATTACTTAAATTCTTTGTTTTATTATTCTTTGTATTTAAGTAATAAATTTATAATGGTTATTTATGATAAAATATTAAATTACAATTTTTTACCGTATTGCTTACAATAAAATCGAATATAAATATGTAGATAAAAATCACATACTTTTAGTCTTTCTCACTCATTTACCCTCTTTGCTAATGTTCAGTTTAATGATAAGTTAAGAATATACTTAAACACTTTAGCTATATATTTAATAATGTAGTTCATTTAATTCTAATTTAAAAAAAAAAAAAAAAAAAAAAAAAAAAAAGCTTCCAAATTTCTTAAAAAAAGTAATGTATTACACTTACAGAGAAGTTGGTAAAAAAAAACCTGATAATGAAACGATTTAATACTGGGAAACTGAATATTTTTCTACATTATATAGTTAAATTTAAAAGTTAAAAATTTTATTTGGTCACAAAATTAAGTTATTAACTAAATATACTGTAGCAGTTATGAATTGGATAGACTATAGATTTTTATTTTACGTTTTATATATCTTGACAATAACAATTAAAAATAGTAGAGAGAATTAACTATGCAATTTACAGCTAAGTTTTTATTTAGTAAATGAAACAATGATGCAAAGAACAATAAAAGTTTATTTTATTGCTCAGTATAAAAGCATTATTATTTATCATGTTTGCGTCCTAATTGAAAATTAATTTTTTTTGCGAAGATATGCAAATTTGTAAACCAAAGGGAGTTTTTTTTTTTTTTTTTTTTTTTTGCTAATTTTTTATTAACACATCTTTGCCCCCATATATTGCTTGAAAATATTCTCAACTTTAAAATTTTAATCAATATAATGTTTTGTATCCATTCAAATATCTATATTCTGCTTTTTATTTGTGTCAATAACAAAAGGTCCTTCTTTTCTCATTGTATAAAAAGGTTGCAAAAAAGAAGAAGAAGAAAAAAAAAAAAAAAAAAAGTCGAAAGCCAGACTTATATTATATAGTATACTATTTATAACACATAACACAAAATGATAAAAGATTTATTATTATTTTGCAAGAAAATAAGGTGTTTAAATTGTTTTATAAATATTATTAAAAAATATAAAACTTGCTCCACTAAACTTTTTTAGGTATATACTTATTATATTATAGATATTAAATAGTTACTTATACGTTATACGTGAGTATCTGTGTATGATTGTGTATAATATACACATACATATACACATATAAGTTGCAAGGGTATTTTCATTTTTTTTTTTACCCACCACTCGCCTTTCTGTATTTTTATTGCCATGTTTTTCATAAAAAATATTATTTTAATCAATCCCACAATCCCTGTATGATTTTTTTTTTATATATTATTTACATTTGCACAATATATGAGCTTTAATAATAGTGAAAAATTGTTGAATTACATTATTATAATTAAAACTCTTTTATATGGTATACGTTTTGGGTGGTGCTACTACGGAATTTTTAATATTTTTTCGTATTTCAATTGAAATATTTCTTTTGTTACTTATTCAGTCTCTTTTGTGTAATATTTTGCTTGAAAACAGTATAAAAAATATAATGCTATTTTTATTATATTGTTGTTTTATATATATAACAATGAAATCAATAATGAAGCGAAGCCATTGAAATTTTTATTGCAATTATTGTAATTATAGGTAAATTACGTTATTTTGATTTTATTTATGAAACTATCTTATATATATATATATTATATATATAATATATCTTTCCTGCTCATGATTGCAACGCGACTGTCACAAAAATTGATTTTTGGTCACGTACATTATTTCTTATTTCCTCGCTAACAAAAATAATATTCAATCAAATATATAGAACACAAAACACACAATAATCCCACATGTGCATTGAAAATGAAGGCAAGAAAATAAATAAAAACATAATAATAAAAAGACATAACGTAAACGTAAATGTATAATGAATGTCCTATATATCAAAAATTTGAATTAAACACTTTGTTTCTATAGAATTAAAAAGAACTTGCGACTGCGTCTTACTCTGTAATTATAGATTGAGAGGAGACTGGAGTTGTCAAAAAGACATAAAAAAATTAACAAAAGCATTTTTTCACTTATGCTGAAATATGTTGAATGAGAAGTGTCTAAAGCACTAAAACGTAAAACCTATACATTTATTATAATGAATATTTTTCAAAAAGATATAGGAGAGAGAGAGAGAGAGAGAGAGAGGTGTTTATTTTATCGTATACCCATTAGACCCACTATTATATGCATCTCCGACTATTATGATATATTAATTATGTACTACGTAAAACCTAGTTTTCCCCCATGCTAAATTTTAAGTAAGTATAATATAAATAATAATATAATAATGCCGCTTTGTTGTCAAATTAAAAAAAAAAAAAAAAAAAAAGAAATATGAATTATGTTTTTGAAAATAAAGCTGAAAATCATTTCATTGGTTCAAAAGTAAGTATACTATTCAAATCCAAAAAATTGAATGGTATTCCAAGGGAGGCGTCAGGCGCGTCAAAACTCCCACGCAATATGTGCTACACAATGGAAATACTTGGAAATCCCAAAGCTACTTTATTAGCATCAGTTAACAAAAGTTTTATTAATTTATTTATTCAAAAAATGAAATATTACACAGTATTAATTTTTTTGTTATAGTGCATCAAATAAAGCTTATAGTTAAAATATACATAACACAAGTTGAAGTTGTATAATCTGCAAATTCTGCAGTCACGCTTGTTAGCGTTGGCGTAAATCATATTATATATATATATACATAAATATACATAAATGAAGACAAGGAGCTAACTTGGAGATTCGTGAGGCAAGGTCAACATTGCCGACCATCCTAACTGTTTGTGTTTCCTCAGTCTGTTATGGCAAATCCCGGGATGTTTGCTAGGCCGTGGCCAACCTGTTTTAGATAAACCCGCAAGTACATATACAGGGTTTCGGAAGATTCGGGGTGTTTAAATATAGTTGGAAAACTGCCAATACACTAAGGTTTAGTCAAAGTAAAAAAAAAAAAAAAAAAAAAAAAATGGATGTAGTTATTATTACTGTACAGTAATACACACACATGTATGTACGTACATACATGCATGATTTTGCACTAATTATAACTCTCTGTTGACTATACCTTTCATTGATTATGCACGTTGATTTTAGCCAGATTAGTGCAAACTTAATGTAACACATTTTAAGCTTCAGGGCACTGCAAATAATGCTATTAAGCTTAAATCTTAATTCCAATACATGTAAAGTAAACTGTAGGCATAGTAAATTGAAATTGCAAGCTTTATAATAAGGCTCATATTATAATATATACATTGTATATTAAATTTACTAGCTATATAAACACATAGGACAGATCACGCTGGGAATAAATAAATAAAAATAAAAATTATCATTTAGTAATTTAGAGCATAAATTTTAAAAATAATAAGAAAAAAACATTTTTTTTCTACTTACTTTATACATACAATATAAAATTATAAAACGCTTATTAAAGTAAAATCAATGTTTTATTTGCTTGATTTCTAAATTATATACATTAGTTTATAAAAATATTTATAATAAATTTAAATTTAAAAATTTAAAAAAATGTTTCAAATGACTACACAAATTATATCATTACATTATACATCTTACACAAGCAAATAAGGTGATGTAAAAATGTAGCTGTTAAAACAAATAATAAATATCAGTGCAGTATAATTATCAAGATTGCATTGCATAATTATATAGGATGTTCTGTAACAGGGAAGGTAACTGATACTGTCTTCAAATATATATGGTAGGTACGAAGTATCATCAATCTTCATTTTTAATAAAGAAAATATGGATAATATTTTATTAAGAAAGCAATATATATGTTTAGCCATTGGAATGCCATCCTGTAATAAATTTAAGATATCGTTGATGGAATTTTCTTATAACTACAGGCAATTTCATCACACAAGTACACTGGTCCCACCGCTTGTGTTAAAGGTTTCCCATATATATATATATATATATATATATATATATATATATATATATATATATATATATATATATATATATATATATATATTATATATATATATATATCAACGTTGTTCTGCTATAGTGGCTAATGACCACTAAAAAAAAAAAAAAAAAAAAAAAAGTGGGATCAACCCCAAATTATACTTAGGCCTATATCCAAATTTTGGATTTTTCCAATTCAATTCATTTACAGCAAACAATATTTTTTAAGGTCAAGTGGACCTTAAAAGTTAATTAGTTATAGCCAAATTTAGTCAATATAACTGAACAACAGCAATATACCACTTGAACGCTGCTGTCAGATTTATTCAGGACCAGTGTACTTAATATTTAAGTACCGACATTGTGATATAAATTTTTATTTCAATGTCTTGTGAACCTATAAAAATGCATGCATATAGAGACTGTGTTTAGTGTTTAACATAATGTTTCAAATAAATAAATGGTATTTTCATTGATGGAATAAAATACTATGTCACAGGGCCTGTGTCTGCAACATTACATGGTTAAATTTAATATCATACAAATTGAAAGACCAAAAATCGCCGTAAATATTTATACATTTTAATACTCATTAGCATAATTATATATTTTGCTAGGTTTATAAATGTAATGAACCCAGGGTCGGACTAGCAATCAAGGGGCCTCGTCCACAAAAGGGGTGTAACACTTTCTTTAGGGGCCACAAAGGGGGCGTAACACTCTAGTTACGCCCCTTAGTAACTAGTTTTGGGCCTTAGGGGCCTCCAGACAGGGGGGCCACGTCCGCAATTGCGGACTTGCTCTTATGGCCAGTCCGAGCCTGAATGAACCATATAAAGTCCTTAAAATATACCAAGTACTCTAACCAAATTATTTCTCTACTGTTGAAAACCTCACGAAAACATCAAACATTGAAATGGCAATCGTGAACAATGAAACAAATTATGGTAATTTCTTATAGGGCTAGAATACTTGGGAATTTCTGGTATACATTAATACCATAGTAAAATAGCAGGTGCTAAAATTAGATACAGTATACATTGTTGGCTATAAATTATACTTATAATTAGCTATAACATGTTGATAGATCTAATAGGCATATTAAAAAAAAAAAAAAAAAAAGATGCAAAATTATTTTATAATATTCATTTTATATTACATCCAAACAAGAAGAGCGCATTTTTATTTATTTAAATAAAATAATAAATATAAATAAAAATATTTTTTAGGGTTTTTGTTTAACAAATTGTTTCAGCGTTACTTCTAAACAAGGGGTGTACCACTTCATGTATATATTATGTAAAGCCAGAACATCACAATTCAGCAGATGCTTACAGAAGAAGCAACACAGAAAATTCATATTTGATAAGTCAGTTTCTTAGTCACTAAAATGATGTCACACAGGCAATGTCCTGGACACAGAGCTGCGGCACAAACTAAAGAAGAACTGAAGCCCAGTGTGGCCTCCTGGAACATAGCTAAGCAGGAACCACGTGAGGGCAGCAACTTGTGCAACCGCAAAGAGACACGTCAGTGGAGCACTCTGTACCCACATTGCAAAGTAAATGGTAGCAAACAAAGTACCAAAGTACACAGAAGTGAAAGCAAGACGTTCTCGTGAGAACAAGTGTTTTAAGTGGTTAATGGGTCCCCACAGGAAGGAAAAACTGCAATCATAATCAACAAAAACATAATCACATAACCACATAACTATAAAAAAAAATCCCATGGGGGAATAATTGGGATTAGTGAGTCTCACACAAGACAAATTTTTAGTTCCACGCAAACCATACATATTGGTAGAGGATGAGTTCCATAACACCCACCTTAAAATCATAAAAAGACTTCCTAGTGTGTAAAGAAGAGCAAACTTTCTTGCTTTAAACAGTAATACTGGAATATATAGTGCTGACAACGAGAAGCAAATAATTCCAATCACAACGCAGCTTACGAAGCCCAAGATTCTTTGGAAGCGACTCTGAAACAGAAAATATTATTAGAGATACATACATATGTACTTCATAATTAATATTACACATATAAATTACAATATAAATTATTTTGAATTTACCAGGCTAGGGCACCATTCTGCAGTGATTTCCTCTATTTTTCCTTCATCTTCTCCACTGCTTTTTGAAAACCAAGTGCTTGGCTTTGTTACATTGCTCACGTTAAATTTGAAGCTGGGAAGTTCAATTTTTACGGACGAAGAGGAGTCACTTCGAAGAAGATACTCATCTAAATCCTTCTTCAATGCTGCCATGATAATATTTTGATATCAAAGCTTATTATTTAACATAATTTATTTAATTAAAACAAGGAAATCTTCCACTTCAACCATCTCAAGATTCTCAAGTGCCAACATCCAACATGCCAACAAATCAAAACATTGATCAGCTGTTCATTTTTTTTCCTCCTAGTTTTTAGCATAAAACTTGCCTTTATAATATAAATAATAAATAGTTAGTTATTTAAAAATAAATTTCAATTTTAATTTGATCAGTAAAGCTATAATTAAATTAAATTTAAGATAAATTATAATCAATCAGAAGTGGCAATCTGGCAACACTGCAATGCTGTAACAGCCGGAGCGAAACTTGTGAGCCGCCAAAAACAGAATATACAAGTTACTTTTGTTGATTTTATTAACATTGACACATATTCAAGTATTTTATACAATAATAAAACGGCAAATTAAACTTTATACATTATGACATCAAATGTTAGTGTCGCACAGTTCCTGTTTCCTCCTGAGGGATGTGTTTTCGTGTGTGAAGTTGAGGGAAGACTCCGGTCTTTGCCAGCCGAACAGGCTAATGCAAACTTATCCACTTTTACTAATGCGGTAAGTCTATTATTTCAAATAATTATTTCATATACATTATATATTACATTCCGGTTAATTTATATTATGTGTAAATTCTATTATTTTCAGGTCTCCAAGCATCCAAATGCTACCGTAACTCGTGAAACTCTACATCATGCTCCCGTTTCCACACAAACTGCACAGCATCTCTTCTTACCTACAAGAGAGCCTCTCTCTAAACGAGTCATCAGTACATGGTATGTATGAACCTGATATGGGAATCTAAACAACGATTTATTATGTTGCATATACATTTTGTTCTAGGTATCAACAAGGGTTACGTCCTGCACTAGAACTGATTGCCGAAGAAGGTGGTGGTAGAGAAGGGACTCTACTAAGATATGTCTTTGCAGTGTTGGATAAACTATCAACAACAAAGTCACCTGTACCTTTATCCATGAGCAGTGCTTTCAGCCCAATACGCTTGGTAGCTTGGCATCCACACATACTTGCTCTTGCTGTCGTGGCCTGGGATGATTCAGTCAGGCTCTTCTCTTCCCAGCCTTCTCTTTGTTGCATTCTGAAAACTAAGATGCAAAGATCTGTGAACTGCTTAGCATGGAGGTAAATTCTCTAATTAACTTGTGTATGATTTTGTATTGATACAATGTTAAATATTTCAGACCTTACACTGCGTGTCAACTAGCTGTGGGGTGTGAAGGTGGTGTGGTACTATGGAATAGAGATCCAAACAATAAGACATCAATGGTTTGTGTAGCATATCTGCAACATCCTAACAAAGCTCCAGTGACAAGTCTTGCATGGAATCCACAGGTTTGTCATTCACATTAAAGAAAGAGAAAGTTTATTATTATTATTGTTATTCGTAAAGCACAGGACAGCAGTCAATTTCTTATCCTATCCGACTAAAAGCGATAAGAAATTGACCGCTGTCCTGCGCTTTACTACAGTACTGTGCTTTGCAAGTTTTCTATTGTTACCGGTATGTGTTTACAGGGTGATGTATTGTTAACTGCGTCCAGCTCTCATGGAGATATTCACGTATGGAACGTTGACTCTGAACAATACTCAGCTCTTCCTCGGAGGTCACGAGATGGAACAGGCCTCATTTTGTGGTCTCCTAGTAACTTGCACCTACTCACAGCATCTGTGGGTGTTTCATTTCAGTAAGTACTGTTATAAGCTTTCTTTAACTACAAGATGGCAAGTTTTTTTTTTTTTTTTTTTTTTTTTTTTTTTGGCAAAGCAGAATTAAAGACTTAGATTTTGTTGCAGTGTGTGGAATAGAAAAGATTGGAGTGCTGAGCGTTGGGCAGTGACGAGAGGTCGCGTCGAGGCTGCGTGCTTTAGTCCTTGTGGCTCAGTTCTTCTGTTTACATCATCAGAGGAGCCCCTTGTGTTTGTGCTCTCACTGAGACAGAGTGTATGTGCTATCTCAGGCACAACCACATCTTCACAACAGGCAGCCCAGCTCGTGATTGACCATACCCTTGCAGAGACTTCTGCTGGAGTTAGGTTGGTGTTCATTGACGACTGGAAAGGATAACTATCCTAAATTTCTATACAAGTTTAATTCATGATAATTTTGCCCTTAAAGGCGTAGAACACCTTAAACAAAAAACTTGTCTAATATCCCAACATACTTAAAGGCGTAGAACACCTTGAACAAAAAAGTTGTGTAATATCCTAACAAACCTGAAAATCAGCGTTGATTTGGCCGGAGTCATTGATTTCTAATTTATTTTCCATTCACAAAATGCCACTGCCGGTCACTGACGTCACAGCTTGCCCGGTTTACTTGCGCGTGGACCAGGCGAGCTATGACGTCAGTGACCAGCAGTGGCATTTTATGAATGGAAAATAAATTAGAAATCAATGACTACGGCCAAATCAACGTTGATTTTTAGATTTGTTAGGATATTGCACAACATTTTTGTTCATGGTGTTCTACGCCTTTAAATATCAACATTGATTATGCTGGAGTCATTGATTTCTAATTTATTTTCCATTCACAAAATGACAGATGTGTTTTGTGATGTCACAGCTCACTTGCTTCTGTGTGAGTGGGCTAATGAGCTGTGACGTCATAAAACAGTATCTACCATTTCGTGAATGAAAAATAAATTAGAAATCAATGACTCGGGCCAAATCAATGTTGATATTTAGGTATGTTAGGATATTAGACAAGTATTTTGTCCAACACCTTTAATATCCATATCAATCCATGTTTAAAATGTGATTTACAGCTATGGAGGTCTAATCAAGACGATGGTGTGGGACCCACGAGGTCACCACCTCGCCATCATGTCACATCAGTGTGACGTCATCACTGTCTACAACACACAAATTGGAGCAACCTTGTGTATCAACCCTTGGTATGTATAGGAGGATTGGCTCTTTTAATTTAACATTTGTTAGGATTGAAATGAATGTTTATTTTTATTACAGCTGCATCATCAATGGTAAACCTGGGGAAAAACCAAGTCACATTTGTTTCCAACCTGATTTTGAAGAGGGATCTCAGCTCACCATTGTAAGTAAAATTCTTACATTTATTTTAATTCTCAAAATTAAGAAAAATAAACCACTGCGGTAGGGTTGATGATACAAAAGAAAAGGATACAGTATAGAAAACCAGCAAGGGCCTTACCCAACCTACTTAAACTATAACTACTAACTACCCCACCCTTTCAAATTTTTTTCTAGATATTGTTGAATATATACAAATATTTATTTATTTATTTGTTGTGTCATATTTTGAATTCACACATAAATTTTTTTGCTGGCTGTTGCTATAGTCATTACATTGTAATTAATATGCTGAAATCTATAAAATTCCAGGCTTGGTCGAGTGGACGAGTTCAGTACTTCCCTTTCGTCTATGTTGACACGCTGCCTAAGCCAACTCCCCTGCAAGATGTTGCTCCATTGCTTCAGAAAATCTCTACTCCTCAAGTTCCTATTGCAACACCTGTGCGCCAGCCCCAAGCCTCCCCTGTATATAGTCTCTCATCACCTACTCAACCCCTTGCCTCATCATATAACTCGATGCAGTCACCCTATCCTTCTTCCCCCATGCAGTCCCCATACCCTACCTCTCCAATGCAACCACAGTTTCAATCTTCCCCCTTGCAATCTCCATATGGAACACAAAGCTTGCCACAAACCCCGAATATGCCTGTTTCTCAACTCTCCTTCTACTCGCCAAACAGCTTTCAGTCCTCCCCACAATCCTACATGTCATCACCAATTCAAGCCCAGAGTACGACTCCTCAGCATAGCTTCAATCTGAACACATCTACTGTGTCGCCTCTCAATACCTCAATTTTGAAGTCCCCTCAGCAAACCTCAACACCTCAGCGTCCTTGGTGATGTATGGTATGTACATACATCTCTCATTTTTGAGTATTTATTTAAGTACAGTGCTGCACTGGTTAGCTATTAAGGGAGTAGGTGACCGGCTGATATCTCACAAATGGAACGGTTGCGAAATATAAAATTAACGTGTAGTAAATATGAAATGTTACCTTAAAAGTTTAGTTGTGCCAAAAACATGAAAACACAATAAAATATTTAACTTATTCCACTTTAAAGATAACATATAAAGGTGAAAATTTAGCACCAAAATTTTAAATCAAGTTACTGTGAAAAAATTTTTTTTTTAAATTAAAAGCTTAGAACACCTTGAACAAAGAACATGTCTAATATCCTAACATACCTAAATATCAATGTTGATTTGGCCGGAGTCATTGATTTTTAATTTATTTTCCATTCACAAAATGACAGTTGCGGGTTTTTGATGTCACTGCTCGCTTGTTTCCACTTGCGTGGACCAGTGAGCGGTGACATCATAAACCTGCATCTGTCATTTTGTGAATGGAAAATAAATTAGAAATCAATGACTTTGGCCAAATCAATATTTAGGTATTGATAACATCAGTATATTAGAATATTAAACAAGTTTTTTGTTCAAGGTGTTCTACGCCTTTAAGAATATTATTGAAACTTTTTTTTTGTACCAAAACACATTTTTGAAATTCATTCAAAGTTATTCAAAAATCATAATATTTGTTTTGTTTTTTATATAAATGAAGGAGAAAGAATTGTTGTGAAATTAAAGTTCCACTTTTAACTATTTTGCTCCAAGTCAGTCACCTACTGCCTTAAGAGAATATTTATACTGTAAGCCAGATTTTAATATCTTCCTGTTATATATAGACCTAAATTTGTTTGATGTATACCGATATATATACAAAAACAATATTAAATAAACAAATCACTTAAAATGTGCAAGGTTAGCTGTGCAGCAACTTAGGCAAACTGTATATTTATCTGGATAATTGTATTTTCTTATTTTTCTAATAAATTGAAAATTTCAAAGTTGCAATAAATTTGTTCATTTAAGTCATTTGAGTTCATCCTGGGAGGGGGCAGAAAAAAATAATGGGCAATATTAATTAAGAGGTAATTAAAAAAAAAAATGAAAATCTTTAAAAATAAAGTTATTTATGAAATATTTATTAACATTTTTTAAAAATTGTCTTGCATGGTTTAACAATATGCTAGGAAGTAACAAGCATTTTTAGCACTTGAAATGTATAAAGTACTTCTTGATGTATTTGCCTATCAAATGTATAAAGGCCACAGTACGTTTGCATGGACTAGAAAACATACTTACAAAATATAAGTATTATTTTTATTAAATAACTGAGTATATTATTTTGAGCCGTGACAACATTTTCTGCTAGAGAAGATTTGCAGATAACAATATTCACAAGTTCGTTGTTTATTATAGCATCGTTAGCGTCGTACAACATACGACTCTTGTATTTAATATAAAAAATTAAATTTTTCGAGATTCCTCCTCGTACATTTATAGTAATATAAAATTTGACACATTGAATTTTATTGTGAAACCAAATTTTGTATGAGTATTTTATTTTATCTTAAATAGAAACAAAGTCATAAAATTTGCCAATATTTCGCATTAAAATTAGCAAAATCGTAAACAATAAAAAAATATCCTTAAAATATTTTTGTGCTTTAAGCGTAAATGTTTGTTTTTATATTGTATTAAATCCGAGAAGAAAAAAATTAGAAAAAATTACATTTTACAAAGTTAACATTAATTATTACTTAATTACATTCGTTCATTTATAATTTGAGTGAGATTTGTGGGGATATTCAGGGTTTACTCTTGCTTGGGTTCTTCCTCAGGGATGGGTACAGTCGCCAGGTAGTTCTTGACGGCCAGTATGGTGTCATGCACCGCCTGCATGTTAAACACTTTGACTGCAGCCGCACTACCTATCGAGGCTCCCAGCCAGTAAACGACGAAAAATTGCAGCTTAGTGTGACCGCGGCACCCGAACTTGAGACCAGTCGCTAGGAGAGGGTTGAAGTATCCACCAGAGGTGTCAAAAGCTGAAATTTAACGCATTTGTGAATTTCGTGATCACATATGTATCATTAAAACTAGTACAATAACAGTATTTTTTTTTTAATAATATTTTTTGTTTAAATAATATAGATGATATTTTTTAAATGTCAATACTAAAAAAGGACATTAATTAGAGTTTTCGCCACAAAATATTTTACTTCAGTGGTGCGACTTTTATATTAATATATATATTTTTTTACAAAAGCACAGTTAATAATAGTTCTCCACAGATTATTTAATTGCCAAGTTTTAAAGAGAAATCCCACAAAAGTGATGTTTATAATTAAAAATAGAACAACAATAGATGTCGTATAAGAAAGGCTAAGTGGGGGGAAAATCGTATAAAAAATATTATAAATACGTTACCAGCTACGACGAGAGAGGTTCCTATAAACGAGTCATAAAACGCTCCATAGTCGGCCTCAAGTTCACTGATTGTCTTGGAGGCAAAGCGGCAAAGGAAAGTGGCTCCCAGTTCAATGAAAAAGCCAAGCAGTACGGGCACCTAATCACATTATACAAGATTGATTTTTAGTTATACACTTTCTCGTCGTGACGTAATTATTAATTACTGACCTGTAGATCTCCCGTACACCGTGCGCCATACAGAGCTCGTCCCTTGTGTGTTGGAGTTAGCTCCCAGCCCCACAGCAGTTGAATATACCTATATGTCACAAGTATTAGAGATACCTTACATATAAGTATTACGTTAATAACAGCGTATAAACAAATTTATTGCAACACATTGTAGTTAAGTGCATTATATTTTGTATGGCTTGCCACTTTACTACAAATCTTTATATTTATGAGTGTTTATTTTTATATATGTTTGCATGATAAATGTAATTTTTGCTATATATAAATAATAATATTATATAAAACTTACTTGAATACCGCGAAGGCACCCACTAGTCCTGCAAGAGTTCTAATGATAGCGATGCCATAGTTAGATCGGCCCTCAATCATGTCCTCGAGGTAGGTGTAAGGACAAGCGGTGGAGTCACCCCATTGTCGTCCCCAGTAGATGGTTAAAGTGAACAGAAATACGGCGTATACATATACACCATAGTTGTCGGCCACTAAAAACATTAAATTTTATGATATACAGTATATTTTTTATATATTATCTTTGTATATTATACAAGATTACAGTATGCAATATAATAGGTGACAGAAAGTATATTAAATAAATTATAAATAAATAAATTAATTGATCAGAAGATTACATAATAGTAATATAGATCTTGTGTCATAAACACACTAACGCATGCAAACAACAATAAAAAATAAAATATTTACAAATATAGAAGAACACCCGGAAGAACACTACATCTCCTTACATATCAATTACTTTGTGCATAACCTTTAGGATATTTAGGAAATTGTTTTCCTCAATGTTGAAGAACTCCTTTAAATTATATAAGGCACAATTGCACATCAAGTTTACCATTATTTATTTTATTAATAATATTTAAGTTCATTCATTTTTGACGTTCTTATTTTAAACCGGGCGAGCTGTGACGCCAGTGACCGGCAGCGGCATTTTGTGAATGGAAAATAAATTAGAAATCAATGACTCCGGCCAAATCAACGTTGATTTTCAGGTTTGTTAGGATATTACGCAACTTTTTTGTTCAAGGTGTTCTACGCCTATTGCTATTTCTATAAAGTTCGTGAACTTTGAATGTTTATTAATATAATTAAGTTAATAAATAGGTCATTTGTGATAATTTCATATATAGAGCTGAACTCTATGCTATGTTATGCTTTGACGTGTATGTATATTTAATACAAACATGAGTCATACCGAGCATTTTTTTCTTCTTATAAATAATAGTAACCATGCAAATTTATTATATAATATAAAAGAGTATAAATTAAGAGGATGCCCAATATTTTCATTTACATCAGTAGTGCGATTGTTTGTTTTCTTGTTTTAATTTAATGCTCTTAAAAACTGAAAAATTAAATGTGTTGTTTACAGTATTCTCTGAAATAGTATAATTTATTATGAAACAATGAGAAAGACTAATTTTTTAAAAAAAAGAAAAAAAAAAAAAAAAAAAACATTATCCTAAATTGATTGATACTTCTAATTTTTCTAATACTTCTAATTTTTTAATTCATTAAGTATTTTTAATTGATATTTGAAAATCGATGACAATTGTCATCGTCGGTAACTTATGCATGTGGCCATAGGAAAAAGTTAATATATGGCTCGGACGTTATTTCGGGACTTTCAAAAATTAATTAAAAGTATTTAATAAAAATAAAAAAAAATTAATACGCATATCTATCGATTCAGGACGATGTCCTCTTTTTTAGAATATGCAGTAAAATTACCCCCTGTTTATTATTATTAACTCTTCCTCATTCACTACATGAATTAGTTTTTTTATTTATTTATTGCTACAAAGCAAGTGACCACATTGATAACTCAATGCTTTTCTTATAAAAAAATTTGATCACTGAAGTTTGTAATTAATTGAAAAAATCGAATTAATGCAAGTTGTGAAAATGCAAGAAGAATTTATTTTTGATAGTATAAAATTATATTCAATATAAATAAATAAGTTTATTGAATTATATTATATTGACTTTCAATTGTTTTAAGGGCAAATATTCATTGCAGCGAGTTTTTTTTATTGAAATGAATATAAATATGCATCATGCAGAAATATTACATATTTTAAATTAAAATCATTTTATGCGAGTTGAGTTCTTCTTTTACGAAACTTTTTTTTTTTATATAATTGAATTCAATTTCAAAAATAAAATTCTAAAAATAAATGCCACGTTGTTTCGAAAAATTGCAAGTATTTAAAAACATTGTCGGACAGTTGTACAGACGCAAAAGTGCTTAAAAGTAAATTTACGCATGCATATTAATGACGTGCTGGCATGACTGACCGATAATCAGCTCGTAGCAGCAGCCACAGAGCTCAGCAGCGGCAATTGCCTCGTTCAAGACCATTTTTTTGACTGGTGAGCGTGGCGTGGCCCGCAGCACAATCACCCTCAGGAAATGGGCAATAGCACAGGTCAACGTGATGCATAGGATGGACACGACCAGAGGAGGAACCTCCATCATGTTGCGGAGTCCTGCGATCACACGGACACATCAATCACTGCATCTCACACACAATTTATTAAACTCAATTTAACAATGCTCATGACGTCACACTCACGACCTTTATCCACTTTAAAATACATAAAATATAAATCAAATTTTTGTTTTGAAACTTATGTTATTTTGATAAGTAGTAATCATAAATATTGATTAGAAAAATGCAAAAAATACTGACCCTCCAACATCGCTGCTATGCTAAATTTCCAAGCACTCTCGATTCTAAACTGACTATGTTCACTTTAACGTGAGTTGGGTCGGTGCCCACTGTGCCCGCGAGTTGTATTATAGAATAGGCTGCGGTTATTTCAGTCCCTCACTGACAACTACAACGATGACACCCGCGACTAGACCCCTTACTTTGGAAAATCAAAACCCTATGCAATATATATTTAATGAAGAAATAATTTCGACTTTTTAATTAATTTGCACTTTTTATTTTTATAATTCAAAAGTTTACAGCATACATGTATATATTTGATTATCTTTCTTGCGTTATTTTTTGTTTCTTTATTTTTTTTGGCAACTTTTCAAAAAAGCATAAAATACTGCAATGCTACAATGTTAAAAGTATGATACAATTTCAATACATAATCTTTATGTGCGCCCCTTTAATAAATAACAATATTTTAGTTTAAAAAAAAAATATCTTACTTGGGTATTATATAATATAAAATATTATATCCTTTTCGGGAATTTCTATAATATTTATTTTTATATATAGAAGTATGTATTTTTTATTTTTTTTTTATTTTTGGTAGACTCCAAGTTCAGATTCAAAACAACAATAAGGCCAATTCCAAAGGCTTACCAAAAGTATTGTTGAAAATATCCCATAAATTGCAGGTGGGATTTTTAACAGATCTTTGCATTCACATTTTCATTTTTTGTCCTATAACTTTGCGCATAGCAAAACTTTATAATTACACTTTTGTATTAGTTATACTTATAAAGTTGTGATTTCTTATATTTTACAATTGTATTTTTTTTATATAATAAAGATGTTTTTTTTTTGTCCTTTGAGGAAAAAAGATTTATTATGATACTATTTTTTTTATAATATATTTTTACTTCATCTTTGTTGTCTTGATTGACACATGTCTTTATTGTTTTGATATACACCGGTCCCGAATTTTTAAGTTTGACGTGTATATACGTACCTTGAAAGAAATGTCTGTTGATTTTTTTCCGAAACGCGCTTTGTGGAATACGAGCTATAAACATATAGTATTTAAAATATTATAATACATTTTATGATATAATTAGCACATGCGTACACACACACACACACACACACACACACACACACACACACACACACACACACACACACACACACACACACACACACACACACACACTAACTAAGTGTTATGTATAAGCATTAAATTATCAGCATAAAATAGACTTGATACAATTTTGTTCTATCAAACAATTATTGTGTTATGAAAAATACCATGATTAAATTTTTGATATCGCAGTTTCCGTATAAGTCAATGTTTTAATGAGTGTTACCGGTGATTTTGTTTTATTATTATTATTCCTTCCTTTTTCTTCTAATGCAATTAAATTAATTACTCTTCAAAACGAGCTCTGCTTCTGAAGCTTTAAATATATAAAGATCATTAATATGTAATTGTAATATTGTTTATATGCGTGTTAATAATAATAATAATAAAAAAATCAAATAAAAAAAATCAAAGTTCTCCCAATTTTTCTAGCTTTATATGGAGCTATAATATTTAATATTCTAAAAAAACACCAAGGGCTTTTGTTCTGCAATAGGCGCAACGAAGGAAGATCCAAAAAAAATGTTGGGCTGATTTTATTGCATATATTATTCTAAAAGAGGATATCGTCCTGAATCGATAGGTATGCGAAAGTGTAATTTTTAATTAATTTTATAAATTCGAAATGACGTCACGGGCTGTAACATTTTTCCTATTCCCACATGCATACGTTAACAGGTTAACACCCGTGACATCATTTTTTTATTTTAGAAAATTAATTAAAAATACTATTAGAAGCTAGAAATTTTCATACCACAAGAGTTATAAAAATGTCCGGTTTTCAAATATGAAAATAAAATTAATGACCCCTAAATTTGTTTCTTCATTGCCAAAAATGATTGGAAATTAGCGGGAATCCACCTTTACACACTTCCTGTCCTTGTGATTGGCTTAATTGTCTTTGCGCCGGTACCATCCATTTAAAGAGGAGATCTCCGACATATAGGGTGTATGCATTCATGTTAAAGTCTACGCCATATGTTGGATAACTCAATAACATCGGTGGCATAGGACAAAAAATCATTTTGCCAGTTTAAAAACACTATGCAATATTTTTGAGAACATTGATGCTGTAAATATGTTGAATTAGCATCTCAAGTATGTGAGAAAAATAAGAAATAACACAAAATTAACCGATTTCCCAAAGAAAATATGCTTAAATGAAGTTTGTCCTATGCTGAACAATGTTATGCACTACTCCAGCATGGCCTCCAAGCGCAATAAATATGACGTCATCCGCATACACCCTATACACACGAAAAAAAGAATGACTTTTCGTATATAAAAGTCAAATGTAATTTTATTATAATTATGGTAAATAATCGTTAAGTGTTGGAATTAGAAACAAGCTATAAGCCCTAGTTACTATAAAAAAAAAAAAAAAAAAAAAAAGAGGAAAGGAAAAGGAAAATATATTAAGTGCGTGATTTTATTGAATATACTTATTACTTACGCATACTTATTGTAGAAGGAATCTCTTGTTAATAGGTTCATTTTTATAACCCCATACACTTTTGATAAGGCAAATTTGGTAATAGTAACTGTATTCTAGCTTATATCAATGTGCACTGCATCCCACTGGTCACTGGTCAATGAAAAATATTTATTTACTATACTGTATTATTCTCCAGCCCCATCACATATATGCTTATGGTATACGAGCTACGAGCTTTATTAGCTCCCTCCTTATGCTAACAGTTTCAGTTTCAAATATATTTATTTACTTGAACAGCTGAGGTTCAGATCACGAGACAAAAACACCAATAGCGCAGTCTCCGTGCGAATCCCATGTAGGGTAAAATTTCTAGGGATGAAAAGAACTTTTTCACATCGATTGAAGTTTAAATAAGGAAAATTAGCGCCTAAAATAAAATTTTACCTAAAATACATCATAGGTGGCAGCACAAAGCAAACTATTTTTTCTTAACAGTGCAGCCACTACACAATTTTTTTCACTAAAGTCAAAATGTAAAAGATTACAGCAAGTAGAACACATTTTGTACAAATAACCATGATTTTCTCTTTAATGATGTTTTTTTGGTATTAATAATGAATATTTCTTAACTATTAACTCTTAAAATAAAATAAAACAATTTTAATTGACTGATAAAGGAACACTGTTAGGTTGGTATCCCTAACGGAACCGGAATAAGTCACAGAGACAGTTACCTTGAAAAACACTGCAGCGAACAGCGCCATCTAGTGTTGACAGTCGTTACCACTAGATAAAAACTTGTTTGAACGCCGTCTGGCGCTCAAATCTCCCTTATGCTATTGGTCATCGACGTTCGCGCTCTTTGTGACTTATTCCGGTTCCGTTAGGGATACCAACCTAACAGTGTTCCTTTATCAGTCAATTTAGCGATTTTGTTTTTTGTTACGTATCAAGTTGGTAATGAAATTTGTTGTCGTTTTGAAACAAGCCGGCTGGCTGTAAACGCTGTAAATCTAACCTATACTGTAAAAAGTGTCATAAATTTGGAAATTTAATTAATTTGCTGCAATGGAAAGCGATTTAATGGAAGTATATGATGAACCGGACGACGAACCTATGTCTCAATGTAGACTTTGTGCCAAAGGCGAGCAAACGAAGTATCTAATTAATATTTTTGGAACTGAGGGGAGGCGGCATGCTCTTGACATTAAGATCAGAAAATGTTTACCCATTCCGGTAAGAAGATATTATAATTAATTTGCACATATTTTTTGACTAAGTCTTTTATATTTAGGTTCGTGAAGATGACAATATGCCGAAAGGTGTGTGCTTGACATGTCTAAACAAGCTGGAAGTGAGCGCTGACCTGGTGGAGTCTGCGTTGCAAGCACACCACAGTTTTCTTGCAGTTTTGACCCACGATCCAATGCGAG
The DNA here is from genome assembly GCA_949318235.1 of Ecdyonurus torrentis. NCBI lineage: Eukaryota > Metazoa > Arthropoda > Insecta > Ephemeroptera > Heptageniidae > Ecdyonurus > Ecdyonurus torrentis. The sequence continues at coordinate 38,793,024 of OX439132.1, read as the reverse complement.
CAAAAATAGAAAGAGTAAGATTATAGATTTAGTTCTTATCTTTCAGCTCTCACAGCTAAACACCGTATTACTATGTAAAACTGGTGCCAAAAACTAGGGGGAAAAAAAAAGTTGTTATGTGATGAGCTTTGTTTGTGCCTGGAACCAGTTAGACTATGATGCTTGATAAATTATGTTACTCTTATTCCACCCCCACTTATGTTTTCTTTTATTATTCCAGATTCAGTTCTCAAGCCAGCAAATTGATGACGACGAAGAAGGAAGTGAGAATGAGGAGGCATCGGAAGTGGAAGTAGATCCGATGTCTGATTCTGAAACTGTAGAACCAGAAGGTGTTGATTCAGCTGTTGTGATTAAAGATGAGCCAATTGACTTGGATGATGAAGTTCCTGATGATAATGAAGTTGTGGATGAGGTTCTGGCAGAGATTCACAACGAGCCAGCTCAAGATGAGACACCAGTTGTAGCTACTGAAGCACACGATGTAACCAATGATGATATGAGTCGTGTTGTAGTCTCTTCAGTCAACTCCATGTCTATATCGTCATCTAATCCTGCCAATAATAAGGAATCTACCTCAATAGAGACTACAGCAAACACAAGCAACAAACCTCCTGATGACAATGCTTCCAATCTCCATTCAAGTGAAGTGACGATTAAAGATGAACGTAAGCACAAATAATAAATATGCAGTGTAGAAAAAAATTACACATTGAAAATATATTTTTTTCTATGTTCAGTATATTATATAATATATATCAGGTCTTCCAAATAGAAACTTCGTAGTAAAGTTTTTTTTTGTGTGTGATGCGACCTTGAATCTTACCTGGGGGCTGATTCTGTAACTTCATAACGAACGAAATTATTCGATTTCTAATGCAAATTTCTTTGTTTAACAACAAAGCGAAAAAATTACAGAATCAGCCCCCCCCCCCCCCCAAATCTCCTATGCCTTGGTTGGATTTTGTAAAAATTGTGTGTTTAAAAAAAAAAAAAAAAAAAAGGTCTATATTTGGAACTAGTGGTTGATCTCCACAACTTATAGTGTACTGTATTAAGTTTCTTTATTATTGCATTGTAGGAGGAACTGGGCATAAAGACTTGGTAAGAGAAGTGTTATTGCTGGTGTGTGTGTCATTTAGCACACAGGGGCGGATCCAGGAATTGTGTTTGGGGGGGGCGATCTCCTAGAAAATTAACCATGTAGGACCGGGGGGGGGGGGGGGGTAGCGCGCCGCAGTCGAAAAATTTTATTTGACCACGCCCCTTTTTGGAAAATATTGCAAAATTAGTATGCCTTTGAAAAAATATTCATGAATTGCAAAATTTTTGATTTGGTAGTTTTTTTTTTTTTTTTTTTTATGTAAGCAAAAAAAAAAAAAAAGTAAAAGTTGAACAAATGATTTCTGAAATATTTTCTATTTTCATCTCTTTGTAAAATTATTAATGTTATTTCACTGAAAAAAAAAAAAACTTGAAAAACTTGAAAAAAAAGAGCAAAATTTAAATAAATTATTAATATTGTGTATTATTTTATTATTATTAATTAATTTATTATTATTATTTTTTTTATACACCAATTTACTAACAATTGTTTTGCAATTTTTAAAACTATTATCGATATTGTAAAACATAAAACTTATATTTGGATGGAAAAATATTTTGAGATAAAAATTATAAAATTTACATTAAAGTTTTTTTTTTTTTTTTTAGTTCTTATCGTGAGCAAAATATTTCGTGGAGGTCCAAGTATTAAGTATTAACAGAACTATATCTCTGATATATTACCCTGATGACATGACAACTAGGGGATGTTAAAAAAATTATTTTGTTATACTGTATATTTACTGTAGTCAGGATTCAAACGCTTATCCAGCAATAAAAGTTGCGCCGAAGGCGCAAAAAAAATTTTTTTTGACTAAATTTTTTTCAACTTTTGCTCTTTTTTTTCCACCCACGTGGGCCGTTTGGGGGGGGGGGGGGGGCGGTCGCCCCCACCGCCCCCCCCCTGGATCCGCCCCTGTTAGCACATGACTAGCAAATTTTGTCTGTTGATATACTTGTAAATAAGAGATTGTTTTCCATGTTAGCAATTTTCAATAAATTGTCATGTATTATTATTTTGCTTTTTATAATATATTCATTATTTATTAAAAGTACAAATAATATCTTATCATGCTTTAATTGTACTTTAAAGCCATAACATGAACAACATGTCAAGGGCTACGCAGCATTTTGTTGGTACTACTGCAATCTCCGCAGGTGCAATTTTGGAACAACTGCATTCTCTGTGCTCCTCTCTTTTGAAGCATCTATATGTCATTAACCTGTACAGTTGTACCATTAGTAGGCATGGGGAAGACTGCACATGCTCCAAAATTGCACCCGTAGATATTGCAGAAGTACCAAAATGCTGCTTAGCCCTCGATGTGCTATTATATGATGGAACACAAAACTAATGACATTGTTTACCAGAATGTAAATGTGGTCCTACAAGAGAGTGAAAATACTGTATAGTACGCTATTTGCATGACAATTCTAGTTTCTGATGTCAGAAACAGCCAAAAATTAGTATGAAAATGTTGTGCGGGTTGCATAAAACAAAATTTTCTGATATGTTATTTAGTAAATAAAAACATTTGATGTTTGATCTTGTTTTGTTTGCAGCTCTTGGCAGCCCTCCTCAAGCATACTCGCCTCTAACCTCTGAGAATGAACAGTTTTCTGACACGCCAAAGTCACACGACGATGAGCCTGGCTCAGCCAAGACATAGAACATAACAGTAGCCGTCTTGGATCCCTTACATGTTATTTAATATGTTTATCTCTTCTTCTAGACAACAAAAATCTTGAATTTTTGTAATTAAATACTGGTACATGACTTTCACTATTATTTTTATTATTTTTTGTATGTAAAATTTAATTGCATAAGTCATGCATTGTCTGCACATTCAATGTTAAAATTAATATTTTTATTTATATTAAATGATTATTGTTGGTTTGTTTTGGAGCCTTTAACAGCTTTTGTAAAAAAATCAAACTTTTCAACACAGAGAGAGAGAGAGAGAGAGAGAGAGAGAGAGAGAGAGAGAGAGAGAAGAATTTGTATGATGCAAGGTTCACAGTAGGTTTGCTCGTAAACCTGTGCTAGGAAAGTTACTGCACTTTGCCCCCTTCCCCCCCCCCCCCCCAAATTCCCCATGTAAAAAGCAGTAAGTGATATTAACTTTTTTCATGTTTCAAATTTTAGCAAAAACAAAAGTTTATAAACAATTAAAAGTTTAGTGTGCGTGGTAACAGATTGTATTTATGTTCGTAAATAAAAAAGCCCGGTAACCTAGTGACCTTGAAATCATAGATTATTTTACAAATTTCAATATGACACTGTGAACCTTGCATGGCATAAAATTTTGTTGAAGAGTATTCAAACTTGCAAAGAAAAAGAAGTAGAAGAATAGAGAAAATGAGAACTCCATTGTAATGTTGTATCAATTCCGGCTCTTCGAAAAGCCTTAATTTCATAAAGTTATTATGCTTATGTACAGTAAAGAAATGTTATGTAATATGATACTAAACATATTTTTTGTTCAAGGTGTTCAACTCCTTTAAGGAAAAATTGATTATGCAATAATTGATAATTAAAAGATTTGGTAGAACACAGTAGGAAAACACAATAGAGATAGATAGGACAAATTGGGGAATAGGTCTGTTGATAGTTTGATTTGATAGAAAAACACATAAAATCATAACATTTTATTGAAAAATTGGGAAATCTAATATGTGTGATTTTCTACCAAATCTTTTCATTATCAAACTCTATAGTTTTGTTTAAAAAAAAAAAAAAAAAAAAAAAAAAAAGCTTTCAATATTTTCTATTCCATAATTATGATCAGTTTTGATATGGTATGCTACACATTTTCTATTTTATTGTAATACATGTTTTATTTAAAAGCTATAAAAATTCAAGCTAAAACATGTCACTTAAAAGAGTTAAATTAAAAAATATAAAAAATTGGTTAGGCAATAATTTTAGTTATCCTTTAATTGTGAGGTGAGAAAAACTCTCAAAAAGCTTTTAATTAATGTTATGATCTACCTTGTTAATATTTGTATTTTGTTTGCATGTTTTTGTAGCTTATTAAATTCTTTCTTAATTTTTTAAATTATTGTATATTTTAACAAATCATTAATAAGCATCCCATTGTAAACCACTTTTTTTTTCACATGTCGATTTGCAAGTCTGGACGTCACTACCAGTACCAGTGGCACCACATGAGCTGGAAGTGACATTCTTCAATCAGATAAGCACTTGCAATTTACGTGTGAAAAAGCTGTTGTTTACTCTGGGATGGTAATATTATTTTCATGAAACAACTACCTGATACCCTGATTTGCAAAATGTGCAAGCTAACAAAGGCTCAAATGTGTATGTAAAAAAAGTTGTTTTCTCCAATTATTAGAAGTATGTATGAAATTATTTAGGACATAATAAATTATGAGCAACAAAATAAGATGTAAAATAATAATTTATGGTACATTAAGTTCGGTCTGTTTTAATGATGTTGAAAAAAAATATGTAAGTTCTTTTTCCCATACCCATATTTTTGAAAATAAAACCTTTTGAAATGAAACGTTTTTTGTTCTCTACTACTACAGCCACAAATATATAATACTCACCAATATAGTTTTAACAATGAAGGACTTAATATTTTTTACTGGAGCTGGTATACATACTGATCTAACTATTTTTTCCGATGCGAAATCAGAAATTTAAATTTGTGCTAAAAGACAAATTTAAAAAAATTGCGCCATATTACCCACAAAGCACCGCGAAGAAAAGTCCGCAACACACATCACGTATCACGTGTGATGTCAATGACACTTGTGTTGACATTTGTGTGTATTTTGTAAAAATAAGTACTTATAGCTAACTAAAACCTAATCTTTAGTGTTACGCATTTTCTTGAAATATAGAAGTAAAATTATAGACAGTCATTTAGTACTCCATATTGTTTATAAACATTTTATGGCTCTGACAAAATTGTGCAGCTGCTGTTGTTGTTATCGACTGCAAAGTGACACCTAGACACTTGAATCTGTCAAAAGACAAAGAAACGAGTGTCAAATCGTCATAGAGCTCGTTAGATTAAAATATGAGGTACATTCTAACTATTTTTATCATAATATTTTTATAGAAGTTTCTTTGAATACATATGTTTTGCTCTTTATTTTCAGCTCACCCAAAGGACCCCCATCAATGCAGTTGAATGGAATGACTAAACGCCCGATGATGCCGCCTCAATCCCACAGACCGACGCAAGAGATGCCTCTTCCTATGACTCCCCATCATGAAGAAATAATAAGATATATTTACGAAAGTAAGCATGAATATCCTAGCTTAAAATCCTGAAGCATTTTAGGTTATAAACGGCTTATAGCTAGAGCCTCTAAAATCAGGTCACCACAAATTTCGTGGTTATATTATTGAGTTGCCTATTCTATTTGGCTAATTTTGATAAATTAATCTACTGTTTATAATGCAGGATAATGAAAATGATTTAACTGAGTATGGTACTATAATTAACTATTTATTTATTACATGATTCGGACTGTAATTTGAGTGTAATGTTAGGTTCCGTAGGACTCGTAAGTTAATACAGTTGGATTAACATGAAAGCTTTTGCACTAGTTGTTGATCTTTCTATCTTTCACTTAAAACACCTTCAGTTTTGTACCAAAAGCAAAGATTTTTATTGTTTATCATACTTTTATAAATCCATTGCTGTTTGTGTTGTGGATTTTTATCTATAAAAGTATATACTTGAAAGGACCCCTACACAATTAACTTTTGTTGCAGTTTATTTTATTTGCGTACATACAAACATGATTGAATGCCAACAGATTATATATGGTATTCTTGACTTGCTCGTACAGCGCCACCAGGGTCCGTGACGAAAAATAAGCCCACAAGTTAACATGTAAGGTATAGGCCAATCCAGCTATTTTCGCAATTTTTTCTGCCACAATGGTCAAATCCTGTAAATTTTTTTACTGAATAGTCAGTTTGAGGGCTTTGTGCATCTTTTTTTATTAAGAAATTTTTTTCCTAGCGGCAAGAATTATAGCAAAACTAGCCGTATTGGCCTATACCATACATGTTAATTTGTGGGCTTATTTTTCGCCACGGACACTGGTGGCGCTGTAAGAGCAAGCCGAGACGGCAGCTTAAGGGTCTTAAGGTTGAAATTCCTATATGTAGCATTGTTGAGAAAAGCAGCCAAACCGACACTGCCGCAGTTATCGGCACCCCTATTTATCTCAGCCCCCTCTATTGATAAAAGAGTTTTAAGCAGTGGTATGGCAAGTATATGGAATTCTACAATGGTTGGTTCTTGTTAGAATCTCGTAAACTTAACACTTTCGCCGTAAAAAGAGCCTTCCGATAACTAGTACATATACAGTAACTATAGAATTAAATGACAAATCTGTGGGGAAGGGGGGGGGGGGGGGAAGGAAAAAAAAACTTGCATCCTCTGCCCCAAAATAAAGTTAGAATAACGTTCCAGAATAGAATAAGCTCCCTCCAAAAAATTTAAACCGCTGTGCCCTTATCATTTGTTCGTTATTATTATTATTTAACAACAATATGTAAACAACTCATTGATTCATCATTTTAGGACCCCAAGGTAAAGCTTGGAAAGTTTTGAAGTAATTGAAGGGTGATAAAATCCCAAAATAAGGCAAGGTACTTGAAGCAACATTTTCCTACATAAATAATTGGTAATAATAATGAGAAGAAGAAGAAAAAAAATGACATTTAGCTCCAATATTGAGCACGTACGTTCAATAATACCCTCATTTTATGATTTTTTTATACTGTATTTTGTTTGTGCATGTGTGTGTGTGTTTATCTTTTTCAACATGCATTCCCCGCCCTCTCCTTTCTACAGTTTCCTGTATACACATGCATTATCAGCTGAAAATACAAGTTAATCTGAGTTCAAAGTCTCCCCTATAAAACGTACCATTTGTAACAATTTGCTGAAGGAGACAAATTGCTAAAATTGTTGTGATCAGCAAAAACAAAGTGCATAACTCATCTACTTAGCTTGCACCAATTTTAGAATTTAAATACAAATTACTGTTTCTATATCTATAGGCCTATATTCAAACCAAAATGGTTTTACTTTTTAAGCAATTATTAATTGTTTCTATATCAATGGTAACTAGGGTCAGACTGACACTCAAGGAGGCCTTGTCCGTGGGTCTATCTCTATCACCTTAAAAAGAGGGCGTAACACCCTGGGGCCTCTAAACAGGGGGGGGGGGGGGGGGGCAGGGACCTCGTCTGCCCTCGCAGACTAACTCTAATGGCCAGTCCAAACCTGACTGGGGTAATTAATGCTTGCATACATTAGCATTTTGATTTTGCCAGTATGAAAGAAGTATGGAAGGTTTAACATTGAAATAAATTTGTTGGAAGTATTTCTTGTCATTATAAAAATGCTTGCTTTTTCAGCCTGGAGCAGAGTATCTCAAGAAGTGGATCACTACAGTCATTTGAATGGTGCAGAAACTAGAGGTAAATTCGATTACTATTTATTTATTCTTCTATTTTATGTACATTAACCTGTTGACGACAGAGCACGTCATATTATATGTGCTAGCGCGGCTGGGTTCTTGCGCCGCCATATGTACTGTAATATTACGTTCTGACGCTTATGCACTAGCATTTTACTCCGACCGGGCGGACCATAGTGTTATAGAGGGTGCCGTTGTGAACAGATTAAATCATAGCTTAGTCATAACAAAAAGAGAGAAAAAAATTCTTTAATTAATAACTATTATCAAAGGAAAAGGTAGGGAAACCAACAAACGCCTTGTTTACATGAAGTTTGTAGATAGTTAGATCTTGATGGTAAAAGTAACTCAAATATTTACATTGATTCAGATGTTTCAAGGGCAATGGTTCGTTACTTCAGTAGCTTAGAGTTTAATGAGAGGCACAGTTGGAGGTGAGAGTAAGTAAAATGAGGAGACAAAGGAAGGTAGAGGAAAAGGGGGGGGGGGGGGAATGGGAAGGAAAGAAAGTTTGTAGGGTAGTTGTGGAAATGTGAAAGGGATGTTTGTTGTTTTGCATTGTATGTACTAATTAATGTTCAGACCGAGTATAAGGTATATTTTCTTAGCAGTAGGTAATTGAAACATACGATTATGCAGCCATGATCTGGGATCTAATTCAATTAAAAAACAAAAATACAATGAGATAGTAGTTTAGAAAAGTATAAATCATAGTTAGTTAAGGTAATATAAAAGGAGTGGATAGAGAAAACCTGCAAGGGCCTTACTAAAGTGAAGCATTGTCCTATTGAGCTCCCAAAGTTTGGTGAGCTTGCATTTTACCCCTTAACTTTACTCGCTTTATAGTGCAATGTTAGTATCAGTGATTTTGCAGAGCTCTACTATCCTTTAACATCATTCCATAAGACTGGGGCTAATGCAGAATTTTGAATTAGCATCTAGATTAGCTGAATCTGTTGCTCTATATAAACTTTGATACAAATTACTTTTTTTTTTTCATTAATTTTTCCGAGACCTCTATCAAAAATGTGTTTGTCTTGGAAACAAAGAAGCTGAGAAAGTAAAGGTGCAGGTAAAGAGTTAGTGAACAAAGACCACTTTTTCAACCCAATTATTTTATGTGTAAATGATTATGATAACTTTCGAATAGTCACAATAAACCAAATTAACTTCAGATGCAAGTTTTACTGATCATCATGCACATTTTGTTTTTTCGGTTAAAGTTCTAGTATTATTTTGAACTGCCATGATTTCAGTGATGAGTATCATGTAATATATTGAATACGTTACTTCAAAATAATGCTAGAACTTTTAACTAAACATTAAAAATGGTAACCTAATTTAAGATGTAATAGTTTGCCATTGGGTCATTGTTGAAAGATCTACACATATTTATTTACCCATTGATTGCTTAAGTTAGTATTTATTTTATTCCTTAGGTTCTGTGGCTCCTCCCTCGTATTACCAGGGGTCCCGGGAAGCAACAATGCAGCTGAAAGGTAAGTAATGGTGGCGTGGCTGCTGGTGGGCACGTACTGACTGCTTGCTTCAGATTTCAAGGCTGTGGATCTGGATCAGTACATGCAGAGAACGCACCAGAAGAGTGACCACACTGCACCCTGAGCATCATCTGCTGTGCCGCCGCTATACTGCTGCTGCATTCACATTCCAAGAGCAAACTTACCATGTCGATGAAACTTTTTTATTTTCATTTTGACCCAAGTAAAAAAAAAATGTGTATGATTTCAGGTTATTTGTGCATTTTAAACTTTTTATATATATGATATAGAATTCTTCTTTAAATTTTTTACTACTGCTGGGTCCAGTTGTAATTTTATAGAAATTTCGTGTTTTGTCCGTCACTTTTTTAAATTATATAAAATGAAATAAGAGAGCGAGAGAAAAAAAAAGGAGTAATAAAATTATTCAAGTTTGTAAAATATATGTAATTATTGAAATGTGTTTTTTATACATAATTTTTCTATAAGTCAGAGTATTTGTAATAATACTCACAGTATTCCTAAATGCATAAAGTTTAAAAATAAAGCTTAAACACAAAATAAACTTCAAAACATTTGAACTGAAATAAAATTTATATATAAAAATCACATTGTATCACATGATAAAAAAAAAATTAAAAAAAGTAGAAGGAATTTATTGCTTTGCTGTGCATCTTGCAACAGTTAATTTAATTAATTAACTTAATTGTTTTAATGCTGAAGACTGGAAAAGTACATACTTGTCTTTAAAATGTTTAACATTGAAGTACATGTAATGTAAAGTATGTACTAAAATTTTTGTAATTGGATCTGATTTTAAAATGGTAGTGCGTAAAATAACACTGCAAAGTCATAATTAATATTATTAAAAAAAAAAAAAAAATCCCATATAACTATTGTTAGCTTAGGTACTTTGAGCTGTACCTAATTATACTTAAACAGGTTAGTAAAATTGTTGTAGTAACGAACTTCCACGATTTTTTTTTTAAATTTTTTAGAAACACTTAATTTTTTTAGTAGAAAATGTCTCATAATGATACTTTATAATTTATATATAATATAGATCTTGAGGGATAATCGGGCAAATTTAGTTTTTATTGTATAATTAAGTAACCCTTTCTTTCTTAGCTGTATTTATTGCTATTATATGTAAATAAATTAATCATTTTTTTTTCTATTAACCTCTAGGCAGTCTACCATTTTCTTATTTATTGTTCATGCTATAATTTTGTAGCAGAGTTGCAAGTTGCAGACAAGAAAAGCAATATGTACCTGATTTAAAAAGTGCTGTAAATTTTATGTCTTAAAAAAGGAATTAATTGTATGATTACAAAAAAAAAATATTAATAATAAAATGGTCAAAAAAAAGTAAAGAAAAGAGAAAGAAAGAAAGAGAAAAGTGTAACAGATTTGGACCCATCTGTTCTAATAAGCTATACATTAAATGCAGAGCACATTTTAATTCTGTTAATAGCAATTTACTGATTCTATTCCGCATTTTGGAAATGCAATCTTTTGTAAACTATTATTGTATCCCTTCTACTTATTTACAAACATATTATATTGTATCTAAATAAGCCTCAGGCATTTTAATTTCTAATTTTTATCAGACTAATAATACAATTAGGCTTTATAAAAAGCCTAAATGTAGCTGATGAAGTTTTCAAGCAACCAAAAATTTTATTTGAAAAACTTTATTTTAGTAATATTACAGTATCTTCTGTTTTTTTTTTTTTTTATGATGGAGCAATGTAAATACTTTTTAATTAACAAAAAAAAATAAACAATGTCTCTGCCATAAAATAATATAGACTTTAATTTGTACATTAATATACCTAAAATAGTATTACTCTGGCCAATTTTCTTACTTTTTAAATATTAATTAAATTAATTTAAGGAAAAAAAAACATCACAGTTATGGCCAATAATAATAAACAAAAAGGATAGTTACCAGCAAGGGCGTTACCACAGTAGAAGTTCTGTGGAGAGATCAAAGTCTCATGTGGCACAGTTTTTTGTTGAAACGGACCTTATTTGATATCAAAAAACTGTGCCACGTGAGACTTCGACCTCTCCATAGAACTTCTACTGTGGTAAGGCTCTTGCTGGTATAACTCTATCCTTTTCTTTATTATTATTAATTAAATTAGAAAATTAAAACCTCTTCAGTTTGCATATATGAATGGAAAAAATAGAAAAGCCAACAATGCACGGTATTGATGTAGCCTCTTGATCTTGAAAGGACAATTAACAAGAATGTTATATTGACTAAAACTTTTCAAGGGTGTTTAAGATGTTTCTTTATTATATAAATTTATTTGTCTTGTTGGTTATTTTATTTGCACCATTGCAATTACTTTATTTTCAATACCCGATATTATAAAAAGATAAAACAATTAGATTATCCCATGAATATTACTTTATTTGAAGATCATGATACAAACAAAAAAAATTCCACTTTCTGAAGAAAAAGCTAATTATTAGAAATGAATTTGATAGAGATATAAGTTTCATTTTTTTTATGTATTTGTAGTTCTTTTTTTTTTTTTTTTTTTTTTTTTTTTTAAATTATTACAACAATTAAAATATATTAAACCTAAAAATAAATGTATGCCTATCTAAAAGTATGAGTTAACAAAGTTAGAAATAGTATATATATAGTATCACTTATAAAGAATAACACATAGATTTTAAAAATTTTGAAAGGGGGATTGAGCTGTTAATAGCCAGAAATGTTTTGCATGAGATAAAGTATTGTAACCCAGTCAGAAATTAAATGCGAGAAGCATTTACCTTCAAAGAGGTATGAACAGGGTCGGCCTGGCCAGGTCCGCTAGTCCGCGATTGCGGACCGGGCCCCCCCGGGCGCGGGCCCTTGCCGTGCCCACAACACTCCAATTACAAAAAAAAAATAAAACGAAGGAAAAAAAAACGAAGAAAAAAAAAAAAAAAAAAAAAAAAAAAAAAGGAGAAGAAGAAGAAGAAGAAAATTAAAAGGACAATTTCAGACTGATAACTTTTCTTTTTCCTTCAAAAGACGACAAGAAATTACATCCAATCTTAAATTTCTATCCGCTTTTAATTTTTAAAAAAATTGCACTCCTAGTGAACTCTAGTCTAGTGGTCAATTAGCAATTGTTTTGTTATTGTTCACCTCATTCAATTTGTCCCCCTTTATATTGGTAAAAAATAATAAATATTTTTTTTTTTTTTTTTTTGATTGAACGGCGGGGAAGAAATGTGACTTGGTGCGGCAAGTGTGTTGGTGTGGCAATACTAATTAGTAAAGATAAATTTATAATTAAATTATCGCTCCTAAATGTTTTCTAAACCAGAATATAAACACAATACTGGTGCACTGAAACGTACTCAGTCCGCTAGAAAAGAATTGGATAAGTGTGGAAATGATCCTAAACAAAGAAAGTTTAAATAAAATAGTTGATTTTATTCAATTGTATTTTTTAGCTTTTTTCTTAACACCATATTATTCTCCATTGTCTTAGCTCATTTAAAAACATTATAATGATTTTATTTGTAGTGTGCATGTCATAAAAATCTCATACAAAAGTGAAGTATTTTAAGTAAATTCCTAATTAAAAGGGGGCGTGGCCTCAAAAAATTTTTCGCCTGCGGCGCATTTTTTGGGGGCTTCGCCCCCAATCCCCCTTTGTTTGCAGGCCCTTTTGTAATCTCGCGGACCGGGCCTTTTCCTCCCAGGCCGACCCTGGGTATGAACTTAAGAAACGTTAAGAAAGCTCATCATTATTATGCTCAAATTTTTATAGAGGGTGAGCTTAGGGGGCAGTTTTTGATTCCATTTAGTGCAGTGGTGCAATAACATAAGCCACCGTTTTGAACATCTCACTCTCAAGCCTTGGTGTTTCAGCTTTCTGAGCCAATCAGCATATGGAGAGATAAACTCGCACTCTTAGGTGATCACAAGCTGTGGCCCCCTGAGCTTGCTAAAGTACATACTCTTTGTACCCTTTGCAATTATAAATGCTCCTCGCGTTTAATTGTAGAATATTTTCTCTCATGCAAGGCGTTTCTGTCAATTAACAGTTTAATTTCCCATTCCCTATTTTTTCAAATCTATCAATGTGCTATTCCATCATCTTTTTATCAATCAATTATCACAAAGTCAATTTCTTTCCTTAATATATATAATAAAATAAATCAAATGCTAGACGTAATAGACTTACTGGAATGATAATTTGCTTTATCTACATGGCCAAATCACCACTGACTAAAATAATCATTGATATGAGCAAGTAGAAAAATATTATCAGTTGCAATTTTAAAGATAGCAGAGTTTTCTGAAAATGATGCTTTAATGAGTATATGGTTAGAAGGCGCAAGGAATATTCCAATGAAAGCCTCATGAGCACCTGCAAACAAGAACAACACATAATTAGCTATTTGTTATTAATGGACACCGAAGCAATATGTTACCTTTGAGAATTACAAAGGGTTTCAACTCATGTTTTATCTTGGAGCGAACATGAGAAACATGTCGCTGAATCACAGTTGTTGCAAGGTGAAACTCGTTGCTATCTCCATCCTGCATCAAATCCCATAACTGAGAATATATCACTTTCCGCCACTCATGTTGAGACTGAGACCCACAAAATTGATCTGAAAAAAATTCAATATATTATAAAGAGTATAATGTTGAATTTAAAGGTTAGAGAATCTCATGTGACAGTGTGAATATGTACAGCTCTGGCTAAAAGTTTGACAACGACTTGTATAGGCAACCCGCAATCACACTATGTTATCGTTATGGGAAAACACTGCGGCCGCCGCTGCCCCGTTCTTAAACTTTTGGCCAGAGCTGCACAGATATATGTGTATGTAATAAGAAATACACACACAGTTCTCATACACTGACCTGGCCAATTGAAATTTAAACATATCAAAGTGCATACCTGGTGTTGGTAATGGCTGAAACAAGTCTATAAACTCAAGTTTGAATGATTCCATGGGTGAAGTATGCAATACATTATTCAAAGAAAATTCAGCCCTGCAATAATGAGACAAAATAAAATATTCTGAAGTAATGAATTAATTCTATTTAGTAAATATACCAACCTTGCATTTATTATTACTGGATAAGATTTAGTGGCAGCATATTCCATACTGCTTAGAACTTCTGTACTTTCCAAACACAGTAATTTTTTTGATATATTTCCAATTAACAGTGGCTTAATTGTGCCAAATGCATTACATGGTGTGAGAAATATGGCCAAAGCTGGTAAAGATAATAATATTTTAAAAAGTTAGCAACCTTATAGTATTACTTATGAAAGCATTTTGCAGCAATTTTCTGTTACCTTCAATGGGCAGCATATCTTCTTTCACAAAAGTGGTCAGACTTACTGCACATGGAATGAGAATGGGTTTGGTAGAAGCCTCATTGAGAATATATTGCTTGTAAAATTTAAATGCATCTGAAATAGTACAGAACACATTACAACCTTTCTTTTGAGAGGTAAAATGCAAAATTTTGAGGGACAAACCTTCAGGAAAATTAGGTCTTGCCTCCTCCTCAACATCAGTGGCAACTACTGCTTTTGGAAATATTTTGGTTAGCTTGTGTAATGTTATTAGTTTTTTTTCCAGCATCACCAAAGCTTCTGGTTTATGAAACATCCCTTCAGTTACCATCAGCTGACATACGCTTTTCTTCTGGGCTTTCAACACTTCTTTTACCTGCACAAGCAGACAAATTGTTAATAGCAAAGTTTCAACTGTGCAGGGATTAGAGAACCTGTTTATAACGATGGAATGGATAACAAATTATGATCAGTCTGTTGAAGTGAACAAAAATAGATTTATTTATTTATTTTAATTAGACTTCTAATAACACTTATTTTAATGTAAGGCATTTTCATTACTTTCTATGAAAATAATTGTCTCATTACTTTCATTCTAAATATTATTTTTGAAAGGGACAGGATTACTGAAAGTAAAATATTTTTTACAAATCCATGTTGTTGCGAACAAAATATGTCTATCTCATTTTTTGTCATGCGAAGCATAATGTGTAACTTGAGTGCCATCTATGTTCATGAACGAGATAGACATTTTGCTTACCGTGACAAAAAAACGAGATAGATATTTTGTTCGCAACAACATCGATATATGATTATAAATTACTCAAATTAATTAGCTGTCTCTTTAAGAAACATGACATCCAAACAAAAATTTCATACCTTTGTGTCAGACAGGCATAATAACAACGTCATGTAACTGTGGGCTCTGTTTTGGACATCATCTTCTGAGCTTTTCTTTGTGAGAGTTTGCAACAATCTTTCCATCTCTGACAAAAAAATAAATAAATAAATAAAAGGCATTAATATGGTTAGGTTTAAGAGTGCATGAGCTAGATATATCTTAGTCAGACCTGAATTTTGCCCTGTGAAAATTCTATGCTTCCGCGTCAAAATAGAGAATGCGCACTTTCCACCAGCGTGGCGAGTGGAGGATCTGCAATGTTAAGTTAATGGCCGCTAGTCCGCTCACTGTGCTGCGTGGAAACTGCAGATCCTCCACTCGCCTCGCTGGTGGAAAGTGCACATTCTCTATTTTGACGCGGAAGCATCGAATTGTATTTTGTTTTTAAATGAAGATGATTATTTAAAAGTTCATAAATACATATTGATGATTACCCATCGAAGTGAGCAAACTATATTTTTAAAAAATTTGTTAAAAATGACCAATCTACACTTTACAAATTTCCAAGTTCTCCCATCTAGTTCTGCTCTTAATACGCATAGAAGCGACAAACATAGATCGTTCATTTTGAGTGATATTTGTAAAGTGTAAAGATGTGTAAACATCGATATGCAAAATCATGGAAAATAAAGCATGACGTACTGGTTAGGTTAATAACATAAATGAAAATGATGGAGGAAACCAAGCCAGCCTTGCTATAGATAAGAGAGTTTGGTTAAAATCTTAATAGCACAAAAATGTAAAAAAAAAAAAAAAAAAAAAGTTTTATTTTGGTAAATTTGGGACTAAACTCCAAGAGAAAATGGGAATGGGGGATGTGTGTATAGCTTCATCACTCCTTACAGACTCAGAGAGAAACTATATATGAATAATCTTATACTCATGGTTTCTCTACGAGACTGTAAGAACTGAAGAAGGCACTTGCAGATACTCCGTTTTTCTTTTGGAATTTATATAATGCCAAAAGCTATCCCATTTTTATATTTTTATTATTATTATTTTTATTTTTTTTTTTGTGCTAGCAAGATTTTCACCAAACTATGCGGGACTCTCTTCACAATGGCAGGCCTTTGCTAGTTTCCTTTTCCTTTTCCTTTTTTTTTTTTTATTATTATTATTTTTTACCTACATACAATTTAAAATTACCTTCTAAGAACTCCCTTGCATCAAATAATTTCATGATTTTGTGACAAAGTGATAAAACTTGGTGTCCAGTTGCAGCATTTATTTCAGCATTAAGTTTATTTAAATTTTCTGTTACATTAGCCAGCATTTCCTGTAAAAATAAGGTTTGCTATTAAAAATGTTCATACTTTTTTATTTACTAAAAAAAAATAATAATAATAAATAAAAAAAGATAAATAAAAAAATTAGGGAAAAAACTTGTAAATACTTTTTACTATATATAATATACCTATGTATTTTTTAAAGGCGTATAACACTTTGAACACAAAGCATGTCTAATATCCTAACATACCTAAATATCAATCTTGATTTGGCCGGAGTCATTGATTTCTTATTTATTTTTAATTTACATTATGGCAGCTGCGGGTATATGATGTCACAGCTCGCCTGTTTCCGCACACATGGACAAGTGAGCTGTAACGTCATAATCCTGCAGCTGTCATTATGTAAATGGAAAATAAATTAGAATTCAATGTCTCCGGCCAAATCAACATTGATATTTGGGTATGTTTGTATATTAGACATGTTTTTTAATAATAGTAACCATGAAGAAGCATTTTTCATACATTTATTTACTCTTTGTAATTTAATTCACCAAATGTTATTTCAGCTAGAGGCAACACTATAGCTCGACCACACTATAAGATAAATATATAAAGTAATTAGTAGAATGATATCCTGTAGCATTGATACATATAGACATATCAAACCATGGTTGCAATTGTGTATGAAAAAATAAAGATTTCACCTTTGGCCTTGAGATATTAGGGTCCCTTGTTGCTACAGCTTGCTTCATGATCTCTAAAGTGCACTCAAATTTTACATGAGAAATTTTGCTCTGCTTTTTCTGATTTTCCAGTAGCTGTGGCATTAGCAGAGAAAGAACTTCAGTCTCCAGCTTTGCATCACCTGAATGGTGTATGAAGTTCACCAAGAAGGGAGAAAATGTAACGTCTGCCAAAGTACATTCTGCTAGAAGTCTATATTTAAAATAAAAACAAATAATAATAACAAAGTAAATCAATAAAAAGTAAAAGTAGACTAAATATATATATATATATACTAAATTCTATAAAGTGTTCTAATTTATTAAAACTATTATTTTCTTTTGCTTGGTAAATTAATTTTAGGACTTTTCAGTTCCTGTACCTTGTACAAAATAAATGCTGTTTGTGAACCCTATTCTCTGCTCCTAAAACGTTGATCAACTTTGGTTATTCAAATGAAATGCACACTTTTTGGTGTTAGAAAACAGGGTTTATGAAGGGGTGTTGTTTGCAAACCCTGTTTTCATGCACCAAAAAATGTGCATTCTATTTGAATAACTAAAGGTGATCATCATTTTAGGAGCAGAAAACAGGGTTGTTATATGGCTGCAGTGGCAAAATTTGCAAATATTATTATTATTTTTTTTTTTACGACTTAAAAATTTACTAAACAGATTAAGTGTAAAATAGTACATACAGATTTTGTTAATTAGTATTACCTTGGAACTATTTCTATTTCTTCCTCTGACTCTTTAAGCATGAAATCTTTGGTTATACAAAACAATGCTTTGATGAATGTTGCTTTCACTTTAACAGTTGCAGTTTTGCTTTTGATTTGATGATGTAATGACATTGCATATTGGAGAAGACTGCAACTAGAAATACCTTAGGAAGAGGAAAAAAAAAGTGCATTTAGATTAAGTAAAAGCAAGGCATACTTGTGAAGAATTGTGACAGTAAAAAAAATAATAAGACAATAGCATTGTCAACGAATTAATAGATTTTTTTCACACTGCAATATTTATGAAATAATTATAACAATTTACTCGTATTACAGTAAATGTGAATCAATTTTACCTTTGTACTTATAGATGGATGTTAACAGTTTGATTTTCTTGAGGCGAGTGTGGGTTCCATCACACATTTGCGGGGCTACGTCAGTATCTGATATGTTTTTCACTCTATCAGGATGCCTTGCAAGAAAATCTTCTAGCCAACCAATAAATATAAGACGTGAGGCAACAGGCAAGCCAGGGTTACTGCAGCATTGTGTTAAATGATCAACAATACTTTGACGATAAGCATCATCCTTGAAGTGTTCTGAGGTTCCATACTGACTCTATAAGTTAAACAGACTTTCTGAGGAGAAAAACAAATGTTTCCAAGCTTATGATTAAATTTTGTTTGCTCACGTTTCAGCAAATTAAAAATTTAATTTACCCCTCCTCCCCTTTGAGAGGGGTGTAGGTGAATTGAAAATACATGTACATATTTATAAGCTCACCTCCAAGTTTAAAACAAGTTGGTAGGCAGTAAGGCTGTGTGTAGAGAGATATTGCTGCAAGATGGGTTGCAGCATGTGAACACTTGCGAGACTAGGAGTGGGTGGTGTCTCATTGAGAGTTTGCATCAGTGTTGCCATTCTGGCTGCTACATGTACACACGCTGATGTGCTGAGCATGGGCAACTGACCCAGGGCAAAACCAACCATCTGCTCCAGTTCAGAGGATGATAGGCTACTAGGGGAGATGCGCCGTGCAGTGCCTTCAAGTAGACTCTCAGGAACTCTAAGCCTGTAAATCATTTAACATGTAGTTTTTAGCTAAATCCTCTAGCTGAACTTCTTAACATCAATTTAAGGAAATAAATACAAATAAATAAATAAATTTTTGGAAAAATAAACACTGTGATGTTATAGCTGAGTGAAGATCTTGATAATTTAAGGAACAAGTTACAAAAATATTTACATTAACTGGTGAGACTTGTTAAGGGCAACATCCTCTTCTTCAGTTGCTTAGTGAGTTTTTTTTCTTCCTTTGATTATAGGCCTATACCCAAACCAAAATATTTTCAATTTTTATTAAGAAAATCATTAAAATTGAACAGAATAAAAATTAATTACAAATAAAGAAAAGATACTCTTAAAATATAAATAAAACAGCCGTATCGTAGAGACCCAGTAGTTGGCATGCTAACGGCTTTTTACGGGTTATTTAAATGGAAAAGGCTGAGTCCCAATTGTTGGCACTTAGAGAAATATTAAGTTGTGAGTATTTTTGATGCCACCATCGAGTCCAATCGTATACCCTGGGTATCCAAATTTTCAAGTTTCAAGTCTCTAACTTTATTGCTTGAGGAGATATTAATTTTTTAAAGTTTTCATCAACCCATCTGCCAACAATTGGGACCTGCCAAGAACTGGGTCTGGACCATAGTATTCATTGGATATTAGATAGATTGATACCTCATTCTTAGCAAATTATTATTATATTTTTCTTTTCTATCCTTAGTTTTCTACATTATAATCTTGCAGATTATTACAAATTATTAAGTTACATTTGCCACTATTATTGATGTGTTGATACAACTTACTGTGGAATGTCTGGTGAGAAGGAGAAGTTATCTCTGGAATGACACATGAGAACAGAGAGAAGTTCCAGGTATGCCTGGTGAGCAGTGCTCGTCTCAAACACTGTTGCTGTGTACACCACATCCAAACATTCATGGAGAATGCCCTGCGTAAAGACAATAACTCAAGTTTTTTTTTTAAAACAAAGTTAAATGATAATAAATAATAAAAGAGGATAGACTTACTGGAATACACAGTTCTATTTCCATAAGACAGTTAGCAGCCATAGAGCGTAAGTAAATGCTTTTTGGAATGTTTGTTTGGCACACAATTGTCAGTAAATACTCACAGTGAGTAACTAAATAGCTGCTGTCCATTTTGCCATCCTTAAAACATAAGAAGTATTAACATGCAGTAGAAATTAAAGGAATTTCATCATAACTACTACTCCCTTCAGAAGGTTGAATTATTATATCAGTTACTTAACTTCCACTGTATAAAATGCAATTCTGACTCTCTTGTGTGTATTTAGCACATTATAAAATGCAGAAAACACCATAACTTAAATATTTATTCAAACAACAACTTACACTTTGGAAACTTGCCAAGAGAATTGTTGTCAATGAAACCAAGCTTTGACCTTGTAGAACTGTATTGCTTTCATTCATCGGGCTCTTCAGAAGTGACTGAAATAAAAATAAATTTAAATTTTTCATTTCTTACCGGTGCCATGCACCTGTTATTTGCAGGCTATGTTCAGTACCGTAATTACATACTGCACTTCTTTGTATGTATCCTCTTAATACTTAATAATAGATGCTAATAACCAAACAAGTTTTAAGCTAGTAAAACATCTATAATATTGTAATTAGGGAAGAGAAACCATTTTGGTTTGATAACATTTATGGAAAAGAAAGAGTGCTGCCAGCATTGCGTATTTTATCCAAGTCTGAATGGACTGATGCAAACACAAGATTTTTACCAAAAGCTATCCAAATTAGTTATTATCTCTGTGCTAGCAACATTTATGCCAAACTGTACTTTCGACTTCGCTATATTGTAAGGCCCCTGCTGGCTTCTTCTATATATCCTTTTCTTTTAAATTTATAAGGCCTAATTGCAATGATTTATTTTCTTATTTATCTCATTTTAAATAAAAATGTGCCAGTATTTAAATACGTAATATGTTTGATGCTAAAAAATGAAAAATAAATTTTATTAGGAAATAGAAGGCAAGATTAGAGTTCGTTGAATGAAAAATGAATAAAACACCCATATTTTTTGATTTTATATAACTAATTGGGACTATATAAAAAATGTTTTAGCATACACAAATGCTTATATTATATCTACTGTATACATATATAATTTAAATACACATTATGTGCGAATAAAATACAATCTGCATCTCACCCTCTCACAACACCTCAACCGCAATGTTTTTTTCCTCATTTTTATATCTATCGCAAAGTCGATTCATAACTCTTTTTTTTTTCATTCATAATTCACATATAAATTAAGTAAAAAATGAATAAGCAAACTTGATGTACAAGCTGAAAAGGACACTCGCCTATATATGTATATAAATATATCATTGACAGTGATGGATATACATTATATTATAATATATATTAGTTGAAAGTTATAGATATTTTATGCCTGCCAAGGAAGTTCAGGGGGAGCTCGCTAGCAGCTGTGACGTCACTTGTTCCGGAAAATGCAATGTTAACCTTATGGGCAAAACGATTCACGTGACGTCACAACACCCTATAGTGAGCCTACCCTGAAGGAACTTATGTCAAGTCAAACCTGAATCAATACATCTATAGATATATATTGTAGATTAATGGTTTACGTACTCTGAATGCAGTTATAGTAAGCTTGACTGCATCAGCATTGCTCAGCAAATAATCATATTCTTCTTCGATAAAGATCAGAATATCCAGTTTGGTAGCACTAGTAGTTTTATCGCTCAAGAGTAGCTGTAAAAATCAATTAACAAATTCAAAATATGAACCTTTATTTCCAGTCTCTTACAATCAAAATGCAATAACAAAATTACACTTATTTTTTATATAGGTTACATAATGGATTTGTCAGTTAATTTAACATATTAATAAGTATAAATGCATATATTACTGTAATTAAACAAAATTCCTGTTTATGATTTTTATCTATACATTTGTACATTCATACAGTATGCATATGTATATACAAAACAAAATATATTAGTTTTGATATGACAGACATAAAAAGACTGGAGGTACGATGATGATACACATATATCATATGTAATGTACAGCTCTGGCCAAAAGTTCCCGAACAATTTGCATAGGCAACCCGCAACCACTCAATGTTATCTTTATGAGAAAACGCTGCGGCCGCCGCTGCCCCGTTTGGGAACTTTTGGCCAGAGCTGTACTGTCATTGCAATAAAAAATGAAATTCTATTGGCATATGGGAATAACATGTATGTATTTAGATAGAGTTTTGCGTCAACTGAAATCTCCATCTGATTGCATTGAATGGCCATAAGCCAATACAATTTCATTTTTTAGTGCAATGACTGTACATATAGTATGTATGCAATATGATTCATAGTGGACTTACAGAAAAACGTTTAGTGTGTTGGGGGTAGCTTTTCATAGATACAGGTTAGGGGAGCATGATAAACTCATCTACATATAGTGAAAGTAGTGAATACAGTACATATATTACATTAAATCATAGTAAAATCATATCCCTATAGTCCCTATACTGTGCATTAAATAATAAAAGCATAATAAGATCTAAAATATAAATGTCATATTATGTATGTATGTATGTACATACAGTCCAAGAATTAAGTGCATACATTATTACATGCATGTAAGATTCTTGCTAACCTTTAGTGAAGTCTTCAATAAATCCAAACCTTGCTCAAATTTCAAATATCCCAAACCAATGTTCTCTAATTTTCCTTTTATTATTAATTCCATTATAATTTAATTATTATTCTAATTTTAATATAAAATGAAGAAAATTATGTATCATTTTAAACAAGTGTCAGCTTTGTTTACGTTTGTAATGGTTACGCCTATTTTACGCCCACTTCTGCAATTTCGATCTTCAACTTTGTTTACAAGTGAAAATTAACGAAATGAAAAATACAATACGCGCAGAAAACGTTTTTTAGCTAAGTTTTGCTAATTTGCGCATGTTTTATAAGATATAATGAAACTTTACGCAAAAATTCTATCTATTTGTCAAATGCAGCTGTTGCTTCTTCCTTCGATTCGATATTTTTCGTTTTCGATAATCTTTTGAGAAGACTTCTGGAAGAAATATCACAAAGTAGATGTGTGGAGATGTGATAGAGTTTTAGTCGTGTTCAATAGAACTTTGAACTTGGTGTCCCCGGTGGTTATGCCAAGATAAGTGAAAGATAATTTGCTTTGTGTATTTAGTTGTATCATCGTCAGATTATCTAAGGTAAGATCACAAGTATTTTAATTTGCCTTGGCTACCCTTCCGCACCCAAAACGCCCACACCTTTTTTTTCCCTTCCCTCCCTGTCATTTTCAGTACTTACATACGTGTTTACGTGTAGTTTTATATGTATAATATGTACTAGAATATATGTTTTTAAATGCAACCTCTGACATTATAATTCTGTTATGCGTATATTTATTTATAAGTTTATGTAATAATATGATAGTAGAATGTGCGACATTATCGCATATGTACATATGTACATGCATGTAACATACACGCGCATGCATATATCATGCATTTTATGCAGCATATCCATACCTACTGCAAGCAACAGAATAAGTTATACATACATAGAAAACATTGGATATATTATTATGGAAAATCGTATACATAAATGTTGCAAATATCCACAAAAGATAACACAAGTCAAGGTATAAAAAAGAGCGAGTGCCCGTGCGGCGGTGGTGGCAGAAAAATGTGCAGGGACGTGTTTGTAAAGTCTTTAAATATAAACTTAAAATAAAAATACAAAGGTTGTACCAAAATCAAACGTTTTAATCATCAAATTAGAGCTCCAAATTTGACATTTTGGAAAATTTAAACAAAATTAAAATCGGTCCATTATAGTTATAAATATGCAAAAAATGAGAATCTCTTGTCATTTTTCCATGAGAGAGAGAGAGAGAGAGAGAGAGAGAGAGAGAGAGAGAGAGAGAGAGAGAGAGAGAGAGAGAGAGAGAGAGAGAGAGAGAGAGAGAGAGAAGTTGAAGAAGATGATGATAAATCATTACTGTTGACTGGATGCTACCACAACTTAAAAACCTTTCAACTGGGAACCATGGCAAATCCAGACGAACCTGATCTAGCTCGCGCCACACATTGCGGAGAGTCTGCAGAGTGATTGTGATGCTCTGCTTTGGCTCTTGGATGTTACTGACTGGTGTCTTGAAGACTCTGACTTTGACGTATCCCCAGAGAAGAAAGTGTGGGAGTGTCAGATCAGGAGACCGAGGAGCCCATTCCATCGGTTAATCATGACCAAGCCATCTTCCTGGAAACACCTGATTTAGCATATGACTCTAACAAAATGTGCCCATTACAGTGGCATGCTGAAGCAGGTGCTTCCAGGAAGATGGCTTGCTTGTGATGAACTGATGCACAGGCTCCTTGGTCTCCCGACCTGACACCCCCACACTTGTTTCTCTGGAGGAATATATGTTACATTCTTCAAGCTCCAGTGCAGGATGTCCAAGACCTGACGCAACGCATCACCATCACAATAAGGCATCACTCCTCAGACTCTCTGCAACATGTGGTGCGAGCTAGACGTTTGTCTAGATGTTTGTCTTGCTACCAATCGGTTCCCAGTTGAGAGGGTTTAAAGTTTTGATAGCATCCATTCAACAGTGCTGACTTGTGAGTCATCTTCTACTACATACTACCTTTTTTTTTTTTCTTCCTTCCTTCCTTCCTTTTTTTTTTTTTTTTTTTTTTTTTTTTCCTTCTTATGGAAAAATGACACATTCTCATTTTTTGCATTTCTTCATATAAAAAGATAACTACTCAACCGATTTTAATTTTGTTTATACTCTTAAAAATGTCACATTTAAAGCTTTAATTTGATAAGTAAACCCCCCCCCCTTTTTTTACAACCTTTTTGTTTTTACATTTCTCAAAGACTCTACAAAACAAACACCATGTACATTGAAATGTTGCCTTTTATTTCCTTTGTAACGTATTCTGAAGCTCTCAGTAAGTAGTACATATGTATGGACTACTACTTCACTATGTATTGCATACATATGATATGTACTTATGCATAAAAATACATATTATGTATGATACATTATACTGTACATATTGTATATGTATATGTATGTATATATATATATATATATATATATAATATACCGATATATTTACCGATGCATGGTACATTATGGTTCACTATGCATGGGTGCTCCTATATATCTCAATGCATGCCGCATGTACAACACCCACATAATATGGCTATTTAATCATCGTTTGTATATGTATCATATATATCATTATCATATACTGCATATACATATGTACAGCTCTGGCCTAAAATTTGAGAACGATGTGAAATGCAACCCGCAACACAAATCATGTATACAAGCAAATTTCCTTTTTCCTGACTAGATCACTATAGCGATTACGATTATTTATCACGGCAGCAAGCAAGCAAAAACATGATAACAAAAATAGACACAATAGATAGCCAAACTTATAGGAGAAGGCGAGGGGAAAGATTCACATACTATCGATATAGTCAGGAAAAAAGGAACCTGCATTGATGACTCATCTGTTTTGCCTGATCACTTTCATATCGTTCTTAAACTTTTGCCCAGAGCTGTACATATATATATACACATATATATATATATATACATATATATATATATATATATATATCTGTACATATGTAACAAACATTTTACATTCATAATTATAATTCTGAATTTAAAATAAATAATTAGATTATAATATATATATACATACACACACTGTTTATGTATTATATTACTAAAAGTATGGCTGAGACCCCGAGTTGCATGTTGGCAGATCTCAATTGTTGGCATATGTGCTAAACAAAAAATGTTATCTCCTCAACTAATAAAGCTATATATGGAGATTTGAGACTTAAAATTTTGGATATTCAGTAGGATTGGACTGGCATAACAAATACTCTAAAACCCTTAACTCAATATTTTTCAAAGTGCTAATAATTGGGATCCAATCTTCTCAATTTAATATTGGTACGTGCATTAGGTGTAGAGTACATGTATTAAAATTAGCTAAAATACCGTTAAATAATTGACAAAATTAAAGTAAAGATAATTGACTGTAGTAAAGAAACAACTGATATGAGGCGGATTGTAAGCAATTTCGTTCATATCCGCTTCCATTTCTACAAACTGCAAGAACAATAAAACTGCAGTAGATGTCAGAAAAGTTGTTTCTTTATTAGTCAATATCAATACTAAAAATGGTTTGATTCATAAATGCGGTATATATAATCGAATTTTTCCAATGAGGGTGACAAGTTTATTTGTTTAATCTTATTATTACTTATTTTTATATCAATATTTATTGGTATGTCATTTGTATTTTTTTATTTTTTTTTTATTGGCCTGCTGGACTTCTAACAGACTAGTACAATTACATAACGTACTGGGTGCGATCAAAGGGCATAAGTCGCTTCTGAACGTAATGCAAAAATCGGTTGACCTGTGCCCTTTTATTTAACCACCACCAGTACAATGAAATAAGTCAATCGGGCATGTTGAATGTCCATGATAAGAGGCCTCACTTGGTCCAAAATGAACAAAGATGAGATCCACTTAGCATGTCCTGATGTGGACAAGGAGAATATCCCCCTTGTCTAGCTTAAATGTCCTTCTGGATAACACTGAACAAGGCCTTGTCCAGTATTACCTAGGTATTCAGTTGGTTGGCATTTGCATTTACAAGTGTTTTCTTTCAAAAAGCTTTGGTTATAAAATAAAATGTCATTGTATATGGTAGAGACGCCACTGTTCGGTCACTTAAGGACTTTATATGTCGCCTACTCTACAGCAAAATCAATTTCCTGTACAATTTATGCAATCATTCGTTAAACTCAGATATATTTATGTATATTAAAAAAAAAAAAAAAGAAAAAAAAATGTTTCAAGCATTCAATTGTTTGAAATTAGGGACAGTACCTTTCAATCATAATAAGACTAATAAGTTGAATACATATAAATGGTAGTTTTTTTTTAAGGTGTTTTTATTTGCTTATTTTGAGAAAGTTATTCTGCACCTAGGCCTAAAATATTTAAATAAGAAATACTTGACACACTTTTACGTGTTAACAGAATAATAGAAAAATAAAATCATCACTGATTACTTCCATTATTTGATTAAAATAATTCTTAAGCATGTAAATTAATTTGTATACAAAAAATTAAATTTGTTGAAAATATACAAGCATTTTTACAGCATCATAGTCACAGCTTATAATTATTGCAATTTTTTTCTTTTAAAATATCCTAACTATAGTTATCATTGATTTCTTTCGTGAAAAATAAGTGTGCATGCAGTATTATATAATGTATAAATTAAGTGATTTCTGCAATTATTATTCTTTTAATATTTTTAAATACTGTATAATGATTTTGGACATTTCAAAGGAAACTAATTGTTTCACCTTGCACTTTTATTATTATTATTTTACAGTTTTAATAAGTATAAAGGAAAAAGAAAAATAAACAACCTGAATACCATGCCATATATGTTTACGAATTGTATAATTTTTTGATAAATCATATTGCATGTTTCGTATGTAAATCAAACTGAATACCATTTATGTTTCCGAATTGTATAATTTTTTGACGTTCTGTATTATACTAATTAAGTATACGGTACTGTACCGCAGATAAAAATCAGGAGCGTAAAATACTGAAACACGATGGATACAGTACTGAAAATAACAATAATTATATAATTTGTACAAGATATTTGACTCAACGCTTCTGTAAGTTTTTTTTTTTTTTTTTTTTTTTTAAATAATATATTATGTAGGTTTTGCATACCAAACATATTATACCATCAGTAAAAAATAAACAAATATATTAATTATCTAAAATAAAATAATCTAGGAAAAAAAAAAAAAAAAAACGCGATCTTTTATGAAAATAATCCATTAAAATATTGATTGAACAGTACATAACTTATCTTTGGGTGAAATCAAATTTAACTGAAACGTCAGGTACAAAAATAATAAAAATATTATACATGAAAAGACTCGATTTAATATAATGAAAGAAACGAAAAAATATAATATATATATATAGTAATGAAAAAATTAATGTGTATATATATATATATATATATATATAATATATAATTAATATATATATATAATATATATATATATATATATATATGTATGTATGTACGTATGTATGTATGTATGTATGTATCATTCAGGGTCGGATTGGGACGAAAAGGCGCACTCCGGGATTCACCCAAAGGGGCGCCAACACCCAGATGGGGGGTCTGGGGGGCGTAGCCCCCCAGAAGGGGGTCAAGGGGGCGAAGCCCCTTGCGGGGGGTTAAGGGGGGCAGAGCCCCCTTACCGCCGGAGGCGAAAAATTTTTGCAGTCTTCTTTTATTTTTGACTATTTTTTTAATTAAAATTTGATAGTAAAATGTAATGACATGTCTTTGAATTTGAATTTGATGAACATTTTATTTTAAAATTTCTTAAAAGATCATGTATATTATAAATTATAAGATAAGTAAATTGTTTTTTAAAAAAAAATAGTTTTTAACGTACATTAAAATTTGTTGAGGTATTTAAGTAAAATCTTCCGTAAATTTGCGTTCAAAGTCATTGGGCTACGACCCCTTCAACATGTAAAACATACAAAACTTCAAGCTCCCCGTGTGCAAAATTTTCTTGAACAAGTTCTAAACAAAAATACTAGCTGTTCTATAGATCAAGTTTTAATGAATTTGAATTTTAAAACGATTTTAACGAGAACTTACGAAGAAAAAAATTATTAAAAATTGTAATTTCAAATTAATGGGTCAATTTGCAATATTTTTTTTCTCACCAAATTCGATCTAGAAAAAAATGAAAAAACATTTTTTAATTAAAAGTCAACACGAAGAACAAGGTAGTAATTTTTTTTAACCACTGAAAAAATTTAAAGTGGTGCAAATATAGACTCATTAGAATCGGGCGGTACGTTTTGCTTTGGCGGTACTTTGACGCTCTGTTGTGACGAGATTTTTTGAGAAAGTTTTTTTTTTTTCTTTTTATGTACAGCACCCTGAACTCAATTAAAAATCACAATAAAACCAATTTTGCACTCCTACCCTAAAGTGGTACCTTACGCAGTTTGGACGCCCCTGCATTTCTCAACTAGATTTAATTTTTATCATTGCGTTCTTACACACTTTAATTTTTTTTTTTTAAATCTCCTAATTTTGTTGCGATTAATTGTTCTCATTGGATATTTTTTTCTTGCGCAAAATGGTAACAGCTCAAATTCTTAGTTTTGTTTGTAGCTCAGTAATTGTCTCTACTAAAAATTATTTAAGATTGCTATTAGCTATATGCCTGGAGTGTTCAACACTTTTTTTTAAAAAAGGGTCGATCCGATCACCAATCCAATCAAATGATCGGAAAAATATTGATTAATTCATTCAACAGTGTAGTGTTGGGCGCCCCCTTTGCCGTAGTAACTCACGCGAAGAAAAAAAGTTTCTCAATCGAAAATTGCAAATTTAACAACAGTTTGAGATTTTATTTGTTTATACTTTATAGACACCCCATACTTGAAAATTAAATATAAAAGTAGAAAATAAAAATGTTTCCAGAGCACTGCATTTTCACGTCTCAAAAATAACATTTGGTTTAAATTCAAGAATAATTTTCAAAAAAAAAAAAAAAAAAAAAAATCTTGACTACAATCATAGAGGATTGATGATAGGGGGCATTTCGCACACAGTAAAGAAAAAAAAAAGACTCTCACTCACTCGCTCTCTTTTTCTTTTTTTTTTTTTTTTCGTGATTTGAAAAGATTCCATGTATTTTTAGTATTTAGTACAGAAAAAGACAGTGACTCTATTAAGAGCATAATTTAATATTATTATTATTGGAATAAGATATTGTTGCCTTTCAACTTTTTAAGTGTACTCTGAACTCTTTTTTTTTTTTTTTTTTCAATAACGCCCCTTCGGGGCGCAGGGGGGCGCCAGCTCGGGGGGGCGCACTCCGGGATCCCGGAGTAGCTCTTATGGCCAATCCGACCCTGGTATCATTTGTGATAAAACAATCACTCATCTTTCTTTTTTTTTATATTATTTGCAATATGATATTGCTTCGACACGAGCGTATAGCTCTCTGAAGCGGACTAACAGAATAGACCTCATAATTTTATGTACTATGTTTATATGAGTTAAATAAAATAAAAAAGACATATATATTTTTTATTCGTAATGATTTGAATTGAATTCGCTGATTTTATGAGGCGTTTCTTTTCGTTAATTTAATTTATTAATCAAAACGAGCGGCATTTTAATTTTAAAACAGTTAAGATAAAGAAGACCATATAGAGTTATAAATAAAGTATTATTGCATAATCTTATATTAAAACCACAAAACTCATTTTGTGATAACAAAAGCCACACAATACAGTGCTCTTACTGTATTTGAAATAACGTCAAGAAAATTTGTACAAAAACATAGCTAAAAAGTGTATGTTAATAATAAAATATGCATATATATACGGACAAAAATAAATAAATACGTAATAATTATGCTAGCTCATTTTCAGCACATATTGTTCAAAACAGCATAATTAATGCCATACTGCATAACTATGCTACAGAGCATAAATATTATGCTGTACTGCAAAATTATTTACATTTTTCTAATTTAGTCTTACTTAATTAAATGACATAAATACAGCATAAATTACGTAATTTATTTTTTCCGTTTAGATTTTTTTTTTTTTTTTTTTGCATGATATAAAGAGACAGGGCTATAAGCCCCATCAGGCCCATCACTGAACCAAACAAAAAGTCACCATGAAAACAAAACATTCTTATTACACATGCATATTTATATAACTTATTAAGTACGTAAAATTAACACTTAAAAATTTTATTACGTAAAAATATAGTGTTGAAACAAAAAATTAAAAGGAAAAATGTAGATTCACTTTTATAAATTTAAATTTATATTTTTATTTAATTATCATTATTATATTATTGTTGTGGTTTTACTTCGAATCTTGGTTCGATTCACTTTTATAAATTTAAATTTATATTTTTATTTAATTATCATTATTATATTATTGTTGTGGTTTTACTTCGAATCTTTGGTTCTTTTGGTTCGAATCTTTTTATCAAGATTGTTCCATAATTTTATTTTATCCCTTTAGCAAAAGTTTCAATTTAATATTGGTATAGCTTAAAGGTAAAACTTATGGGATCTAGTATTACGTGAGTGAACATGAGTACTTCTTAAAGTTAATATTAATTTTAAAGAATTCTTAACTTTTTTTGTGTGAATTTTTTTATAAAATTATTAAATCTTTAAGAAAGGGGGGGGGGGGGGGAAAGTACATTAACAAACAAAAAATACATATTATCTGAAAATTGTGATAAAAGTTCACAAGTGTGTGTTGGTATATATATATACATATATAATATATATACACCAATATCCATGAATTGTGTGTGTGTTACACACATACAGTGCATACACACACAATTGATGACTTTTTGATAGTTCACAAAAAAAAAAATCAAAATTCAAAATTTATTTATATCTCTCTTTCCTTCAATCGTATACAATATACATCGTATGTCATTAACAGACAGAACAAAAGTCAAAACACTTACATATATACTATAATGCACAATTTGGTGCTATACTTTTACATTCATATTTATATTAGTATTAAAATCAATAAAAACATAGCTGTGGGCTCACTCTAGGGCCCTGACTTTGTCAACATTTTTATTTTTTATTTATTATACAGTACATTATCATTTAAAGATAATAAACTTCTTGTAAGTTGTAAAATGAATTATTTAATATGAACAATTTCAATTTCTTTTTAAAAACATTGAAATCACTAATTAGTCTTATCTCATCTCTAATGGTAATTTATTATTTATGTTTAAACAAATCCAAAACGGACGGTTTTTATACAATTCAGTTCTACTGTTTAAATTTATTATGAAGTGACTGTGTCTCTATATAATAATATTTAATATTGCTAACATAATAATACTACATGCAGCAACATTGCTTCTGGATCACCTTGAGTTTTACATCATAATTTCTCTATATACGAGTGTGTCAGAAGTTAATTATATTTCCTGATGCTGCTAGGAAGCGCTCTGTTCTTACATCTTACATAAAAATATACATGCCTCTTCTCTTCAGTGAAGCTGAAAATTATGAAATAACATACTATGCATTATCTATATAACAGGTGACAGGTGTGTCGTGGATCTCCAAGGATCTCCTTATAATTCCATCAATTTGTTTATCAAATGCCAAATTTCGAAATTCAAATCTGACTTTTATTATCATTATATTGTCAAGAGAGAGAAATAGCTTCGTTTTAATTGCAGTTTAGTGTAGCTTATATGCGTTAAATTCACAAAAGAAGATTCATAAGCAAATATCAACTTTCACTTTTGCAAAATATGAATCACTAACATAAAATGTGGAGTTGAGCGTTGAGCTGCATAATAAGTCATTTGCCCTTGATTTTTTAGCACGCAATGGGATATTTTGAAAATCGTATTACCGATTAATTTATTAAACAATTATTATAATAATTTAATGAGGAAGTTTCCTTAAAGTTAGAACCTGTTTTGAGATTCTATTGAAGTCAATATTTGCCTTTATTAATTACATTTCGGCAGTAATTAATTCACCTCTAAAAAGTGCCCACCATGCCCCCCTAGAAGACCCTTTCGTCATTTTTGCGCTCATCGTCTTCTGCAAATTTCGCGCGTTAAAATTATAATATATAATAATATAATAATAATTATAATAAAATTATAATATATATAAATATATTCTTGTTATACAATTTGAGTATTGTATTATATATACGTATGTGTATAGTGCGCACTGTAGATACTACAATAGCTTATAATATTATATTTCATCCACTACCTATTTGCTATAAAGTTGTTACTTTTTTATGTTATACTTTTGCCGCTTTACATCTAACATCCAATCTAAAGTTGCATGCGTAGTTGATTGCTAAGATTATGTAGCTATATTGTGTTGACCCAAGGTGGTGTGTGTGTGGGGTTGGTGTGCAGGTGGCTGTCTCAGTGGTGACCTGCCTGGCTTGACCATTATGCCTCGCAAGAACCACTCGCGACGTCGTCTAGTATTTCCAAGCCGCAGTGGCTACGAAAGACTCGCTTCAAATCTCGACACTCAACCAAATCGCATTTGTCGTGATGGTACGCTACTAACATTCTAAATATTTCTCAAATATATATTTTTATTAATTCTTACTTTTTGTATCTATAATTTCCGCACATGTATATGTGATAGGTGTTACAATATAATCATCGGCGTGTTCTTTATTTTTATACAAAACACTCTTAAATCGAGTGGAAAAAGGCTATTTAACTCTGCACAATCTGCACTTAAAATAGTACTTTAATTTTGTATTACCTACTACCTATACTATGTGCAATAATAAAGATTTAAAACGTACAAGAAATTGATTCAGAACGCATTATCCTTGAGATAATAATTCGCAGCTCTTCGTGCATGATTGCATTTTTCCTTTAATATTGTTTCTCATTTCCCTCTTTTGTGGTTTTTGTGTACACTCTCGAAGTTCAATCGTTTCTTGTTATATTTAATTTATTATATATTATTATTATTTTATGCAGCTTTCAAATTAATTTTTAATGAGTAGGTCACTTGAACATTTTTTTTATAGTTGGTAAAGTATAATAATAATAATGAAACCTTTTTTTTTCTAGATTTTATTATAAATAAAATGTTTAAATAAATGTTTATGTTTATCAAGAGATATCTTAAATTGATCACACACGCACATGTATTTTGTAAAATAAAAAGTATATAATTATGGAACTAAACACGTTGTCAGATATCAGAAACACTTTTTTGCTTTTAGTGCTAATGTTTTCCCCTCTCCCCACATGATTTAACTACGGTGTTTATTATTGATGTTGTAATTTGCCCCCCTCCCCCTATAATTAACGTGGTTTTTGTCGGGTTTTACTTTAGGTATGTATATTTTATTTGCAAAATTTCAGGATCAAAACAGCACGTGCGAGCTTCTGCTGATAAAACTTTTCTCTCTGAAATCGATCTTTATTATATATGCCACTTTTTTAGATCTGATTTTTAACTGAGCAACACAAAAACACATTGGCTTAATAAATTTATTCATTAAAATTGATGTACACATTCAGGACACTTATTGTTGCAATACAATGATCAAATAATGTATTCCAGACGGAAGCAGCATGTCTTGGAGTAGCGAGCTACGAATGAAGTCAATTGGGCTGCTGCGGCGGTTCATTGACATGTTCGCCGGCTATCTCTTCTGGCTGGTGAACAGCGGCTCCCGCGCAGTCCTGCCTCCCATTCGTAACCTGCTATTGCTGGAATCAGCCACCACACTTGCGTACAAAATACGCACCCGCAAGGCAAGACTACATTTTTCTACTTACATCATAATGATAATAATGATAGTAATTGAGCATTGAGCATTTTAAAAGTAAAAATGTCATTTATTTACATATTTTCTAAAAAAAAAAAAAAAAAGTTAAAGAAAAAAATGGAAAAAAGAATATATATATATATATATATATATATATATATATATATATATATATATATATATATATATATATATATATATACACACATACATATATATTATAATATATATAATATGTATATAGAGTACAGAAAATAATAATAATTTCAAGTAAGCGCGCTTTTGATTTTGATTTTTTTTTTTTTTTAATATTTTTTTTTTAGCTTATAATTTTTGGCCTTGAGACATTTATTTATTGTATATGATTTACTTATCCACAGTTGAAGAGTGAGGACATTGTAGAGGCGTTTATTGCTCGAATCAAGGAAGTAAACCCAGTGTTGAATTGCGTGGTAGACCATCGCTTTGATTTTGCACTCGAAGAGGCACGAGCTGCAGACAAATTAATTGCGTCTGGTGAGAAAACAGAGCAGCAACTGGAGAAAGAAAAACCATTCCTTGGAGTGCCATTTACAACCAAAGATGCCATCAGTGTTAAAGGTATACCTTCTTTGGTATGTTTTCCCTCCATATCCTTGATTTCTTTATTTTTTTAGATTTATGCTTCACCGGTGGTTTATATAGGCGTAAGGATGTGAAGGCTGAAAGAGACGCTGAGGTTATTGCTTTGATGAGAGATGCCGGAGGGATTCCTTTGGCTATCACTAATGTGTCTGAGGTGTGCATGTGGTGGGAGAGTCACAATACTGTTCATGGACGCACTAATAATCCGTACAATCCCAACCACATTGTCGGAGGATCTTCAGGAGGAGAGGTAAAATGATGAAAAATTACTGTCATAGTTGCTTAGTAGTACCTTAATTAAAATCCAAAGCTTTTTTAGAGCTTGAAAAAAATCAATGAATAATTTGAGAAACTTGCTGTGCTTGCATGATTGAAGGCCTGCATTCAAGCTGCCGCTGCTTCACCCATGGGCATTGGTTCAGACATAGGAGGCTCCATAAGAATGCCTTGTTTCTTCAATGGCATATTTGGACACAAGCCTTCAAGAGGTGAGAAGTTTGTTATGATCTCGATGTGTATTTTATTTTCTAAATATCTGTTTATATTTCTAGGTATTGTATCTAATGATGGAGAATATCCAGTACCATCTAAAATCCATGACACCTACCTTGGTACAGGACCTATGTGCAAATTTGCAACCGATTTGATGCCTATGTTCAAAATTTTAGTAGCCAAAAACATCAACAAACTGAAACTAGATGAAAAGGTAAACATATCCGATTAACATAGAGATTAAAACTTAAATTGGTATTATCAACAGGTTGACATTTCCAAGTTGAAAATTTACTACATGGAGGATGATGGTGGTTGTCCATTGACGAGTGCTGTTCACCCAGATATTCGAACTGCAATGAAGAAGGTGATCACTCACTTGGAGAAAGCACATCAAGTAAAGGCACAGAAGGTATGATTGAGGCTATAATTTAATAGCTAATTTTTTTAAATGTACTAATACTTTTGTAAACACAACAGGTTCGTGTTAAGAAAATTGAGCGATCCATTGGCATCTGGTTGGCAAAAATGCGTATAGAAGGACACCCTGATTTCTGTCAACAATTAGCAAATCTTGAGGTATTTACTTAATGCACATAAATGAGTAATATCAATGTTGTTGCAAACAACAACACGCGAAGCAAAACGTCTATCTCGTTTTTTTGTCACGGTAAGCAAAATATCTATCTCGTTCCCGAACGTAATGTAGATGGTGCCCGAGATAGGCATTTTGCTTCATGTGATAAAAAACAAGATAGACATTTTGTTTGCAACAACATCAATAATTATTATAAACATTATTGTAATAAGGCTTACTTATAAATATTGGATAAATATATAATAAATTATATCCCAAACTTTTCTCAATTACCTATAAATTAGAGAATCTTCACGTTTTATTATTTTTCAATTAAAGTAGCTCCTAATCATTCTACTTATTATTTTCTTTAATATTTTATATTTATTTTTTTGACTTTTATATATACAACCCCAAAGTTTTTTTTTTTTTTTTTTCTAATTTATATATAGGCCTATATATTATATTTTCATGTAATTATCAATCAAAGAAGAAATTTACTCATTGATGCACTGATGTACTCAAGTAAATCTCTTCATTGATTGATAATGTCATTAAAATATGACGAAAGCTCTCAGTTAAAGGCATAGAAAACATGAAAACATTTTCATTTACATCACAAAACACTTGATGGTACTTATATAAATAACGTTAGTTGGTCTCAAAACCCAACTGCAGCTCCGTAGCAGTGATCAGAAAAGTTAGATTTATGCAACCCGCACAACATTTACATACTATTTTTTGCCTGTTAATGACGTCATAAACAGGAATATTCACGCAAATTGCATACTTTACAGTTTTTTCAAGCTCTTTTGTGGGGCTACATTAACATTCTGGTAAAAAATATCATTTGTTTTGTAGATCCCATTTTGTGTTTAGAAACATGTTGTTTCAATGTTTTCTATGCCTTTAATATAACTTAAACTCTGTGCCAAGTGAGACCTCGACCTCTTTATAGAACTTCTACTGTGGGAAGTCTCTTCCTTTTCTTAAAGATTAATCCTAACTGCAATGCCCTTTTCCTTAAATTGTATAGTAGTTCTAAATGAAATTAAGGAAAACTGTTTTTTTTTTCTCAGGGTTCTATCAACCTGGGTTGGGAGCTCACCAAGTGGGTAATAGGCATGTCAAACCATACTTTGATTGCCTTGCTGACTGGACTTACTGAGAGGTTGGGTGTACAGCCAGGCACACCCAAGTATCAGCATCTCTTTGAGCTGTGTGACCATATGCATTTGGAGTTCCAGGCAAGTTTCTAAATGGGAGGAGTAAAAACACAAAAATTAACTCAAAATATAGCAATAATAATTTTGCTGATATTGAATTGGAACATTATAAAAAACTTCTTTAATGCACTTTCAGTTTCTATAGTGCTTCAATGCTTCAATTATTATTTTTAACTAGAGTATATGCCAAATTTAAATGACTAAAATCTTTTAAGTGTTTATTCTGTAAAATAAACAAAAATTGTATAATATAATATTTTAAATGTTGTGATTGGCAGGAGATGCTGGGCGAAGATGGAATTTTCTTGTATCCGACACATCCAACTCCTGCTCCTTACCATAATGAGCCTCTTGCTAAACCCTTTAACTTTGCTTACACTGCCATCATCAATGTTCTTGGCCTGCCTGCCACAGCATGTCCCTTGGGTCTCAGCAAAGATGGTCTACCCATAGGAATTCAGGTACATTTTCTTTTAAACCAGAGGCAATCAGGAGATTAAAATTTAAGATTGAAAAAATAAAAATAAAGAATACATAAAGAGCACTGTTAAGGAAACTAAACCATTGTGATTAGGAATTGTAAATTTACAAGAAATATTTTATATACAATTGCATCATGTATAAAAGGAAACATCCTGAAATATATCAAACAAATCAAGTGATTTTCACTATTATAATATAACATAAAAACAAAAATAAAGTTGTTATACCTAATCATCATTCAAAAGTTTTGGAGAGAGTTCTTTACTACCAAACTGCAAAAATGTATGATTTTCTACCAATTATTCTTAGAGATGTTAATAATAATGCTTTGTTTAAAAATCTTTTAAAAAAAATATATTGATTTCCAAAGAGTATTATAGTGTTTAAAATTATTTTGATGAAAGCACTAAAATTGTTACTGAAAATGTGTTGAATTTTATTAAATATAAAGATCTGAAAAAAAAAAAAAAAAAAAAAAAAAAAAAAAAAACTGGAGCTGCTGTAAATTTAAACTTACTTTTTTTTTCCCCTTATACAAATTTAATGGAGCTTATCGGTCTAGTGTGCGGATGACGCAGGGAATGCTACGGGTCCCCTAATTTAACATTAAGCTTATGGGGAAAAACACGTTTGTTTGTTGTTTTTTTTACGATTTTTGAGAAAACTACTCCACCGGAGAAATTTAACTAAGGAATTCTAGATATACTTTTACATGTTTTAAGCCATACATTTTTTTTTTTTTAACAATCAACCTCTATTATTATAATGCCTAGTTCAAAATTCTAATTCAGTCTTAAATAATACTTGCCCGATAAAAAAAAAATAATGATAATAAAAATACGGATTTGTTTTTCAAATTTCTTTATATTTATTAATATATTTGTATGAAATTTCAGGTGATTGCAGCATTGAACCATGACCACTTGACATTGGCAATGGCTCTTGAACTAGAGAGAGCATTTGGTGGGTGGGTGCCACCGGCAATTGATGTGTAAACTTCACTAAAGAAAATTACATGTTTTATGTAACAAGAAGATGAGAGAAAACAAAAAATAATGTTACTCTAAGTTTTTGCTTTAAACTGCACTACTTAACAAGCAGTGTGTTGTGTGTGATATATGCACACTTATTGATAATATACATCACTATATAATTTGTTGTGAAACTAATTGTAGAGTTATATACTTACGTTAGTTTCTTTAGTCCTTTTTCTATATTTCTTTATTTTATTTTGTGATCAACTCTTCAATTGAGTATAAAATTGCATTTTTTTTTTCATCCAAAACTAGAAAACTTTGCTAGTTTTATTTACTCTTGATGTTAAACTTTGTCAAGTAGTTGAATGTTATATTTTTTAAATATTTAACAAATATAATAATATATTTCTATAAATACATAAATATAATGTGTTTAAAATGTTTTTCAACATTATTACAATATTTTTTGACTAAAATTCTATAAAATATATATTATAAACTGTATTTCTATTAAGACTGCAAAGTGTGTTACTCTGTATCTTAATAATTCACATGGGACCTCAATATTACTAATATAGTGTAAACATTAAATTATTATAATTATAATAATAACTTCTGTCAAAGTTGGTGTTCACTGCATATGCATTTATACTTCCCAGAAATAATAATAATCAAAAATTATATGTACATTTTTCTGTTTATTGTAACTGGAAAAACTTTAGAGCTTTTAATCATTCCTTTTATAAAAACTGGAGTGGAGAACAGTTATTTAAGATACTCCCTCTTATATAGTCATTAAATTTGAGATCCCATATGTGAATAATTTAAAATAATACAAGCAAGCATTATAACTCATTGCTGTTTGACAAGAAATTATGATAATAAAATAAATGTATTAATTATTGTATAAAGCATACATTAGTATTTGCTTAAAAAATAAAATAATATATTTGAAAATGTATTTTTTCTATCAATATCATTTCTTATAATCTGTCAAATACTGTGGAAAAAACAGAAGTCTTATTTCATAATAGCGAGAGAGAGAGAGAGAGAGAGAGAGAAAACATTCAATCGGCCTAAAATTTCTATCTGTCGCTGCTCCTACAAATTTTTATTTTACATTTATGCCTATAAGGGGATTAATCAAACTTGGTTCTCTCCAGTGACCATATTGAGCTGTAGTGTATAGTGTGGGTGCGCATGATGTCATTCTGAATGCTTTTTTATGCTCTTCTTGAGCAATGAATAACATTGCTCAGCATAGGACAAAGGTAGGGTAGGTATTTTTTGGTTATTATATATTTTTCTTGCATACTTGAAAAACTATTTCAATCTGTTAACAGCATCAATGCTCTCAAAAATATTGCGAAGTATTTTAAACTGGCAAAATAAGTCATTTTCCCATACTGACCCATGTTATTTAGCACTCACTCATGGCGTCGACTTAAACATCAATGGAACCACCCTTTATAAATAAATAAATAAATAAATAAATAAATAATCGTCTTTATTCACACACACATAATATAGGCACATTTATAGGCGCCTTGACAGTGCTCGCTTGTGCTAATATAGCTTTTAAAAATTTGCGCTAAAATGGGCGAATCAGAACGCTAAAAACAAGATTATCGAGCTTTGATTGGTTGAAAAGATCAGCTGATAAAAAAAAAGGAAAACGGGAGGAAAGAAAGCAGTTGCAACAAGAGTGAAGTGGAAGTGCTGTTTTTTTTTATCTGCACACTGCTAGTAGTTGTTAATAAGTGGTGGAGGAACGTAGTTCTTTAATAAGTGCTCAAAAATGACTATATTTAGCAAATTGCAGAGTGTTCCTCACACGTGCAGAGATTATTCACATCCATGGACAAGTTCATGCACAGATGCTGCAGGGGGCGTGTTTGTGGATGCAGTCCAAGACAGCCTTCGAATTTATGTTACTGTTTATATGGTGAGAATCACATCAATATTTTCTAATTATGCTTTAATTGGCATTATCTATGAAACATTTAAATGGTATATGTATAGATTTTTACGCCAAAAATTATAGCAGTAGCCTAGCCGGCATCATTTCATCTGTGTTTTGGTTTCTGGTTACGCCCATATTATGCATCGATTCAGTATACAAATAATATAATATTTAATAATCAGTACAATACAATACAATAGAGACAATAATGGAGCAATCATATTATTGCAACACTGCCGGTATATAATATTTATATACATATGTCATGTCCATACACTTTTATATTTGTCATATTATGAATTGTAAAAAAAAAAAAAAAAAAAAAAAAAAATGTTACAGAGGCGTAGGAAAGATACCACAAATTATTGGTTAATTTAACCACAGTCTGCGTTTTTTATACATATCAACAATGTGCTCATTTCTTCATTAGTTATCCTTCTTTTTTTCTTTTCATTTTTTAGCCAATACATGTTGGTGTGGTTGATATGACACATTTTAATTTCTCAAGTATGCTGATGACAATATCAATGATTATCAAATATTACAGGTTTCTATTATTTATGTTAAAAATGATGATGGAATTGATTGTAACAGCATTTATTTATTTATTTTTAGCTTGCCCTGGTTATGCGAGGAAGGATTCCCACAAAACAGCATTTAAAGAAGACATTGATGGGCATTTTGCAGTCATCAGCATTCCTGACATGCAATGCTTATTCTTTCATGCTCTCCATGTGTGCAGTTAGGTAAACAAACAAATTAAAATAACTTTTCAGTATACAGTCACTTAATCATGTTTAATTTACAGACGAGTACTAGGTAGTTTTAACTACTTCACAGTATCTTTTGTTCCTGCTTTTATTGCAAGCTATATTGCCATTCTTGTTGAGAGACCTTCCAGAAGAAGTATGCTGGCCCTCTATGTCACTAACGTGGTAAGAAACTTGATTATGTATAGTCAGACCTGGCAATAAAGATAGCATATTGTTTTGCAGCTTCTACTTTTAGCCAGTTTGCTAACTTTCCGTTTATTGGGATAGCAATATAATCATGCATCTACTTTTATCACGCGATAAATATGTCACGATAAATGTAGATGTATGTTTCTGTGGCTATTGCGATGAACATAGATGCATGAAAGTAAGCAATCCCACCAACAGTAGAAGTGTTGTTGAGCCACAACAGCATCAATATGTTAAAATGAAAATTTGTATGCAAATTATGTTAATAAA
Organism: Ecdyonurus torrentis; assembly: GCA_949318235.1. NCBI lineage: Eukaryota > Metazoa > Arthropoda > Insecta > Ephemeroptera > Heptageniidae > Ecdyonurus > Ecdyonurus torrentis. The sequence continues at coordinate 38,750,880 of OX439132.1, read as the reverse complement.
TATTTTGTATTTGCTAGGCATCTGAGACACTGTTTCGCATGCTTGCAAAGCGGAATTTGGTACGCCAAATCCCCCACGGTGAAGTTTATATCTTCATGGGCTCAGTAGCAACACTGCTCTATTTCTTCCGATCTCAAAACCAGGGAGGTGGAGACTCGGTGATCTCCTTGCTCCGGTAAGATAAAAGTACTCCATCGAGGGCTACACGGTATTTTGATACAACTGCAATCTCCGCAGGTGCAACTTTGGCACATCTGCATTCTCCGTATTTCCCTCTTTTGAAACATCTTTATATGCTTAGCCTGTACAGGTGTGCTATTAGCGGGCATGGCAAAGATTGAGCATGTGCCAAAATTGCACCTGCGGAGATTGCAGAAGTACTGAAATGCCGCGTAGCCCTTGATATTTTGTTTTATGTATTTTAAAGCAAAATGACATTAAGGCAAATTGTGTATGTTTAGATTTGTTGTGGGACCATATGAAGAGAAAGGGTATGCTGAGAACAGGGAAAATTTACCCCCTCTTGATGCTGCTATTGACTCTCCCCCACGAGAGAGGCGTAATTTGTCAGCTGCTCGGCCATGGGCACTGCTTGCTCTACGCCACTTGATCGCACGTACTTTGCGACCTGGCGTGAAGTTTGTCAAGGAATGTAGCAGGCACCCTTCATGTCCTCATCCCTTCAGTTGTCTCTTCTACACTCTGCAGGTGAGAAATGACCTTTGTAACACATTTATCATATTATCAATGCTAGAAATTGCATTGATAAGATATATAATTGTACTTTGTTTTTGTTGTATGATAATTCTGAATTCTGTGCTAATTAGGTCTAACTTTGATAACAGTAGACAAATTAATGCTGTAATCTCAGCAAATCTTTGTTTTATTATTTGCAATAAATTTAAGCACATACATAAAAAAAAAAATTAAAAAAAAAAAAAAAAAAATCTTATCCTACAATATTCACTAAAATAATAATATGAAATAAAGCTAAAATTATTGGAAGTAAGATTTACAGCTACTTTCTACTTATAACAATGCTATAATTTCAAATAGAGGGCTTAAAAAATATAGGCCTAATATATATTTTTTATGATGTATTCTATAAAATCAAATATGAAATGTTAGAATAATAATAATAATGGAAGCAGGTTATTTTTGTCCTCTTTTCTTAGTTATTTATTCAATTTCTTATTATTAAATTTTTATTTTCAATCTACTTTTCAACAATATTGAAGACTTTTTTTTTTTTTTTTTTTTTTTTTTTTTTTTTTTATATATATATATTTCATATTCTGAAAGAGGGAATAGCTCTGATTCAATTAATGTGTTATTAATTTTTTATTTTGTTAAAAATACTTAATGAACTCCAAACATTGATAATCACACCTCAAACAAAATAGTACAATGCCCTCTTCCTGAATTTTATTCAATAAAATCAACCCTAAATTATTTTTATTGGACTTCGTCATTTACAAAACTCATCTCCAGTATTTAGTGAAACATAAATATTTGTGCAGGGTGCTGGAAAGCTGTTCTCTGTAGGTTATGGCCTACAAGCTTGCATGATGCTCTTGTTAAGAATGAAGAAGATTGTCCGTAAACCTAGTCTACTTCCCTCTCTGCTCTTCAGTAAGGAGGCATTTGAACTGGGTGCCTTCCTTGGAGGATTCTCAGGCATCTTTAGAGTGAGTTCATCAGTGTAATATCATTACTCTTAAGCAAGTGTACAGACATTTTACATAATGATTGATGAATGTGAGAAGGAAAACACAATTGTGGTTTAGCCCTAACTAATGCAATGAGTGCTTGGCAAAGGGCTGCATAATTAAAAACTATCTAATATTTTAAAAGGGAGCAAGGTAGGTATAGGTAAAAAACCCAATCAATGAACCAATGGCTACTTAAATGAAATATTTTTCTACTTTGTTTCTTTTTGAAACTTTGCTATTTTTAACTATGCTGCCCTATGCTGTGTGTCATGCCAGAACCATATAAAGTGAGCTTCATCACCCATTCTCAGTCTTATTAGGAGTGCCTATATCAATTCTTGCATTTGTGTTGATATGAGAATTATCCTAACATAATATATAATAAGACACATAAGATTAACAATATTTACAATTAGATAATGATTATCATAATTCAAGCTTCACAGAAAGCATAGCTTTAAAAATATTGAAAATATAGCTATAATTTAGTTTTAAATTAAAAAATATTTAATATATTGTTGATAAAATCAAAGCTATAAAAGAAAAACAAATTACAAGACACACATTAAAAAAAGATAATTTATTAGATGAAGGTTACAAATTTTTCTATGATAAGATTCTTGTACTTATGAACTCATGTTTTATCTCTTCTTATGATTTAACTAATCTGTGGCCTTTTGTGTTGAAAATGTTAGCTGACATCATGCATGCTGAGGAGGATATTTAACAAGGACTCAAAGGCATTTGGAATTCCCGCTGGCCTACTAGCAGGAACCACATTCTATATGTACCCCAGTACTACTGTAGCCCTCTATATAATGTGGAAGACACTACAGGTACACATCATCACAATCTTAAATATTGATAACAGCAAAAATATATGTTTGTATGCCTAGATAATATATTTATCTTCAATTTTTGACCTAGATATTCAAATTTCATAATATATTAAAAAAACAATAGTAATACTACTATTATTGATAATTAAAATGATTTGATAGAAGAAAAAAACTTAGATAGATTAGAAAAAATTTGAGAATGGGAGATTGTAATAAGCTAAGACTGCAGGTACACTGTGATAGAGAAAATAATTTCTAACCCAGGATGAAAAATATTAATGCAGCTGTTCTAATTGTTCATGTTGAAAGCAAGCTTATGCATTAATATTTTTTGATAGGGTAGAAATTATGTTCTTGACTACAGCATTCATTTCAATCTAAGATCATTACTATGTCCCACTCCCCAAGTTTCCCTAATCTATATGTGGGTTTTTCTTTTTAATTATCAATTATTGAACATTAAAATTTAACCTTAATATCTACTGTTAGTAATTTAGTGATAAACTTTAATAATAATATCACTGCAAGTTGATTGTAATTCAAATTGCTCAATGTTTTGGGTTACAATTGAAAGAAGCCTATTTAGTATTGATGTATTAAGAGATGTCAAGTATTAGTCAAATATAATACATACCTAAATTTCCCTTTATCAGTAAAAAAATACTTGCCATATTTTGTTCTCGTGCTATAGATTGTAGAATTATTTTGCGTGCTGAAATTTATTTTACAAACAACTTTTAACACAGTTCAAATTTTTAATTTTCAATATAAAGTGCTATAATTATTGATCTATTACTTTTCTTTGATTTGCTTATAAAACCGAAATGGTTTCTTTCTTATAATTATATTTTAACACAGTTAATACATGCAATCAATCTAAATGGTAGTCAGGATATAGTTTTCTTGTGATAATAGAGTCTTTCCTGTTTATCATTGCCAATGCATTATCTGAATTGTGTAAACCCTGTCGAAGCAGTTAAAGGGGTAGTCAACGATGGCTTTTTTTAATAATTATCATTGTGTTATTAAACCTCCTGAAAACGCAATCTCAAATTTTTAATTATTAAAGTGCTGAGAGCAAAAGCTGTTACAGCGACCCCGAACCTACATCACAACTAAACTTGCTCTCATACTAGTTTGGCGCAAGTGTGAGTTACTCTTATTTTTGCTCTCGCTACTTGACTTAATATTGTACATAAATAAAATGTTTTTGTTTTTTTACGGCTACAGATATGTAGTAAAATAATATATGCAAAGATAAGAGTAGTTCAGGCTCGCGCCAAACTAGTTTAGCTGTGACATAGGTTCGTGGTCACTGTAATGGCGTTTGCTCTCACTGTCAGTGCGTTAATAATTAACATTTTGAGATTGCATTTTTGGGAGGTTCAATAGCATGATGATTACTATTTAAAAAGTCATCGTTGACTACTCTAAAAAACAGAAAGAAAAAAGAAAGAAAAAAAAAACTAACTTGGTGTTAATAAAATTGAGTGTGTTTTCAGGTTGCATACAATGCTGGTACTGAAGAAGGCTACTTGCCTGAGCTACCATGGGCTACCATCTTGCTCTACTGTTTCTCCACTGCTATCCTTTTCCACAGTGCAGTACTTGAGCCCAGCAGCCTGCGACCTTCATACTGGAAGTTCCTAATCAACATCTCAGGTGGCAGGTATGTCATTGTACTTGTTAATAATCAAACACATATAATTACACTGAAACATACTTACTTCCTCTTTCTCTTATTATAAATGCAATACTTATCATTTTCTCTGACATAGCACACCCAGAATTTATATTTTCTTTTGCACGCAAATTTGAAAGTTATCGTCTGTCAGTACCTGTATGTCTTTTTGAATATCAAAGTCTGATTTCAAAGTGGAAAATACGGGGTTAAATTTTTGGTGTGGATTTTTAGTATTTAAAAACCTCCATCTAAAATAAATAAAACATACAAATTTAAACTTAAATTTCAAATTTGTGATACTTAAAAAAAAAAAAAAAAAAAAAAAAAAAAAAAAAAAACTAATGGGAATGCAGAATTGCATGGTGATTATAAACTTCATTGACTTTTACTTTAATTCTGAAGTATATTTCTGTTGTTATAATATAACTGATTATAATATAACTGAATAACAATAAATAATACAGAGGAATAGATTACATTATGTACTTAGCATGTTGGTAGTTTGCATTGCATCCATTTTTATATGCACACGTAAGCAGCTATTTATTTGTTCACGTTCCATCACACACACACACACACACACTTACACACAAAATAAATAAATAAACACAAATAAATGACACATAAAAACTAATAAAAACTTCAGGACTTATGTTGACTTTTACTTACTTTTTTTCTTCACTATTTTCTCTACAGTTGCTGTCATGTGCTTGTTAATTGTTGCTGTAGAAAAAAATTGCAAAGTCTGATTTTAAACTAGGTTATGCGATGTCACGTAATTTTGCTATTGTTTTTAATTTACCTTTTTTATATGCCTAGTTACGTGTTATCAGCTTATAATAGTATATTTTATATACTAATTGTATATATAAATTATTGTTGTGAATTGTTAATTCCGAGTCCAATGAAAGCAGAAAATGGTTGTGCCCCAAACTACCCCTACGTCCTAAATTAAGATTAAAATATTCCCTAAAATCCTATACTGCTGCAAGAGGAGCACTCGTCGTCTCTAGGCTAAGTATTGTGCTTGAGGTGCACCATACAGCAACCATATTTAGTAGGGAAGTATGGGAAAAAAGGGATAGTTTGGGACACTGCTAATGTAAATTGCCTGGCAAGTCAAGTCAAAAGCTTGTTTTGTTTTGTGTTCGTTCTTTATTTTGTAGCTTCCACATTTTGTCCATTGTAATTGGGTCTGTGCTGAGGATAGAATGTACAAAATCTGCCACTCGCTTGTTCAAATTTTGTACCTCTTTGATTGTGATATTTTCAGATTTTGTGACATAAACCGTGAAGTCCTCATTAAGTACGGAGCAAGAGATTATGAACTTTGATCTCTTGGTCTTTTCATATCAGCAGCACTGCCTCTATAAAGTGCGGTAAGAATTGTTTTAAAAGATTGTGTGATTTGGCTCTCTTATGGTATTTTTTATATTGCCTTGTTTCTAAAAGTAATGCATGATAAATTGATTGACTATAAGGTTTTCTTTGTAATGAGTTGCACTTTATGAGTAGTATAATAAACTCTTTCTAAAATAAATTTATTATTTTATTTTTTTTATTTATTTCACATAGGTTATACATATTTCGAGTACAATTGGTCGCTATAATTTCTTGCGATCAGCGAGCTAGGCTCATACGAAGGCAAAGTAAAGAAAGATAATATTTCAAAGAAAGAAAATGTTTAACTGTATTCATGGATATACTTTTATGTTATGTACATATATGTCTCACATACCCATATATGGATATATAGGACTTTTTTTTTTTTTTTTTTTTTTTTTTTTTTTATATACATATTACATTATATTTTTTGTATAATACTTACAATATTCAAGCTTACATATTTGAAGCTTAAAATTAATTAAAATTAAGAAACTGTATAAGAAAACAAACTTAGAGACTTAGTCAAAGAATTATCAAGAAAAATCGACAATCTATTAAATGAAAAACAAGAACAATATAATATAATGTTATTTTGCAAATTTTCAAAATTATATCAACATACATATTATACATATATATACATGTATATATACATGTATATACATATATATATATATTTTTTTTTTTATTTATTTATTTATTTTTTTTTTTTTATTTATTTATTTATTATTATTATTTTTTATTATTATTATTATTATTATTATTTTTTTTTACTCCATATTTCACAGAAAAGACTCAGACATAGAATTTTAAGTATAACTGTCATAGAATCACTATGACAAATAATGTGAGAAATATTAATAACAATATTATTGCAGTATATTTTGAAATCAATTCTAAAGAATTACAAGGTATATGTTATTATACATATATAAAAATATATATATATATATATTTTTTTTTTATTATTATTTTTTTTTTTTCTTAGTTGAATTAAGAGAAAATCAAAGACAATAAGATAATGAAAAATAATACATTTACACACACAATATATATTGTACATACCTGTGAACGTGCATATATATAAGCATACACATAATTACATTATAAATATTTTCAACTTGTTATTGAGCTAATAAATGCTGCTTTAGAGCTTTTTTAAATTTAGGTAGTGTGTCCAAATTTTTTATACCTGCTGGTAGATCATTGAATAAATTTATCCCTTTAGTTAGAATGGACATTTTACCAATATTGGTCCTTTTAAAATCAATATGTATGTTAACTGCCTGTCTAGTATTGTAATCATGTACATCTTTATTGAATACTAACTCAAAGTCATTTTTCATACATTTATTAATAATTTTATAAATTAAGGTACATAGAGCAGTGATATTTAAGTTATTTATATTCAGTATTTTAGTTTCTTTATATAATTCAACAGTATTTTTCCTCATATGAAAATTATGAATTATTTTAATTGCTTTGTTTTGGATGATTTTAATACTGGTTAATGCTGTTTGGTAAGCATTTCCCCAGATACCAACTAAATAATTTAGATGGGAGTTTATAAATGCATAGTAGATATTATTTTTGACTATTTGTGGCATAATATTTTTAACCCTCCATAAAATTCCTACAATTGGAGCAATTTTTTTTTTTATATGATAAATTTGTTGATTAAATTTAAGTTTAGAGTCAATTATAAAACCTAAGTATTTATACTGATAGACTTTTTCAATATACACATTTGCTATCTTAGGGCAAGGATATATATTATAATCATTATTCATTCTAGTGATTATTAAGTATTTTGTTTTTTCAACATTCATGGTTAGATAATTTGCATTGAACCACTTGTATAATAAGTCTAAATCATGTTGCATTTCCTGAATAATAATGTCTTCATTGTTATTTTCATAAATTAGACAAATATCATCAGCATATATTATTAGTTTACCCTTTAGTTTTAATTTAGCTAAGTCATTGATATATAATATAAAAAATTTTGGTGAAGTTGTCCCTCCTTGTTGGATTCCAAATTTTAAATTTTTAATAGAGCTATATTTTCCATCAATAAAAACTGTCTGCTTTCTCCCCATCAGATAAGATCTAAATAGCTTGAAGTATTTGTCTGTAAATCCCATTTTTTGAAGCTTGTCTAGCAGGTTACTGATCTTAACAGTGTCAAAAGCTTTACTTAGATCAATAAAGAGCATTCCTGCTTTACTATTATTTACTTTGTCTAGATGTAATTGTAGTTTATTTATAACACTTGACACTGTTGTATCAGTACCAGAATTTTTCAAGAAAGCATATTGTTGAGGAGCAATAATATTATTAATATTTAAATAATTCATTAGTCTGCTATCAAAAATTTTATCAAAAATTTTTGCTATGATGGATAAAATAGAAATTGGTCTGTAGTTAGAAGTTTTGCTTCTATCTCCAGCTTTAAAGATTGGAATGACTTTGGCTATTTTTAATTCACTTGGATAATCACCTGATTTTATAATTTTATTCATTATCAAAACCAATGGAAATGCTAATTCATTCACACAAGACTGTATAATCTTTGTAGTTATATTATCGTACCCTGGGGAAGAATTTATTTTTAAATTACTTATTATTTGTTTAATTTCATGTTCATTAGTTTGATAAAAATAAAAATTATTCTCAGTGTTTATTTTGAGAGTATCCAAGTCTTTAGTAAATTTAATCTTTCTTGCAAGATTTTCCCCCACATTGCAAAAATATTCATTGAATAACTCAGCCATATCCTGAGTTTCAGAGATAATGCTTCCATCATTTTCTCTTACTATTTTATTAATTTTTTGTTTATCATTTTTGTTTGTTGGTTTATTGTATAGTATTTGGTTTACATTTGTCCAAAGTTGTGCAGTATTTTTTAAATTTAGACATTTCACTTTAAATAATTCTGCTTTAGCTTCCTTTTTAATTTTGGTTACAATATTTAAATACTTTCTATACAATTCTTTATATATATCACATTTAGGAAACTTTTTAGATAATTTATAATATTTATTTTTTATATTAATTGCTGTTAAAATTTTATCATTAAACCAAGGCTTGTGATTTTTGTTTGAAAAATTGTTGAATATTTTATTGGTAGTAAACATGTCAATTCTGTTCTTTAATTGATCGATAAAACTAGTGTAAATTTGGTCTACATTGTCATTATTATTTAGGGTTATTGGTTCATTGTATAAACTGCTTTGTAACTTATTATAATCAATCATTTGTACAGTTTTAGTAATCTTTTCCCTTTCTTTATTAAAATGTACTTTCAACAGACTAATTCTGTGATCACTAATATCACAGTCAGCAAGTATATACTCAGCTTCTAAGTTATAAATATTGGTTATACAATGATCAATAATAGTCTTTGAGGTACCATCATTAGAAATCCTAGTTGCATAAATTGGATCAATTTTATTAATTACAAAGTAGCCACTTGTTATGAGTGTATTGTTGTAGTCAAAAACTAGTTTTTTATTTTCTAACAGATTTATATTAATATCACCACATATTATAGTATTATTATTTTTTAATAGTTCTTCCAGAGAGTCAAAAAATTCATTACAATCTAAGTGATCAGGGGGTCTATAAACTGCTCCTATATTTAATTTATAAAAAGGTAAATTAATTAGTAAAAAATTATCATAATTGTTCCCTTTATTTATTAATTCAGTGTAATTAATGTCATTTTTTATCAAAATTGCAGCTCCCCCTCCACTTCCCTTGGTTTTAGATTCCCTGCAAGAACATAATGTTGTATAATTTGTTATATTATAGAATTTAATCTCATTGGCATTGAGTCTTATTTCAACAAGTATAATTATATCAACAGTTGGTTTTATTGTACTAATCAAATATTCTAACTTGTCTATTTTATCTCTCCAAGTAACAATATTGAGGTATAGAATATTTAAATCGTTAGAATTACCTATTTTTACATTTATTATGTCTTCCTGTATGGAATATTTAATTTTAATATCATCAGAAAGGTTTATTTCAGTCATATTTAATTTGTGGGATTTTTACCTTATTTAATTAAAGCATCCACTTCAAGTTTATTTTTACACCATATCACCTTATCTTCTCTTGTTTTCCTGGCCAGGATTTTCCCATCTTTAAACCAGACAAATTTATAGATAGGGTTGTCCCTTGGTTTGAGTTGTTGCCTTGCATAAAACAGCAAGTCCATATTATCCCTGGTTAACATTGGGTTGAAATACATTTGTTGTCCTTTATCATCAGCAAATCTATTTTCCATCTATTTCCATCTAAAGCCATTTATTCATATGCATATTGCTCTCTTCTCATTGTTTTCTTCATATAATAAAAAAGTAGTAAGTGGCTTCAATTACCTAACTTGATAATTGAGACAAAAGGCTCTTATCTGGCTATGCTTCCCGATTATTATATTTCTACTATTTTTTGTATTAAAATTTTAGCAATAAATTGGTAATAAGAAGTTCTATTGATATGCATTTCAGAAACTTTTTCTGTGTTTAAAATCTCATAAATGAACGCCAAATCACTCTTTCTTTGATACCGCCTATAATTAAAGTGTTAATTTAAGAATTGATTTACCCCTGATCTCTTAGCATGTAGCATGATATTTTGTAGAATTTAGTGTATACTCAATGCTCAATAGTAAATAGTATTTCTAGTGGCTTTACACTTTGTATCTAATATGCATGACGTAAGTTTTATATCCCTTTATAATGTGATAAATAAGGTGAAAATTAGGACCACTGTAAATAAAAATTAAACAAATTTAGATCTGTAAAAACACACAAAATAATAATTTTTTTTTTACCAGGTTAAGATTTTTAAAACTTGGGTTTAAATAAATGGCAACAAAGTATAAAATATTGCATTAAAACTCGATAAATATTGTATTTGTCCTCACAAGTGATTTAAACCATTTTTTTTAAATGTTAACCTAAGTACAGGAATTAAAAATAAATTTTATATAGCATTATCTTGTGATATTTGTAAATAATATAGTTTTTGTGTGGAATGATTTGGATTATTTTTATTCAATTAATTATATGATAATTTGAAAGAAAAGGATAGGATAAACCAGCAAGTTCCTTACCATTGTGAAGAGAGTCCCATAGCTTTGTGAAAATCTTGCTAGCACAAAGATATAATAATAATAATAAACGAACTCAGTTTTGACTCGGAGAGAAACTATGAATGATTGATGTAAGGCCTGACAAAATAATATAATTATGACTGGAGTTTAGTGGCAAAGGCTATTCTATAATAATAAAGAAAAATATAGAATTACCAGCAAGGTTCTTACCAAAGTAGAAGGTCTATGGAAAGGTCGAGGTCTTACGTGGCACAGAATTTTGTTATAACAAAGTTTATTTATTATACCTATTTATTTATTTATTTATTATATAGGCCTATAGTATATATTATAACATAATACTGTGCCTTATTTGTGAGACCTCGACCTCTCCATAGAACTTCTGTGGTAAGGTCCTTGCTGGTAATTCTATTCTTTTCTTTATTATTGATCCAAGCCGGATTTTTTTTTTCTTAAATTAAAAGGTTATCCTACATTTATTATTATTTTTTTAATCTTTGTATACTAGTAAGATTTTTGACAGACTATGGGACTCTCTTCTCTATGTTAAGACCTGTGCTGGTTTTTCCTATCCTTTCTTTTAAATCTATCATGCCTAACCATAATGTTTTTTGTTTTGTTTTTCCCCTTGATATATTTTATTCAATTTTATTACAATTTTCAAATGTGATGATATGATTTCATAAAGTGTATAGAGTTACATTAGGAGGTTGCATAATAATAATAATAACAAAAAGGCCATGTTCTCTTATATTACTGTTTTGAGAATTCAGTTAATTTGAGATTAGAGTTAATTAGATATCTAGGAAATGAGTAATATTCTTACCTTCTTAACAATACTTCCTTTCTTATGTGTATTGAATATTATTATTGTAGGTAAAGGGTTTTTGAGTAATATTTTGCATGTATCATTTCCTTACTCTCTTCAGGTTGGTTACTTAAATCTCTGAGCATGTCTGGTATATGTTAAACATAATTGCAAGAAATTCTCTCTGAAATGCTGAACATTTTGCAGGGTTGAGGATGTGAGAAAAGCTGCAGCTGCTATGTTCGGAGATGATAACTCCAAACTCTTCAAATGATTCAACTGAATAGCAAAATTATGTGTTTCCGAACATTGCTAAAATAAAAACTCGCTCAAAGTTTTGTAATTAGGAATCGGTGAAATTTGATTTGAAATCTATTGTATTTGATTGCAAAAATCATGCTGAAAACATATTTTACGCATAATTAAAGATAACAGTTGCAACTTTTTTTCTTTCTTTCTTTGGAGTATTGTAAAACTAAATTTTTATCACCTTCACTAACCCGGAAGCAAAGTTTTTGCATGCAATCTTATAAAACCGATCATCAGTGTTCTCAGCATGATTTTTAATTCTGATATATAGAGAGATTTTAAAATAGTGAGGATGTACGTATTTTTGCAAAAATTGAAAGCACAAAAAAACAAGCAGGTTTATACTTATTAAAAATAATGTTGTGATATTTATTCTGTATTATATAATATGTTATATAAAAAAGTTATATTTTAAATATAATCCTTCATTTTCTACATAATATGATATTCATTCATAATATTTTACGCTGGTAATTTTAAGTGCAGCATTCTATGTAACAGTGATGTACTTAAATATCAAAATGATTTATTATTATTATAATAATAAAATATTACATTAATTGCTATTATTATTAATAATAAGGTTGTCATTGCTAAAAATCTGCACAATTTTGTTAACTTTTATACTGATAAAAGCTTCTTATTTTTAATGTTTTATATATATCATGAAGGCTATTTTGACTTTGACAGTAAATTCTTAATAAAAGCATTGACTAATAAAGGAACAATTGTTTTGAGGCCGCCTATAAGTGATTTTGGTCACATCCGCTTCCGTTTCTACTTACTACGCATACGCAGAACGTCGAAACGGAAGCGGATGTGAGCAAAATCACTTATAGTCAACCCTAAAACAGTTGTTCCTTTATTAGTCAATAATGCTAACTTTCGGCACACATAAAAGATCTGTAGCTTAGTTAGAAATGTTTTAAGTTCCTTGTAAATTCAAGTCATCACCCTTGCCATTAAAATCATTTACATTAAAAACTCAGTTTTGCACCCTTTCACTTTCAATATTTTATTAAGCGTTAATAATTTACTCTGGTCCTTTTGTATATATTTGTATATTTCTATTAATAATATTAATATACCTATATATAATTGAGGAAAAATAAATCATTGATGTTAAAAAACTAAAAATAAAATTAATAATTTCTATTTATAATTTCTATTACAAAATAAGTTTAATTTTTTAGCATCAATATTTATAATAATTAATCATATTCTTTTCTAATGAACATTTAGTAAAAAGAAAATATATCAATCTTTGTGAATCTGTAAAATAAGTAAGTATACCACAATAACGTACCCCCCTACTTCAATTAAATTATTTTATTGGTTTTCTTTGTAGCAATATGAGCACTCTAATTTGTAGTCTATAAACCTACAATTCGAGCTTGTTGCAAAAAAAGGCGTATCTCGTATTTTGTCAGGGGAAGCAAAAGGCCTATCTCGTTTTTTTGTCAGTGGAAGCAAAAGACCTATCTCGTTCCCAAACGTACGTTATGGAGATGGCGTTCGAGATAGACCTTTTGCTTCCACTGACAAAAAACGAGATAGGCCTTTTGCTTCCCCTGACAAAATACGAGCTAGGCCTGTTTTTCGCAACAAGATCGAATTGTAAATCATCATTTCTCAATGACAGGCTGCTTTCCAATGTTTGTTGGACTACATTCTAAAATGAAGAAATCATAGTTTGTTTTAAGAAGCAATATATAGTTTAAGAAAATTTAAAGTTTAGAAAAAATCACTAAACATCAGAATTACTTTCATGTATTTTGAAATTACGCATATAGGAAAACATAAGGAGGATATTATTATTGTAGTTTTATAATTATTTGCTTTCAATTTAAATTGTAACATTTTAAAATTAATTTGTTTCCTATTTTTCCTATAAAGCTTTCAAATTGGGACCAACATATTATATTTTAAAGAAATTTAATTTAGCTTATAATATATTGTTTGGACTACTGAGCTAAAGAATACTAATAAATAAGCTAAAAATTGTCTTTTGTGCATTGAAGTGTTGCCTTTTAAATTGGTAAATTTTAATAATATATATTCACAATATAGGCCTATATTAAGGAAAATAAACCATCGCAATCAGGTATGATAAATTGTTAAGAAAATTATAGAAGAAACCAGAAAGAGCCTTACCATAGTGAAGAGAGTCCCATAGTTCAATAAAAATCTTGCTAGAACAAAGATAAAAAAAAATAAAAAAAATAAAAAAAAAATGAACACATGGATATATTTTGCCACTAAACTCTAAGAAAGATTGAGACTGTTTTTCCTTATCATGTAAGGACTGATGAAGGATGGATAAACACACTCCATCTCTCTTGGAGTTTATTGCCAAAATATATCCATGTGTTAGTTTTATAACTCTGTGCTTCGTAAGATTTTCACCAAACTATAGGACTCCTTTCACTATAATATGTTAAGACCCTTGCTGGTTTCTCCTATCCTTTTCTTTAACATTTATTATTTATTTTAAATTTATTGAATATTAGTACACTCATTTTCTTCTAAGAATTTTAATGTTGTTAATTATCTATCATAATTATTAATTAAACTGAAATGGTTTTTTCTTATGTTTATATTATTATCATAATTATATGTTATCAATATCATATAATTACAATAGTTTTATTGTTAATAGTTTAAAAAATGATACATTATGTTTTATAGTACAGTCATAATTGAAATGTGTACTTTGCAATTTGATGCTGTTATGTTACCTTTTTTTATTGTACCTTTCTTTATAAGCATCAAAACAACAAAGCAACTGCATTAATTTTTATATTTTAAAATGAGGCAAAAAAAGGGAATTAAAAAAAATGCACCTCTAATATGCATATTGTAAATGGAATATTTTGTATATTTCAATATTAAATGTTATTTGAAATAAATATACAACATAGTTTTCTTGTATTTTACTTGCCTTTGTAAATAATATAGTAGAGACAATAGTTATACAGAAGATAAGATTAGGTCAAATAATATATTTAAAAATAATTTAGAGGAAAAAATTTTGACACTATTTTTTTAACATGTCAAATAATTGTAATTTTTGAAATAGAATCAGATCAGAATACGTAACTTACTAATTTTTAGATTTTTTTTTTCCTTCCTTTTCTTTCTTTTCATGCTTTTCTCAGCTTAATATTGCTTTGTGTGTACTTATTTGTGCATGCTCCCTCTTTTTGTTTTAAGCTTTTAATAAAACTGGTTCATGTGCTTTAATAAATATTTCTCTTGGATTTTATGTTTTGGGTAATGTGGGTAATATAGTGTTTGTATGCATTCTGTTTATTTTAATATTAGAACAATCTATTTTACAAGTATACTTTACACAAACTTAATGGTGATATTAGATGATAATTTATTATTTTTAAATAATAATTAAATATTTTTATATTTGCAGAGATAGTCACATCAACAGACAAGCAATCTGATATGCACATTTAATTTTTAAACTAATAGAGCTAGTTTTTATTTCTTCTAATTTTATTGCAATCATTGACATTTGATTGGGGGGGGGGGGGGGGGGCACAATAAACTGGAATATTAACAAGCTGTAAATAATTAAATTAATCTACAGAAAGAATATAGTATGCTTAAAAATAAAATTGGAGATGATAGGAGTAATATATGAGAACGTCCTACAACATTCCAAAGTTATATGATATCCCATAACTTTTAAACTGCACTATTTATTCTGTTTGTATAGGCCTATTTATTATGATTATGAAAGAAACTATTATTTTTACAATTAAATATAAATGCTATGTGTATAGGCCTATTTTTATTATTTTTTATACTAAAAGAAATATAATGAAACGTTTTTCTTCGATTTTTATTTTGATATATATATTAAGGAAAATAAACCATTGCTGTTATCAGGTATGATAAATTTTAAAGAAAATGATAGGAGAAACCAGCAAGGGCCTTACCATAGTGAAGAGAGTCCCAGTTTGTTGAAAATCTTGCTAGCACAGATATAGAAAACTTAACACATTTGAAATATTTCGGCAATATAAACTTTAAGAGAGATCAATGCCTCCATCAGTCCTTACAGACTCAAGGAAACTATGAATCTGAATTGCTCTCCGAGTCTTTAACTGATGAAGGCATAACACACTCCATCTCTCTTGGAGTTTATTGCCAAAATATTTCCAATGTGTTAGTTTTTTATATTTGTGCTAGCAAGATTTTCACTGAACTATGGGACTCTCTTCAATTATGGTAAGGCCCTTGCTGGTTTCTCCTATCATTTTCTTTCAAATTTATCATGAGATTTTATTTTATTATTATTTAATTAGTACATGGCCAAATTGAAAAAAGAAAAAAAAAAAAAAAGAAAAAAGAAACAATTGTTTCCAAAATTGATAATACAGAACCAAGTTCTATCTATGAAAATTTTTTAACCTTGTTTGAAGCTTATTATAATAAATAATCACACATATAGCCTAATAATAAATAATAATACATACCCCCCCCCCCCCCAAATAAAAAGTTTTACATTTCAGAAAATATGGACATTTTATTATTTTATATGCATCTTTGCTACAATATTCCCAATAACTTTTATTATTATTAGAGCCCGGATTCGTAGGCAAAGTGCCTTTAATATGCACCCGGTCTATTTTGTTCAAACTTCATATCTCCATCGATCGTAAGAAGGTGGTCAGGAAAATCCAATAAAAAAAGTGCCTTTTTTGCCTTTTTTTGGTTAAAACTGTTGCATACCTCATTTTATATCCCATATTGCATTTTTAGAGTGCCTTTTTGTGTGCTTTTTTTCCAAAATAAAGTGCCTTTTTAGGCGCCTTTTTTTTGAAAAAAAGTGCCTTTTAATCCGGGCTCTAATTATTATAATTGTTGTTTGCTTGTTTTTGTGGAAACTATTGTAGCCTTTTCCTGCTTTTGATTTCCTATGTTGTTATTTTTTTGGCTTGGTATAAAACTCAATATTTCAGTTTCATTAACTGCGATTTTTTTCCCTATATTTACATTATACTTCTACTGTTCTTTCCAACTAACAAAATACACATAACCTAACTTAAGTGTGAAATAATAACTTAAGTTATATATTGTGATTAATTTTATCCTTCTATATTTGCAGAATAATTCAAATCCATGGAGGAGCAATTCGATATGCACATTTACTGTGGAAGCATTTATGATTTATATTGACATCAGTAAAGATAAATGTTTGTTTGGAAATGCACACATTGGCTGTGCACGACCAAATATTACTGATTAGAAAGCTTACTGCACAGCATGCTGTACTAAAATCATAAACCCAACAGTTTAAGGACTTTCAAATATGCCCCACATATATTGCACTTTTATTCATTTTGCTATTTTATTTTATTATTTTTTTTTTTAATATGCCTGTAGACAGAAAAAAAAAATCAGAATATATAATTATATTTCAATAATATTATTCAAAGTTATTTTTGTATATTAAAAAATATGTTACATAAAAAATTAAAAGCTGAGCTGCAGGCTTGGATTGGCCATCATAAGAGATCAGCATTTTGCAAATAACCCCAGCTAAATGTTCAGAGTTTTTTTAATCTACTTGGGCTACTTGACGCCCCATGCAATAAGGCCTCCTTTATCTCAATTTCTGCCTGGCCCCAGAGGACCCAATCCGAGCCTACTATAAGCTGAAACATTAATTAAGAGATTTTTTATTCTCTCTCTCTCTCTCTCTCTGTCCGTCTCTCTCCCTAAAATGTCAAATAATGACAAGTAGAAGTTCAGTAATTCAGTCAAAAGTAAAGGCCTGCTCAACCAGCATTCTTAAAAAGAAAAAAGAAGAAGAAGAAGAAGAAGAAGAAGACCATTGCAATTGGCTGAGAGCACTGTGACATTTTTTTTTTTTTTTTTTTTTTTGTTGCTGCAAATGACCTGTAATGGAAAAATCCAAAATTTGGGGTCATTTGGACATCGGACAATATAGCAAAGCCGCGACGAATATATACCAATATATCGATCATCACAGATAGTAAACGGCCGCGAGGTTTTTTAACTTTACAATTAAAAATTTAAAACTTGACACCTTTATTGTTCGATATGTGCACATTACGTGGATGTTGGTCTTAATTTATTTTTTCAAATTTGTACTGTGGTGATATTACGATGTTAATTTGAACAATACAACAATGCTGGCAGTCGTTTACTATCCTTGATAGTATGTAATACTGGAGCTTGATCAAGCCAAGCTTCAGGAATTAAAATTCAATTTAGTTTAGAGAAGACCCATAAGAGCCCTGATTTTATTCACAGCACCACAGCCAGGTGTTTTGTGCTGCAAACAATCCCATCTCAAGTGATCAAGCTGGCTATTATGTGTATATTATGTGACAAAAATGACATGTTGACTGCATAACAAAATTTAGGTAAATAAAATGACTATCATTTTATTTATAAATGACAGCTGCGGCTATATTATCAATATTTCTTTCTCCCCCTCCCTTCCCACTTAAATATATTAATTTATTTTGGAACATATTGTCATTTTATTTTATTAAATATTATTTAAACAATAAAAATAACAATTTTATTTTTCCATGCTAAGTGCGTTAAGTTGCATTTTCAAAGTTTCTACAAGTTTCTACATTTCTACAAAGTTAATTAAACAAATCTTTGGTTACTTATTATATCCATACATTTTTTTTTTTATTAATAAACTTACTTTGATACAATCACAGATTATGATATAAATTAACCATAATTTGGCTCACAAAAATAATGAAGATAAAAAAAAAAAAAAAATGTTTATGTAAGCATGTAGCTTATTTTTAATTGTTTTTTTTATAAAAACAACAGATATAGAACAATACAAGTAAGAGAACAAAATATTAGCTTACACTGCTGTAAAAATACTAAATAAAAGTGCTATGTAGAGCTTTTTTAATGCACTTCTGAGATTGCATTTACATTACTGACATGAAGAAAACAAATTAAAATAATTGTAACATTTATATAAAACAATTTTTTATAACTAGAAAAATAGAAATATGAGTGAGCCAGTTATTAGTACACAATACGTACTTATTCAACAACATCCATGAGAGTTGACGGTGAGTGGTCTTGATCATCCTGTTGGTTCCAAGGGACCCACACTTCAGGTAGCAAGAAGTCCTCATAACTGACATCCTGTTGCCATGGCAACCGACCTAGGCCAGAACCTGACAGCCACTGACCTGCAAATACCAATACATATATTAATGTATATTTATATTAAAAAAAAAAAAAAAAAAAAAAAATGAGCAAAACAATCTTCTCACATCACGATGAAGCTTCTACACTTTACAAATTTCCAAAGAATGAAAGATCTACACTTAACAAATTTGCGGCTACCTGGGGCTTCACACACCTATTTTATATAGCCGAAGCTCAAGGTAGCCGCGACTTTTTAAAGTGTAGATCATTCGTTCATTGGAAATGTGTAAAGTGTAGAAGCTTCATCTTGATGCGAAAAGATTGAAAAGTATTTTTTACATGTACATCTAAAATGCACTCTGATCGAGTGCTGATGATAAATCTTGTACACTACTTACAACAGAAACTGTTCATAGAATAGTATTATTATTTTAATGAAAAATTTATAATACAATATCTTATCACTTTAGATATTTATACTTTTTAATAAGAAAATAATAGCTTGAATTTCTAATTGAAATAAGTCCCACTAGCACATGATGGTACTATACGGTACTTAACTTATAATAATGAAACGTATGATAATAATTTGATAGAAACACAGATTAGAAAAGAAAAAAAAATGGGGAATGGGAGAAAGTATGAGCTTACACTTACAGGAACGCGAAGTTTTCCTAATCTATGTGTTTCCATCAAATCTTTTAATTATTAACTATTGTGTAGACACTTTTTTCTTAATAGGTATTTATTGTACTTAGGAAAAGGAAAGATACCATCGCGGTATGGACAAACATGTGACGTTAAAATTTGATAGGGAGAAACCAAATGAGAGTTGGCGCCAGGCAGCAGCGTCAACTGAAAATCTCAAATGGCGATAGTGGTTTAAAAAAATATATATTTGAAAAATATATATATCATGCCATATATTGTCTCAAGCCGTTATGCACGGCCCTATGCACGCTAGGCGTGCAAGGCTATGAGCACTTTTATGCATGTATAATTAATTAGGAGTTAAAGGAATTTTAGTAGGAGGCGGGGGGGGGGGGGGGGGGGGGGGGGTTGCAAGCACAGCAATATATTGCATAACAATAAATATAACTCAATAGTTACGTTTCGCCTTCCCACAGGCTCATCAGTGCTCACACCACATCTGCTAGCAGACTGTGCAGTGGTCTGCGAATTTACTGAGCTTTTATACCCAGTGGCCCCGCAGCCTCACGCGCCGATTGGTTAAACCACATACTTACTGTTACATACATATTACTGTGCTTTTAAGGCGAAATAAAGTAAAAAGAAGACAGGAAAGAAAAATAATGTAATATATTGCTGTGCTTGCAACCCCCCGCCTCCTACTTAAATTCCTTTAACTCCTAATTAATTATACATGCATAAAAGTGCTCATAGCCTTGCACGCCTAGCGTGCATAGGGCCGTGCATAATCGCTTGAGACAATATATGGCATGATATATATATTTTTCAAATATATATTTTTTAAACCACTATCGCCATTTGAGATTTTCAGTTGACGCTGCTGCCTGGTGCCAACTCTCATTTGGTTTCTCCCTATCAAATTTTAATAGGTATTTATGTATATAATAATAAAGTACAGTACACCCCTATTTCTTTAACTGTACCACTGGCCAACTTCTGGTTACTGTACCTGTAAACTTAGATAAGGCCCTACTTTTTACAATGTTAATTGAGTGGGCATCTTATATAAATACAGTACGGCTATAGTTACCTCCATAATGGCTGTAATGCATCCATCCTCCAGTCTCCTTAGGTGGCTGAACATGATGGGTAGTTGGTTGTGCTGACTTTTCTGCCTCAATGTTATTCTCAGTTTGTGCTTTCACATCATCTAGTGTGTGGATTTTTTCCGTACCATTTGCTGTTGCACCAATCTTGCAGTCAGAGTCACACAGATATGTTGACACGAGATCACCAATCATTTGTCTGTTATGGTCTGGAAGTTCTCCCTCCACTAGGTCTGTTAGACTGAAATAAAAGCAATTTCTTTATAGTGGCAAAAGTCTGACCATTAATTTTTTTAAGTTAAAGAAAAAGGACTATCCCCCTCCTAAAAGTAATGATGTAACCATTATTATTATGTGTACCTCTGCATGTACAGGAGTGTATAATTGTTGGGTGCAAACACTGCTTGCTTGAGTAGTTCCATGAATATGTGTGGTGCTGGAGCTACTACAGTGAAGGGAAGACTTAAAGCTGTCGCTAGTCTGGGGTTTTCCTTCTGTAACTTCTGCTGTGCACGTCTCTCCACGCTTATTAGGCTTTCATTGGATGTAGAACTTCCACTCATTTGTTGAATTCTTTGACTGGTGTATTTGGCGAGGTTCATTTTGTCTTTAAGCACAATTTCTGCTGCGACCAAGGACTTTTGAATGTAACGAAGTTTGAGTACGGCTCTCAACAATTCATTGAGCCACAGAGCCGCAATGTTGCAACTCAAATCACTGCCAGAGCAGCATTTGGTGACCAGCTTGTGTATTAGTACAGGTAGAAGCTGAGCACAGTGCAAGATGCCCAGCATGTCTTTCCATTGTTGCAGTAGATCTTGTGGTAGCTTATTTAGCATCTCATCTGGGGAAATATATTTAATTAAAATACTCTACTGGAATGAAAAGTAACATTAACACACAAAATTTAAACTTCTATTACACATAATTCCTCTATCATTCATTACACAATTAACATTATTTAAAATTTATGAGATATTTCTTAACGTTGTTCCTCTCTATTTGCCGATGTTTACTTGACCTTGACAATAAAAATTTTGTCCGATCAACTCCAAAGTTTGGATTTTCCCATTTCAGGTCATTTGCAGCAAAAAATATTTTTCAAGGTCAAGTGGTCATCGGCCAATATAGCGGAACAACGTCTCTCTGCCTCGTATGATATAAAAAATAATTTCAATTGTAAAAAGTTACTTTCTTTGTATCTTTAATGATTAAAATATTTAAAATATATACTGTAAGCATGGTACAGTTTGCAATTAAGGATATTAAGATGCATGCTATTTAAAATTAAGTCATGATTATACTAAGGACAAATCATCTTCCTTACCCTCCGAGAAGTCAGGACAGTACAATTTCAGAACGTCTGAATCAATGATGAATCCTTCACTGCTGAAAACTACCTCTACCAATTCTCTAGCTTGAACTTCATCCTTGAAACACATATAAATCTGCTTGTCCATGTAGGTGATTGCATGCTGCAGCTTCCAACGTTTGATGCTCTCTTCTTTGTAGTCTGGGTTCTCTCGTAGGAACTGTCTCTTCATCCTGATCAAAGATTTGCGAAGTGATTTTTCTTGAATGTGGCTAGCAGACCAACAACCACTCTTGCAGAACAAGTAAGTGGACTGCCTCATATCCACAAGCTGAGGCAAAATGGAATCACTGCATGTCTCCTTTCTAGGGGCATAGTCTCTGATATTCTCACCTTCACTCTGCCAGTAATTATCCTGCAAGAAATATGAATCATGTAATGGAATGGTTTGATCAAAAGAATTGAAATTACCAGACTGAAAAAAAAAACTCAATTACTATTGAACAATTGCATAACAAATTAAGTTGAATAACATTATATATTAGTGATTATACAACAAAAGTATATGTACGCGTCAAATGCAAAAGCAGACATTTGACATAGGGTGCAATTGTTGCTTTCTTTAACTAAGCGGGAGAGAAATGAACCATGCAGCCAATATTGAATGTCTGCGTTTGCATCTAACACGTTCATCAGCACTTGTGAGTGTATAAGGATAAGTGCTAAAAGAAAATGTTGGGAGAATGGTAAAACTCACATGCAGCCAAGTCATTGCCGCAGTGGAAGCCTCACGCAAGGTTTCGAGGGACGGGAGCTGAGTGCCATGAGATGCATCGTGTCGTAACTTCACAAGCCACTGGGGAATGTGCAAGCGACTGGCCAACCTGAACATTGACTCTACAGGAGCTTTCTTGTAGTCCACAGTCAAGATTTGGTTTAGGAACCTGCCAATTCAAAGACAAAAACTGCTGTCAAATGTCAGAAAACAACACAATATCCCACACCAATTTAATACTAAAATTTTGTTACACAAGTTTCTGTGTCACACATTATTTATACATATGCTAGTGCTGTCAAAAAATATCCAGATTATGAACTTTGGATAAAAAATTATTTGTCATAAGAATTTGTATCAGTATCACTTTTATTAGTCTTCAGATCCAGATCAAAGAAATCCAGATAAAAAAAGAGATAAATACTAACTTGATCCAAGCTGATTTTTGTAGCAACTTTCCCCCCAATCCCCTGGAGGAAGTGAATATTTTTGTTGAATTTTGTTGCTTTTATGATCCTGAATTTGTTTATCGGTCTCTAATCTGGATAATGCAGACCCGGATAAAATTGTGTCAGCGAAATCCAATTTTTTTAAACCAGATAAGTTCTTATCTGTAATCCGGATTTGAAAATTACCTGGATTTTGAAAGCACTAATACTGTACCTGGTAATTGCTGTGCAGTACATCATGCATATATCATCATCATCCAGAGGCCGTGGGTCCAGTAAAAACTGCTCTTCATCCTTTATCTGAATCCTCAAGATCATATGCGAGCACTCTACTGCATAAGGAAGACTTGAACTTCTGCGTAAAACAAATAACAAATTAATTATTAATAAAATTTTATATATAGGCCTAAATATTTATATAATCACATATACTATACTCAATAAATTGAATTTGTAATAATCTCACACTAACCTGGCCTTCCAAACTTGTAAACTTTCAAGACCTTTTTTTCTGTCGTCAAGGCTTTCTGAGTAAATTTGATTGTAGACATCACTCCATTCAGACCTGCATGTAATAATTTTAGTAAAAATTACATTAAAAAAATGCACAAAGGGGAAAGTGAGAAATTAAACAAATCCGAAGTTAAGCAACGTCGAGCGTGATCAGTACTTGAATCGGTGACCAATTGTAACAAGTCTCGGTCTCATACTCATTCAAGTCCTGAAGCATAGCTGTGCTCACATGATGACATGACCATGTGCTCCCTTAATTGGGTGCTGCCATCATGTGCATCCGTAAACGGAAATATGATTTCACGTTAGCGAGCACTGGTCCGACCTTACAAAGATTTGGTATTTGGAACCCAAAATAGTGTAAGTGCAGGGTGTACGTTGTGGTATAGAAAGTTGATATATAATAGAATTTAATATGAAAAATGATTTAAAAATATATCATTCAAATGGACCACTTGCAATGAAATGTTTATAATTGTTGCATATAGCAAGGAGGCGAAAACAACTTTTTCCATAAGAATGCATTAAGAACATTTCAAATTATTTTAAAAAGTTCATTCATTGCAAGTGATCCATTGCTAAAAAATACAGTAATGTGTATGTACACAAAACACGCATAATATGTGTGTTACAACATCAACATTGTAATGTATGGCATAAAATGAAATGTAAAAAAGTAAAAATAATAATGTATGACGTATGTAATACATATGTACAGTACATTACATATGTATGCATGTATGCATATGCATGCATATATAAACTTAGCTCGACTTTGTTACAATTTGTAAACAAAATACTTTTGAAATTCAGGGATACAATAGCTTTGAAGCAGTAAGCTATTAGTAAATTAATTAGCTTATTTTAATAAACAAATTTGTTTGCTTTTTGATTTGACATCATATACCTACTGTGACATCATACATATGACATGGGACCCGGATTTCCAAATTTATACAGCAAGCACATAATTTTGCAACTTACCAAAGCACTGTGTTTTGCAATAAATATTGTTTTATTTTACTGACTTCACGCTACTTACATAGAATACCATGGTACGTGTCTAATTTCTGTTTCATCTCCAAATTCAACTCCACGTGTTGGCACCACCATTTTTGTACACAATTTTAAATTTTACGCTGAAAGTAATGCTTAACTTTTCCTCCAGAGTGCAGCACTAACAAGAAGAAAATATTTACCAGCTGGATATTTCGCGCTCGCTTGAAAAGAAGCGTGTTTTGGTAAACTTCTTGAACTCTTGTGTTATTTTTATTCTTGTTTTTTGTTAATTAATGCACCTATAAAATTAAAAGTATTGTAACCAACAATGTCTACAATTGCTGGTTGGCCAAAATCGAAAAACATGAAAACAGCGCAAGTAAACTCTGAGCCATCTACAAACACAGAAGATTCAGGAGACGATGGAGTAAGTGCATTTTGTCCATGTTTTTCTTGGCAGTCATGGTTTTTCATACATGCAACACAAATAATGTAACTATAATTAAATGTAAAATTGTGACCTTATACACAAAAAGCAATTCATTATTGATACGGTGACTCTTTTCGATCGTATATCGTACAGTATGTGGGTAAAAAGAAAAAAAAAATAACGCAAATGTTGTTTTTCATGTTATGTATGCATGTATGCATATATGTATATAACATAGATACATACATATGAATGGATATATTTATGATTAACATATTTTATAGGATGAAACCTCGAGTATTGGAAGCACTTCCACCACAGATAATAATTCAAGAAGTGAAACACCAGTCAACAAAGGACGAAAAGGACGCTGGGGACGTCGTAAAACACCTAAAGTTGTGAAGCCTCTTTATAAATATGCGTAAGTTGATGAATGCAAGAAAAATTGTACTGGTAGATGTTAACAGTTCATTATATATTTCAGATGCCACATTAAAGAAGACCATGGACAACCCTTGTTTGGAGCGCAGTTCAATCACCACTTAAAGGAAGGCCAACCCTTGATATTTGCAGCAGTTGGCAGTAATCGTGTCACAATTTATGAATGTCCAGATGAAAATGGCATCAAACTTCTGCAGTGCTATGCTGACCCTGATGTATCCTTTTTCACTCTTCAAAAAAAAAATTTTTTTTTGAAGGGGGGGGGGGGGGGGGAAGTTACACTGGTTTCAAAAATTTCAAATATGCACATATGTAGATAATGCAGTAAACAATTATTGTATTGTTCATAAACCCCTTTGTCTTGCACCAAGAAATGCGCATTCCATTTGAATAACCAAAGTTGATCGTCATTTTAGGAGCAGAGAATATGGTTTACGACTTTACGAACAGCATTAATGATGTTCGTCAAGGTCCATATAATAAAGAGGTTGAGCGCAGCACAAAACTCGCGCATTAGATTTCATTTTGCGATGGATTGTATTTGTTTCTAAGCAAATTCAATATTCAATGCCATTCACCAGTGCATTGATTAGGTGAACAAAGTTGCCAGTGATGATCAGATGTCTATGGCGAATTCCTGTAAGCTGCGCAACCTTGACCAAAACTTTTCCCAAAGCATCTAATCTCATATATGGACCTTGGATTTTCACAAACCCTGTTCCCTTGCTTAAAATAATAATAAGACGATGGGTTTGTCTCGTTGCTTGGGCCGAGCGTATTGCGATCTCGGAGGTTGAGCAACGCGGCGCCTGGTCAGTACTTGGATGGGTGAACGCCTTTAGCCCGTCCCGTGCTTTCCTTGTAGCCCGTCGTCGCGGAGGGCAAGTCTACCCTGTTGAGCCTCTCGAACACCTTGAGGTTCCCTCCGCACCACTCTGATAGAGGGTTTGCCACCCTAGGAGTGTGTAAAAAGTAGGGTAGCGTGAGGTCTCGAACGCACGCTTTGGCGGGAAAGATATTGCCCCACCTCTTGGCGATTCGTCGCCGGTGTGATGGTGCGGCCTGTCTCCTGCTACCACCAAGCGGCTAGACAAGGAACAATCACGTGCTGCAAAGCATGTTCCGAGTCAAATGCCGACGTGCCAACTAACAAAGTTAGAGACGAGACCTCAGCCTGACATTGCTTGGCTTGTTGATCTGGCTATTTCTGCCCGTTTGCAAGGTATCGCGCGATACGCTGTAAAGCGTTGTACCTTGAGAGTAACGTGCATAAGTAGAGTGACTAAGTCCCCAGGGAGAGTCCGCAGTGTTAGAAGAAAGCTGGCCCCACTAATCCAGGTGGAGGCTGAGACAGCTTTATAAAAAAAATAATAATAATTAGAATGTATTAGGTGATCTTCATTTTGTCGTGGTTTGGGTTTGGAGCACAACAAACTGGGGTTACAAACATTATTAGTATTTAGACAACAACCAGGAGGACTTGTATATTATATATTTATTTTTAATTATTATTTGCACGTTCTGAAAGAGGGAATTACCCTGAATCAATTGATGTGTGATTTTCTATTTTTTTAGTATATTGAGGGCTATGCGACCTTTCAATACATCTACTAAATTTGTGTGCACACAATTAAAACGTTTATTCTCCGTGCTCCTCACTATTGGAACATTGCAATTTTTGCCGCACCTTCTATTGGAACATCATTAGAGGCCTAGCGTACTCAGGTATACCAATAGTGGGTGCGGCATATATTGTAGATATTTCAATAGAAAGGAGGGCTGAGAATACACATGTTCCAAGAGTGAGCACACAAATTTAGTAGATGTACCAAAAGACCGCACAACCTTTTTTTTTTTTTAATAATGGAAATATGTTGTCATGGATGGTAACTTTAGCATGCGAGCGGCAAGCAAAAGTTATCGACTGAGGCATAATAAATAAATAAAATTATTGATCAAAACATTACATATAGTAATATAAATCTTGTCATATAAACATAACCAAACAAATAGCAGTTTTCAAAAATTAATTAAACGTACTTAATGAACACTTAAATTAGCAAATTGCTTAACAATCAATTTGAAATAATGTGCTCTTTTACAATAGCAATCACCCCCCTCTACCCACACCTTAGCATTGTAGTATAACTTATAATAGAGTTAAACTCATATTATGCACATATTATATTCTTTCGTATTATAAATTACATAATTTTTGCAATCATTGCTTTTTTTTTTTTTTTTTTTTTTTTTTTTTTACGTGTGCAATTATGTGTACAGTATTTATTTTTTATTTTTTTAAAGTAGTGTGCTTAAGACATTTGCTTTCTTGACTGAACACTAGAGTGATGAAAACTACTACACTTGTGCATGGTCATTTGATGAGGGCTCTGGCAAACCTTTGCTGGCTGTGGCAGGCTCCCGTGGTATCATTCGTTTGTTCAGCCCTGCAACCATGAACTGTATCCGACACTATATAGGTAAAGACTAGATACTGTACTCTGAAACATAAAATTAAACTTCTGGTGAATTACATTTATCAATTGATTGATGCCTTGTATCTTTAGAGACATGAGAGTCCTTGTAAATTGAACTAGTTTACAGCTATTGTTTGATTTTAGATAGTGTACATTGGTCACATTATAAGAGCTATTATAACCAGTTTAAACTTCTTGCTGACACTTTTATTAGTAATTTGTTTTACATCATCCAATTTAAATAAGATATAAAAATGAGAAAGGCCATGAGTAAGTCTGTTGTTGTTTTATAATGTGTCTTTGATGTATAATGTGAGATCGTGAGATGCTAGGTATATCCATGGCATGGGCCTTGGTATATCATATTTTATTGACAGTATCCCTATCCTTCAATTAAAAAAAGAAAAATAATAATTGAAAAAAATAGAGAACTTGTCTACGCTAGAGCATTTGATCCCACATCCCAATTAACTGTATAAATTTGAGAATATTTGCAATATATTAGGGTTTTTTTCCCCCTTACTTATTTGCTAATTACTAATATAGAATATAGAAACTCAAAAAAAAGTAAAAGCAATAAGCCTCCATAGTCAAAGAGAAAGTAGGAAATGAACAGCCCTTAATACATCATAACCTAATGGAAAAGTTTGAATTTCCACCCCCAAGATTTTTAAAATTCTTATACAGTACGATACAGTAAACAATGTTATGCATTATAATTTATGCCTGCAATAAAAAATAAAACTGATTTTTGTGTATCTTGTATGTTTAGGTCATGGACATGCTATCAATGAGCTAAAGTTTCACCCCAGGGATCCAAACCTACTACTGTCTGTATCCAAGGATCATGCACTGCGTCTTTGGAACATCAAGACTGACGTATGCATTGCCATCTTTGGTGGCGTGGAGGGACACCGCGATGAAGTGCTCAGTGCAGTAAGTATTTCTACTTTCAAGATCTACGTGCAATATTACTCCATATGCAAACATTCTAACTTATAAAATCACATCTTTAACTTCAGGATTTTGACCTCGAAGGAACTCGCATCATGTCATGTGGGATGGATCATTCACTCAAACTGTGGCGTCTTGACAAAGACAGCATCAATGAGTCTGTAGATGCCTCATATAAGTTCAATGCAAATAGAAGCTCACGACCTTTTAACTCTCTGAAGGAACATTTTCCCGACTTCTCTACACGAGATATTCATCGGAACTATGTTGACTGTGTGCGCTGGCTGGGTGACTTTGTTCTTTCTAAGGTGAGATATCTCTTTTTGTATTTATTACAAATTTATGATCTTGTATATGAAAATTATTACAGTCGGTTTCATTTTGAAAATATGAAACTATACTCTGTGCATCTTTTTGTTATTCACAATAATAGGAACTGTAAATTTAATACTGTAT
Source organism: Ecdyonurus torrentis (assembly GCA_949318235.1). Taxonomy (NCBI): domain Eukaryota; kingdom Metazoa; phylum Arthropoda; class Insecta; order Ephemeroptera; family Heptageniidae; genus Ecdyonurus; species Ecdyonurus torrentis. The sequence continues at coordinate 38,721,278 of OX439132.1, read as the reverse complement.
CAAAAGTATATTGAGTTACATACTTGAACAAAGTTTGAAAATGAAATATATGTAATTAAAAAAAAAAACTCAAATAAAAATGTGGAGGTCTATCACTAGGTCATCTGTGTTGCTTGCTTTGTTGTCATTATGTATGTACCGGTATGTAAAAATAAAAAAAAATAAAAAAAAACTCAAACAGTAAGCAAGACCAGTTTTATTATTATAGCCTTTTTTTTTTTTTTTTTTTTTTTTTAAGAAGGCTTGCAAAATAAACAAACTTGCAGCTCAACAATACTAACAAAGGGCTAGCAGACAACTTTGTGTTTCTGTCTCAACTTAACCATTTTATCACTATTAAAAAAAAAAAAAAAAAAAGCCATCGCTGACTACTCTTTTAGCATTATTCATTTCCTTAATTAAGCCTTAAGACTATAAATTGTCATTGCTGATGTTTGTTGATGTTTCAGTCATGCGAGAACTGTATTGTGTGCTGGAAACCAGGCAGACTGACAGAAGAACTGCGTCCCAATGACACAGCTGTCACCATCATCCATCGCTTTGAGTACAAGGAGTGCGAGATCTGGTTCGTGCGCTTTGCCATGGACTTCTGGCAGAAGGTAAACATCACTCACCATTGCTATTGCGTGTTTTTAACCCTTATCTTTAAATTACATTCAAATTATCCAATAGTCATCTTCAATTAGACAACAACAATAATTTTTAAGTTCTAAGTAAAGTAAAGTAAATAGAAGTTAACTATTTTCTAAAAGTTAACAATATGTTGATGTAACGGGAAACATGTGTACCTCATTTTTTTTTCTTATTTTTGTTCTGGGAAATAAAATATGTAAGTTGTTTTTGATTTCAAACGTAATGTAGATAGTGCTTGACTTACACATATCGCTTACCATGACAAAACACAAGATACACATTTTGCTTACCGTGACAAAAACAAGATACCGTACACAATTTGCTTCACATGATAAAAAATGAGATACACATATTTTCCGCTACAACCCATATTTTGTTGAAATGATAAAAAAAATGCTATAGAAATTCTATTCCTTCATTACTTTTACTGCTTGATTTGTCAGATCCTAGCTCTGGGCAACCAAGTAGGCCGTACATATGTGTGGGACCTGCACACAAGCGACCCTGGCCAGGCTAAGTGTCACACTCTGCAACACCCACGCTGCACAGCAGCAATACGACAGACCAGTTTATGCAGAGATGGCTCTGTGCTACTGTGTGTGTGTGATGATGGATCTATTTGGCGCTGGGATAAGACAGAGCAAACCAGGCCTCCACACAACAATATAAGCTGTTAATCTCTTACATCCACCATAGAGTAGGTTGTAGTTTGTAAGTTTCATTTTCAAAGTGTAGAACCTGACCAATCATTGGGCAGCATGTTGCAACGTAATTTTTTTCACTGGTGTTTATTTGCATGTAAATAAAAATTGCGTGTCATCACATTTTGCCACGGGTAGATTTTTTTTCTGACTATTTATTTAAGTTTAGACTAAAAAAAAAATCACAATGTTGTGTTTTTGTATTAATATGTATTATTTACGTATAAATAATGTGTAATATAAGTGCAACATGCAACACCATATTTAAGATGAAGTGCCGAGGTTTGTTCTATTAATATTCAATATGTATATAATAATAAGTTTAAAAAAATATTTAGAAAATAATTGGTAGAGATTAGAGCACGTTGAATTGAAAATTAATAAAACGCGAAAATTCTCTAATTTAAATAGTAAATTGGGACTAGGGATCAAATATTCTAGCTTGAGCTAGTTAAAAAGTAGACGTTAAAGGGATCCGTCTACTTTTTAACTAGCTCAAGCTCAAGCTAGAATATTTGATCCCTTGTCCCAATTTACTATTTAAATTAGAGAATTTTCGCGTTTTATTAATTTTCAATTCAACGTGCTCTAATCTCTACCAACTATTTTCTAAATATTTTTTTAAACTTATTAATATTAACCGCGATGGTTTTTTCCAAATACGAATATGTATATAATTGCAAGTAAAATATACTAAATTAATTAAATCAGCGTACATATAAAAATTATAAAAACTTAATAATACTTCTGAGTTCGTTTCGTTACTTTTAAAATTACATTTAAAAATTACATTTAAATTAATTAACAAAGTTACTTTAAATCTAGTGTTGAACTAGTTACTGCTACTTTATAATATTTTGATGCTGTTGCGGCTTGCGGCTAAATGACACTTCTACTTTTAGTGGGTTTACTTACTTTCACACATCTACGGTTATCGGGATAGCCATAGAAACACATCTACATTTATTGCAACAACAGGTAAAAAAACACTTCTACATAAGAAAACAGGTGTAGAAGTGTTTTTTACCTGTTGTCATGATAGATGTAGATGCGTGAAAGTAAGCAAACCCGCTAAAAGTAGAAGTGTAGTTTAGCCGCAACAGCATCACTTTGTAGTTCCAATGTTATTTCTTACAATATGATTGTGATCATAGTGAACCATATCTGCTGAGGTCAGCAAAATTATTTGATATTACAGTATGTGTATTGTGTATATTGCATGGCATGTTCATTTACTTCTTATTTTTATACAAACATTTTTTTTTCTTTTTGACACAGAATATTTGTAATTTCTAAGAAAAATAAATATAAAATCCAATTCATAATGTTTTGTTAATCGATAATAATTAAACTTAGCACTACAATATATTTCTATGAAATTGCTAATATTGCAGATAAAATAATGAATATTATCGTAATGGATATTACCTCCAATAATTAAAGTACTGCAATCATGTTATAGTACTATGACCTGAATTAATTTATTTCCCTCTTTGCAAAGTAGTTCTAAAAAAGGTTTTTGGCATACTAAAGAATTTATTATAATTTCATTAGTCTTTAATAGTTTCACAACATTATGACTTACATGACTCTATTGTATTTATCACAGTCTCTCATGCTAGTATTCATGCCTTTAATTAAGGTTTGCTTCCTCCCTCCAGTTGTCTGTCCTGACTGGACTGAGCCATTAAGTTCCTCTTTTCTCCAGGCTTGTGTGGAGGAATGTAAACCTCAAATGTGTGGAAGAACTTCAAAATTTTTTCTGAAATTAAAAACAATGTTTTGTAAATTATAAATTCTAGAACAAAGGGATTGATAACTTTCTAAATACAATTTAAATGGTATGTTAAAAAAAAAAAACTAATGGTATATTTATACCTGTGTAGGTAAAAGAACGAATCCTACCATTACCAGAACTGTTAACGGATTATCAAGTATTGCTTTAAAGTGTGGTTTTATGGTTTCATTCGTTCATCGAGGCAAAAGTATAATTTTTTTTTAGTGCACATACCAGTGGATTCTTTATTTATTAAATGTTCCTCAGCAATTTTTTCAATAGTCCATGTCTTGGGTTCTGCACGATGATCACCAATAAATTTGAGTGCTTGGCGTAAAGTTACTTTTCCTCTTGGTATGATGTTTGGTTCAATAAAGCCAAATTCTGGTATTTGAGGGTTTGAGCGGTCTTGGGGTAATGGTCTGTTGGGATCTGACGCTTGTTTGGCTTTCTCTGGTGGAATCTAGCAAGAAAAATAGTCATGCATATATACTGTATTGTAATAATATTATTAAACAAATGCTAAGGTCTCTAGTAATCATGTATGTAAAAGTGTTTGTTTACGCCAGTGCCGTAGCCAGGATTTTGCAACGGGACGGGTCCAGCCTACATAGTGAGCATAGGCAAAGGGGGGGGGGGGGGCACCCCCTTTTTCCCATGCTTTTTCAGACCTGACGGGGGGGAGCGGACCGCCCCCCCCCCCCTGGTTTACGCAGTGATATAAAGGCTTAGCCTCCCAATATAATTAAGTGTATACATATAATGTTAATCAATTAAGATCTTCTCATTTCTCATTTATATCTAGTTTTGAAAGTTTTACACATTGTAATATAGTCACATTGTAAACCATATGGTGTATGAAAAGTAGTTCTATATATCATAAATAATTAAAAATATAAATTCATGAATGTGTTTTATACCTCAGGATCTTTCGATACGATATAAACTTGTTTTAGTCTATCATCCAATGAAGCATCCTTCTTAGACTGTTCTTCTATAAAATCTGGGTTCTCTGAAAGCAAAATAAGCGGTATATAGTTTGGAAATAATAATAACTGTTGTTGAAAAAACAAAAAATAGATATCTATATATAATTATGTATATGTAATGTATATTATTTACTAACCTTTTACAATCCGTTCAAGTTCTTCCACAGTGGCAGGGTATTTTGGGGCTGGTGTTGGCTTGTCCTTTGAGATAACTTTATGAGCTCTGTTCTCAATATTAAATAGTTTAACTTGTCTAGGTATAATTGATAATACCTTTCCCATTATTACTCAAATTGCAGTAAAATTTGTAGAAATTATACTTTTTTCAGATTATGCAAGATTGTGTTTACTATTTTATTTTGTCGTCTGCTACATTTTTTTTTTTTTTCCAAATTGTAAGCTTACGACGTCTAGTAACAAAAATTTAAACTACTTGAGAAGTGACTGAAGTGGCGCGCATTACGAAATGCAAGATTTTTTTTTTCCTTTACTTCAAAGCAATTTTTTCAAATCTAATATTACAGAAATCATTTTTGCCAGTTTTAAAGTAAAATATATGTTCATATTTCTTTTCATAGTTTAAAATGTTTTTAATTTTAAATCTGAAGCCATAAATTTAAATTTTCAAGTAACATTATATTATATATATTATATTTTTTTTTTAATAATAATTATAATAATTATTAGCAATCTAAATAACTATTTTTGGCCGTAGATTCCGAATAATAATAAAATAATGCAAGAAATTTATTGCTGAGATACTTATTTTAACATTTATTATCACGTGCGTGGTATGTGAAATGATTTGAAAATGTAAATAAATTTTGGTAAAAAAAATTTTTTTAATTAAATTTTTCAAGGTCTGCTTATATATTCTAAATATCGCAATAAAAACCACTCCTTAGAAAAAAAATAGTAATAAATTATATTTAGCTGATAATTAGCTTTGTATTCCTTAGTCTTAAATTACTAATATTATTTAACACTTAGTGCTGTCCAAATAAAATTTACTAAAAGTTACAAGAAATCGGGCAAAGAGAAGTATTCTGGTGATCCGCTACAGATTCTCCCAGTCGCCGCGCATTCCTGAGCTCGACATCCCGTTTTTTTAGTTCGTCGGGGAGTGAGGTAAAAGATCTGTTGTGTTGGTGAACAAAAATGATTGATTTAAAACTGTGCAGCGTATTGTATCAAGTGTTTATTGGTACATAATTATTCTTTATGACTGAGGTAATGAATTAATATTATTAAAATTGACAGATTCAAAGCTTAAATACTGAAAATAAGCCTATTTTGCTGGCTTGTTTTCAAGGAATGTGGCACTTCAAGATGGCCGCCACTACTTTGCTAATCTTAAAACTGCATATTTTTTCTCTTTTATGATATTTATATTCGTTTTAATGATATGGCATTCTTAAAATCAATAAATACGTTGTAAATCTTTACTATAAATGTAAAATAAAAATAAATTGTTAAGGATTTCCATTTAAAGTAATAAAAATTTATTTTAGGGCATTTGTCTCTCAATGTCAACACTCGATTTAATGCAATAATAACATGTTTATGGAAAGACTAATGTTAATTATTTACATGTAGTTGGGTTTATCATTTATATGTTTTACATTAATATTTTAATGTTAAAATTGAGAGATATCTACAATAACCATTAAGTTAGTATTTTTTTCCAAACCTAAATGATTCAAAATGAACTGTTCCCAATAAAAATAATATTGGATAATTGCATTGCAAATGAATGACTAATCCATAGTTTTTTGTCTAGGTACAGAGGTGCATTAGTCATAAACTTTTTTATTAGTTTTCTCTTTAATATCTTTATACGTTCATAAAAGATGTATGTAATTTAATTTGACATATCACTTCCCTATAAAATTTATTAAAGCAACGTTTTTTTATTTTTAAATATTGAGCTGCTTACCGTCATGTACATACATATGTAATCAATGTAATGTACCTAGATATTACATGATATGTATATGAACATATTATTATATGTATGTGTAATATCATACATAATGATACTTATTATAACATAATATACATCTGGTATCGTATGTATATAAATAATGTAAATAGAATTATTTACTATAATGCCATTTACCGTTAAACAATTTGAAAACATTATCTAAAATCCACACAGAAATTTAATTTTGTGGTTAATCATTAATGCTGTTCGTAAACCCTGTTTTCTGCATCAAAACTGACGATCGCCTTTGGTTTTTCAAATAGAATGAGCATTTTTTGGTGCAAGAGAACAGGGTTTACGAACAGCATTATTACAATTAATTGTGTATAAGTACAAAGAATGGTTAAATTTATTTTTGCAGCAATAATATTAATTTTATTGAAGCATGTTTTCATGCAAGATTAAGGTTTATATTTTATTGCCGTACTAACAACTCTATACTGGTATGTTTCAGATGCTAGAAGCAAAACTGCATCACTCCGCCGTCAACTGACAACAGAGGTTTCATGTGAACAACTGACAAGTGAATTTTTAGTGTGTGTTTATTTATTGTGTCTTATTAAAATCGTAACTTTTTTTATAAATTGTTAATAAATATAAATAAATATTAGTATATATTAAAATTCACTAGTAATCGGTGAATTGTTTTTAATAATTGTGTTTAAAAGTGATGTGAAGTGAGTTCCACGACAAGAGTTTTGACCAAACGACCAATTCCTCATTTACCCGCAAGACCAGGTGAGACAAAATATATTAAAGTTATTAGTTTTATGTCCTAGTAAATAGAAGAATTGCAAAAGGGGGGTTTAGTTAGGGGGGATAAACAAACTCAGAGCCAACTAAGTGCTAACAGACAACCTTATGCGCCTGCCTCAATTTAACATGCTTTTACATAATATAATTATGGAGGAATGAAGCAGTTATATCTCGAGTAAGAATTTTAGTCTCGATAGGGATTGAAATTTTTACTATGTATAGGTTACTGAGCTGCAGTAAAAATGTCATTATCAAGAAAAAAAATCTAACTTGAGTTACAGCTGCTTCATTCCCCAATAAGAAAGCATTTTAAATTAAAATGGGAACACAAAGTTGTCTGCTAGTACTTTGCTAGTATTGTTTGTCTCCGAATGTTTATTTTTCTTACTAAAACCTTTTTTTTTTTTTTTTTTTTTTTTTTTTTTTTTTTTTTTTTTTTTTTTTTTTTTTTTTTGCAAATCTGCTATTAAATCTACATAAGATTTGTTAACTTAACAAGAGCATTGTAATAAATATCTATGATAATTGTAGTTCCTTATGAATTGCATTATATACAGTATGTAGGTACCATTACCTAATAAAAGATGGTAGAAATTACTGCAATTCTTATAACGTTCAGACAGTTTTGTTTGTTATGCTAGTTTTTTAGTACTGTAACATTAAAAGTTACCCCCCCCCCCTCCACAATATCTTATTTGCAATCTGCATTGTAAAAACCAAAACATTATGGAAAGGGTACTTTTTTTTTTTTTTTTTTTTTTTTTTTTTTTTGACACCACAAACTCCCTTACACCCTCTTTCCCCACATGTCAAGTAGATAAATTATTTTTGGAACTAAAACTAGACAGCACATTTTCCAGATATTGTAGCAAATTATAGTTTAGGTAGAAATAGCCAAACTATTGTAATGGCCGTACCACACAAGTGAATTACATTATATTATATGCTACAACTTGTCAGTGATTTTAGGGTAGTTTCCAATGTTTTTTGTTGTGTTCTCAGCATTGCGTGGTGACGGTGGCCAGGGGCGGAGCGGAGCGGGCGGCAGCGTGAGCCCCGCAGGGCCCCATGTGCCCGCCCCGCAGCAGGCCTCTGTGCACGGCGTGTGCATGCAGCCACCCCCACCCTGGCCCCCCTCGCGCCCCCTGCCTAGCATGGGCCAGCAGAGCGTGGCCACGATGATGCAGCAACAGCAACAACAGCAGCAGCAGGGGGGTGGCGGCTCGGGCGGGGGAGGCAAGGGCGGCGCGGGGGCGGGACGCTCAGGCTATAACCAGAAGGCCCTGGCAGAAATTAGAAACTCGCTGCTGCCCTTTGCTAATAGTGAAACTGCATCAAGTGGGGCATCAACCATCAGTCTGGTGTCATCCACATCAGGTGTTTCCTCGGCCAGTAACTGCAGTAATGGCTATGATGCTCAACTCTCGCACCTGCTCAGCATGCAGTATTATGAGGTGAGTACAACCCACTAACTTTAAACAACAATCTAAATACTGCAAGAAACAAAAGTGGACCCTTCACTTAAGTTATTTTACAAAATAGCAGAATAATAAGGCAATGCAAGAAAGCACTTACTGGCAATCATAATTAATACTTCTTTTTTTTTTTTTCTTCTTTTTTTTTTTTTTTTTTTTTAATAGGCAATTCTTTGTAAGCAATTTGTTAATAATAAATTGTCAAAGCAAACAGCCTTTTAAAAATATAACAGAATCATCCTAGAATACGATAATGTTTCTATTTTAAGGAATTTAAAAGCTCATATTATTTTAAATTAAACATAATAATTCAATCACAACCTAGAAAAATTGCAAAGAAATCCAACCATAAAAACATATCTACCGTATTAATCCTTATTTGATAGTTTTGAACATCGGGAGATAGGGTATGCGCATTTTTGTTGCATCTTGTGCTTTTTTTTTTTTTTTTTTTTTTTTTCCTCCTTAAAGGCGTAGAACACCTTGAACAAAAAAGTTGCGTAATATCCTAACAAACCTGAAAATCAACGTTGATTTGGCCGGAGTCATTGATTTCTAATTTATTTTCCATTCACAAAATGCCGCTCCCGGTCACTGACGTCACAGCTTGCCTGGTCCACTCGCAAGTAAACCGGGCGAGCTGTGACGTCAGTGACCGGCAGCAGCATTTTGTGAATGGAAAATAAATTAGAAATCAATGACTCAGGCCAAATCAACGTTGATTTTCAGGTTTGTTAGGATATTACACAACTTTTTTGTTCAAGGTGTTCTACGCCTTTAAGGAAGCCCATTTTTAGATTTTCAAGATACATATTTCAAGCTAGTTAAAAAATGAAACAAAGTTCTAAAAATACTATGTACAATACATTTTTAATAAAGTAATAAAAATCAAGTTTATTGAAACTTGGTTGGATCTCAATGAGAAAAAAGTGTAAGTTCAAATCAGAGAGAATAAAATAAACTGGGGGGTGATTCTGTAACTTTTTCGTTTTGTTGCAACAAACAAATTTGCATTAGATATCGAATAATTTCGTTCGTTGTGAAGTTACAGAATCAGCCCCCTGAATGTTTATGTATTACTGATTACCGTATATGTATGCAATGTAAATTGACATCATGTTAACTGACGACCTGTAATTTGGAGGAGTATTTTTTGTGTGTTTATTTGTTATGACTATAATAGTGGCTAATAAATTTTTATCTCACTGTCATAAATATTCGAAGGTATTTCGTTCCTACCAAAGGTAAAGAGATGTGCTGATTGTAGACAGCACCTAAATGATTCTGGCTGTATATAATATATTTTTTCCCATGCCATAAAATTGTCAACTTAAAGTGGCACGTTTTCAGAAGCAGGGATAAATTTATAGTTCTCAAAATTAAAGTTATCTATTCAATCTAAAAAATAACATTCTCTCTTGTTAGAAACAATGTTGTAAAATTTAAATATTTGATTATACAGTACTACAAGCTTACATAATATATTAAGTATATTTTTATGAAATTTCATATTAGAACACAATTTAATTATTTCGTTTTTCTCTCGTCCAACACATTTTTGCGGTCAATGCAACAACGATGTAGGTAGAGATCGAGAGTATTTACATTAGCGGTGCGGCAGGTGCTCATGATTAGATCACGTGTGTATTATTGCAGGTAGATATACATAGTAAGAAGTGTAGCTTTGTTTCTGCCTCGGCGTACCGATCAAAACCGTGGGATATAACGTATATTTGAGATTCAAATTATTTATTGTTTAACTCAAATCTTCAAGCACCTACTGAGTACAACGATAGTATGGTACAATAAATATAATTGATACTCGTCAATGGCGATTTTGCTATGAATGTTCTTTTGTATCGCAAAACTTACAAAAAGGGATATGGCGGGAAATATTTTCATGGACCCAAAATTGGAAAAAAGGAAAGAGAAAGAAAGAGAGAGAGGGGGGGGGGGGGGGGGAAATCAATGCAAAATGCGTGCTTTTTTTTTTTTTTCTTCTTCAGACTAACATTTTATTTTAATTAACCTCTGCACTTGTTCGGTATCCATGCATACCTCTGCAACCGTGAACCTTGTTTTGGTGCCTTCTTGAAGGAGCTCTTATTGTTTTCTTATCTGATATTTTATTAAAATAAAAATATATAATAGTAGATGCTAAACTGAAAATATTCAAAGCATTCGATGACTGGTATTCAGGTAATAATAATTTGATGTTGCTGTGGTATACATAAATAAATAATCGGTATATATATCTCTTTTTTTTTCTATTATATTAATTTTTGTTTTGATATAATATTGCGAAGGTTAAATGTGAATGTATGTTATATATATATATATATATATATATATTTTTTTTTTTTTTTTTTTTTGGGTGTCGTGGTTCAGATATTATATCTGAGCGGTGGTATGTGGAGGCCGCTTGCTTGATCTCTTAGCTCAGGTATACCAAGCAAGCAAGCGGCCAGCCAGGCCAAGCTCTCTCTGGTGATAGAGAAAGAGAGAGAGAGAGAGAGAGCGGGGCGGCGAACATGGAGCAGCGAGCGAGCCAGCGAACTGCGCCCGCGGCAAAGACAAAAAGCCAACCCAGTAGCCGCCGCGGCGTAATTCAGGAGCAACAACGACCAACAAACATCAAGAAGCTCTTTTTTTTTTTTTTTTTTTAATGCTTATCATCTCAATACGTTATTACCGGCTTTAAAGAAAGAGAGGGAGAAAACTACTTAAAAACTCTCCTCTCTTTCGCTTGCCGAGAACTTAAAATTACATTATTATCAAAAATTATCATATTTTAAAATTTATATTATATATTCGACAACCTATTTTATTATTATTTTTCTTTATTGCCTTTTTTTTTTTTTTTTTTTTTTTTTTTTTTTTGCTATTCATTTTTAAAGTGCTTGAATGTAATAAATTGTGTAGTTTGCCCCACTTGGTATGCGTCACATCACAATTTTTATGATGTGAACTGAGAGAGCGACTTTGCATGCGTCACTTGAACGTCGTTGCTGCCACTGCCAATGACCTATTAACGTAAACACTCTGGCTACTACTGCTTACAGTTCTGCTTCTCGCATCTGTGATGATGATACACGATGCAATAGTCGTGAACACAAAAATGTGTGACTTTAAATCCGGATCAACGCTCGCCGCAAAACTTTTTTTTCTTTTTAATATAATACTCATTATGTAAAATTTTTGCCTTCTCTCTCTCTCTCTCTCTCTCTCTCTCTCTCTCTCTCTCTCACACACACACTTAATTTTTACATGTATGTGTTGAAATGCAGTTTATTTATGACTTTACTTTGAAAAGCAAAACAATAGTTTGAAATAGAATAGTTTACACCAAATATTTTTCACAATCTTTCGTGTTAATCATTTTTAATTCTCATTAGTTATAATTAAATTTACTTATGAGATATTTCTACGTTGTAGTATGATTTACAAAATGTAATCTTATTTTGTTTTTAATGCTGTAAACGGTGAAGACTGAAGAGCATTATTAAGAGATGTTATTATTAATTTCTTCCTCAGCTCTGTAAGTTGAGATCTTGCATTCTTTTCGATGGCTCTGGTATGCTATTTGCTGCAAGGTAATTCTTTAAAGTTAACCCTTTCCTCGAGGTGTTCCATGATACATTGCTCACGCATGCCTGATAGATCTTTCAGCATATCATTAAAGAGAAGTAGTACATTACTATTTTGGAAATACTTGTTTTTGCTGCGGTATTGCTTGCTGGCTTTATAAAAATCAATTGTCATGTGTATAACAATAAGAAAATAGAAGTGGTTGAAAAAAAAATTTTTTTTTCAATACCATCTTACTCCATACTTTCTGCATAATTTCGCATTGTGTTTTCACTGGGACCTGTTCAGTTTATTTGTCAATTGAATGATTGCAAGTATTGTATGCCTCCTCCCCCCGGGGTTGGCGCGTGGACCGGCGTGAGCCACGTGTTCACTGGACTGCGTGCTTTCGTCGGTCGGCTTGTATGTTTGGCTGCTATAAATATCCCGGCATGTCCCGCCTGCCAACATCTCTAGCACACACCAAAGCACACCGCTGCACTATTTTGTACACCACGTACTCCAATGTAGTACTTGTAGTTACAATAATCACTCTCATCCACCTCAACTTAAACCCTTAAACCACACGCAAATTTTGAGCTGTTTGCGTATTTGATATATATATATATATATATATATATATATATATATATATATATATATATATATATATATATAAATATATATATATTCAACGTTCCATTGATTGCGTATTATTATGATACAGATAATAATATATCATTTTGTCACAAAGCTCGTGCGATACAAGTTAAGCTTCCAATAAAAGCTATATAAAGAACACTGTTCGCTAAGAGACAGCAACTTGTTGCATTATGTCAATAAAAAAAATAATAAGTGCCAATAAAATAATTAGGATTAATTAATTAAATCAATCGCGATACAATTTTGTACAGTACATAATGGTGGGAAATATTTCTGTATATCGATAACATGCAGACAGTATGCAGTATACAGACAGAAGACCCTAGGATAAAAGACACTAACCTGTGCGCAGCCACTCTGTAGCTTTGCGAACAGATAGGGTCTTTTACCCGAGCACCCTTTTTGTCCGAGGGTCTTTGTGAAATATATAAATAATATGTATTATAGTCTCGCTGACTATCCCATGTCGCCAAACGAAAGTTGTAACAAGTGAGTTAAAATAAGTAAAATTTGAAATCGGTGTTTACATACGCCTGCAAGACATGAAAGTATGTGTTCCGCAATACAAACCATTGTGCGTACTTATCGTTGACTATGGTAACATACTCCATCGGTTATACATATTGGTATAAATAAATTGAAGCAACGATATTATTCCTAAAAAAAAAAAAAAAAAAAAAAAAGATGTAATTCAATACAGAATTTCAACGCACGCAAACTTTAGCGCATCTTCCTCGTATCTTTCTTTTTTCTACATTTAAAACCCCTCATTTTGAAAATGATGATTCTGAAAATGTCTCCTTTCATTCTTGTTTCATTATTTTCTCGTCTTTGTTCTTGATTCTAGAGCATCTTTATTCCGACAGTTAAAATGATAGTTTGCAATAGCTGGTTAAATGTAAATATATAATATTTGCGATTTCCTCCTCGTATCACATAAAATTATTTTATTAAATATAATTAATGTATCTCATTTACATATTTTTTCTAGTTATTATAATTTATTTTTTCTTTCTCTTGTGCGTTTGTTTTGATTAATTATTGGCTATTCGTTTTGCAAGATTGAGGTTGGTTTGCTACTGGGTATAATTTATTTAGAGTAGACCCTACGTTTTTATCTTTCTGTATCTGTTTTAAAAGACGAATAAATTTAAGTGGGCGATATATTCAGGCATTGTGGGCGAATGTTATTATGATGGTTTGACAAGTCTACATTTTTATGTTTGAGGGACTTGAGGTAGCTGAGCGGGTTTTGTCAAAGGCGCTAGGTGCGTGGGTGGAGCGTGTTGCATGTCAAGTTGTTCACCCCCACTTTGACTAGAAGTGTCCCGTGTGCCGAGGGGGACACGTCAATGTCGAGGATGGTCTCGGACCTCGGGGAATGTGGGTCATGAAGTGTGGCGCGCGCACCTGCTTGCAGCGAGCCTCTGTCTCTCTCTAAACACTACTCACTCACTCGCTCTACTCGCGACTCCCCCTCCTCCCTCAATTGCCACATCAGGCTGGCGCTGAGCTGGCGTCATCACGCTGGAATTTCTCTGGTAAAGAACATCTGGCGCTCTCTCGCTAGCTGCGGGCGCAGTGCGGGCGCCACCAGACGCGGCTCACTTGTGTGCAGCGCAGATATGCTTCCCTGATTACCGTGAGAAAAAAATATGCCCAGCATCGTCTCATCGCGTTATAAACCTCATCGGAAGCGTATATTGGCATGAATGCTAATTATTGTATTTTTATTTTGAGGGAGCGAAGTTGTTGGGTAATACTACATATCGTAATGCCCTGATTGATGACCTTGATGCGTAATGATAATGAGATTGCAGCGGGCGCTGTTTGCTTGTTGTTGTGGTCGGCGGCGGCAGAGTTGCCACGTGTACGCATTCCTCGTGTTCCTCATAGTCAGGCTGGCTCGCGCCCCGCGGTGTCCGCTTACAAGCTCCCGCCCCCTCGCTTCTGCATCTCCAATATATTGTAACGTGAGATCGCATCGCTTGTCTGCATGAAGGGGGTGCACTCATTACATCACAATATAACACATGTTTGCCACTTGGATGCTTCACGTTCCTTCATGTCGCGACTCTGCTCTGTGCCCTCTCTGTCTCTAAATATATGTTGCATTGATATTTGGGAAAAGTAAGAGTTTGGTAATAAGTATAATTAATTACTGTCCGTATTGCCCGGAGTCCTGGAGAGAAAACGGGATGAAATGATGGTGTGGAAAAGTTGAATCTCATAAATTGACAGCAAATGTTACTTGATACAGATTGAATCAACTCCTGTCCATCTTCTCATGAAAATCCCTCTTTGTAATATATTGGATATAAAGTTCAATAAAAAAAGTTTAGGGGGTGGGTAATTTTGTGACAATATTTGGCAAGAACCCGACATAACTCAACTACAATTATTATGGTATCATAATTTATACTGACACTTTTAAGATAAAAAATTTACGTAATTTATATATTTGTTTTGCTATGCATAGGTATATTATTGCGGGAATTATGGTGTTATGAATACTGCATAATGTGTTATAGTGCTGAAATTAGGGTATAGCTATATATTAATTCTAATTATTCTGAATTTATTTTTGTGCATGTCGTTCAGTAAAATATATATAAAAAAGAACAACGTGAATACAAGCTTAAAAAATAATAATTATAAAAAAACTATCTACAAACTATAATAAATATGTAAAGCTGTGTAGTAAACATTGTCCTTAATACTGACATATAAATAAAACCTGATCCTGATGGACAGAAAAAAATAAATATTATATTTTGCTTTCCCTTCTGTAGTACAAAATTTTAAAGTCATGTTTTAATTAATCGGGATCTCAAGCATAAAATATTTTTGTCATTGCATATTCTGAAAGAGCTTGATTTTTCGTAGGTATATTCGATATTTTTGTGAAATAATTGTATAATTCAAGAAATACTGAAGTAGGGTATTTTGTATGCAACAAAAGTTCGAATACCGTGTTATATAATATAATAAGTAGTATTGTCATAGTTGTTTTTGTTTTGTTTTTTGTTCTTTTCTTTTCTTTCGTCTTTTGCTGCAACTTTAACAAGTAATTTTTAATGCTTTCAGTGTCAGTGCTCCAACAAATCGGGAGGAAAAGGTTGAAAAATCATACTATTAAAAAAAAATAATAATAAAATAAAAAAAGCTATCAGAATTTGCAATTACACAAACTATTATTGCAGCGCCAAATTTTTGTAAATGCGGTTGGAATTATACTGGATATTTTAAAAACTTTCGGTTGAAATAGTTTTGATATTTTCAGAAGGCAATGTAATTTTATGTTTGTGGAGGGGAAAAAAATAGTGGCTCGTTGAGCAAATAATAATAAAAGTGATTTCTGTGAATGTCAACATTAGTCTCTCTCTCTCTCTCTCTCTCTCTCTCTCTTTTTAATTGAAGAAACATACATTCGTGCCCATACATCTAGATTATACAATACTTAAATCGAGCAATATATATTTCGCAGGTGTCGCTATTAAACAATTTACAATACCATTAATTGTCAACTCTTGCGTTTCACGTTTACACGTCTTTACGTTTGTATGTTTCGCGTCACCGCGTGAACCGCACCATTTGATAGCATGCATCCCAACTTATGCGTTAAATGTAAACTTTTCGCGTTTAGCCAAACGTTCGTTTGCGTAAACCGGCATTACGAGTCGGGTGTAATAAATAACAATAACAAATTATTTGTAAATATGCAATAATAAAAATATTGACAAATTACTGTACCTTTACTATAATATATTTATATAATATGTAAATACATATGTAATATGTTACATATGTAATATGTAAATATAATAATGTATATTATTATTTTAAATTTAAGGCGATTCAGAGTTATGAATTGCGGCCAATATTAAAATAACAATAAAATTAACATTTGTATACAATGATAAAAAAAAAAATGCATTGTTATTTTAGTTTATTAGTATTTCTTATTGTAATTTGTCTACTAGGAAACTAAAATTTCAAGCAATATTTCTAACATAAATTGATTTACTAAAGTAATAATAATAATACTAGCATTGAATTTAGAATTCAATGATAGTAGCAAGGTTGTGGTGTTTCATAGCTATTTGTATTCACAAAATTAAATAAATGCTAAACAGAAGTGTTCACTAAATAAAAATTCATTTTGTTTTGCTTCAGGATGGACTTTTGCGCGGCCTCAAGAACTGCGGTGGTCGCTTGGACGCCACCCAAGAACATATCCTCAAGCAACAACAGCAGCAGCAAAATGAAAATTCAAATGGCATGTGCAAAAATTCATCAAGTATGTTATGCACCTTTTTATTATTATTAATATTTTAATCTTTTTATTACATTTATTTAATACGATGTATTTATTATTTAAACTGGTAAATGGTATGAGAAAGTAATGATGACGTTGTGTTTCCAGGTCTGGCATTCTCGAATAAGCTGATGAGGAAGCCTAGCCTGGAGCGAGAGATGCACCGAGGCAGTCCAGCTGCAACATTGGACAGTGGTGCAGGCAGCTCGCGCTCAGATAGTCCGCGGCTAGCTAATCTTCCGTTTTCAACACCCTCATCTGGAGCAGGGGACCTGAGTGGCACACACTCGCCCCTCAGTCGGCAGTACTCTCCGAGCAGCCAGTTCTCAGAGTTGCCACCTCCTGTACCCCCACCACGGTGTTGCAGCTCTTCGCCCCCTCCCCCAGTACCTCCTCTGCCCATCCAGAGCCATGCAGACTATAGAGCACAACTCTCATTTATTACTAGCAGCGGTGCACCTGCGAATATGCCGCAGCTACTCAAACGCATGTCCCCAGCACCACTGAACCAACAGCCAACAAGAGGCACCAGTCCTGTGGGCAGACAACAACCAATGGTAGTTCACAATGGTCCCCAAGTACAGCAGCAGCTAACACAGCAAATGCAGGCTCTTAATATATTTCCACAGTCAAATGGTGAGCCACTACCCCCATATCCTAATATACCCTCAGCATCATCGCCAGCAGCTACCAAACTGGCGACCCCGCCGCCTTCATATTCTGCATCGATTCAAGCTCGACAAAGTCCCACACAGATGCAAGACTTCCGCAAGAGTCCTTCAGCCATGTACCCTGGAATGACCCATGTTGTAACATCATCTTCATGTGTGGCAACACAAGCATCTTCAATAGCAAGGCCTACCCCCTTGCAGGCTTGGGGGGCAAGACAGGCCAAGACTCAGCCCCCCATTATCATGCAGTCTGTGAAAAGTACTCAAGTACAAAAACCCATACTTCAAACTGCCATAGCACCAACTGCTCCCCCTCCTGTAACTGCAGCCCCTCCTCCCCCACCCTCATATGCATCATCAATTCAGCAGAGACAGCAGCAGCAACAAACACCACCCCCACAGTTGCCTCCCTACCCCATGATGAGTAAGCCTGCTGCAGTGCCACCTCAGTACACTGCGCCAGCCACTGCTAGCCCTCCCACAGTATCTGTGCCAACTACAGATCCCCCAAGCTACGCCATCACCATGCAAGCCCTGGCAGCACAGAGATCCCCACACTTGCACTTACATCCGCCCCCTTACCCACCCTCTGATGACGGACATGCTCCTGTTTCCACTGTAGAGAGCAACCTCACACCCCGATTAGCCCCAAGCGTAAATCACCAGCCTCTGCAAAGAAAATACTCACCAGCTTCAGCAGTGCCAGAACTTACAAATGGCACTAACAACAATGATGCCAATTATGAGGGACAACCTTTGCAGAATGGCAGAGGGAATGGCAATAATAACAATAATAATAATGGCTACAAATATGATCATGAAAGTCCAATACCTGAGAGAAAAAGAATGAGTAAAGAAAAAGAGGAAGAAAGAAGAGTTTCCAAAGTACGCTACTATTCACCTCAAGCATTTAAGTTTTACATGGAGCAACACATAGAAAATGTTATGAAATCGTATCAAGAGAGAATGATGAGGAGACGACAATTAGAAAATGAAATGAGTAAAGTAGGCTTGTGTCCTAATGCACAAGATCAAATGAGGAAAATGCTGTATCAGAAAGAATCTAATTATATCAGGTTGAAAAGAGCCAAGATGGACAAGTCTATGTTCACCAAGATCAAAGTTATTGGTGTGGGTGCATTTGGTGAGGTTGCGCTAGTGCGAAAGATTGACACCAACCACCTGTATGCCATGAAGACACTGAGGAAAGCAGATGTGCTGGAGCGCAATCAAGTGGCTCATGTAAAGGCAGAGAGAGATATTCTGGCTGAGGCAGACAATGAGTGGGTCGTCAAACTCTACTACTCCTTCCAGGTGAGCGATCAGTGAATTGTAGCTTTACTTTTTAATATTTAGTAATTAAGGTACAGAGTGGTATTATGAACCTCTTTAAAATAATACAATTACATCTTGAAAATATGTTAAGTAAATAAATATGAATATTATGTATCAAGGTACCACCTGTATTTTTAAATACAGCATTACAAAAACGTCACTACAGAAACAACTCCATTGTTATTACAGTATTTACAAATAAAATACAAAATCTTATGTTAAAAACATGCTGAATAGTATTTATTTTTATTATTTTTAAGTGTCTAAAGCATATTATTGAGCAAATTTGATGTGAGTTTCAGTTCATAGTTGTAATCATTATTTTCTTGTAATGATAAGTATGTTTTTTGGATGGCTTACTGACAGGGATTGCATGTTTCAGGACAAAGACAACCTGTATTTTGTGATGGATTACATTCCTGGTGGGGATTTGATGTCTCTACTCATCAAGCGCGGTATCTTTGAGGAACCATTGGCGAGGTAAGTTTATTTTAAGTGATTAAATACAATTTATTGCTGGCTGTACAATATTTATATCCTTCCCTTTTCTTCTATTACATATTCATACAGTACTGAAAATCAATCACATAATTGACAACATGAGATCCAAAGATTTGAATTGTTTGTTTGATTGTCAGGTTCTACATTGCTGAGTTGACATGCGCGGTGGAGAGCGTGCACAAGATGGGCTTTATTCATAGAGACATTAAGCCTGATAACATCCTCATTGATAAGGACGGACACATCAAATTAACTGACTTTGGCCTTTGCACGGGCTTCAGGTGGACACACAACTCCAAGTATTACCAGAGGAATGGTATGCCAAATATATTTTCATAATATTTTTGTCTCCATTTTATTTTAGTCTTTTACTAACAAGTAAGGTATATTGGCATTACCTCATTAAACTCATAAAAAAAAAAAAGAAAAAAAAAGTATAAGAAAAAACTTGTTTGTCTTTATATTATGTTTCAAGCATCATGTGTTTTTTCAAAGTTGTATTGTCCTTTACAGTTTAAAGTATTGATTGCTGATGTTGTGACTTAATGTGTTGTTTTCTTGCAGGAGAGCATGGTCGCCAAGACTCAATGGACCCTGCAGAGGGATGGAGCAACGAGTGCCGCTGTAACCCACTGAAACCCTTGGAGAGGCGGAGGAAGCGTGAACACCAGCGCTGCTTGGCGCACTCCCTTGTAGGCACACCCAACTACATAGCACCTGAGGTACTACTGAGGCAGGGCTATACTCAGCTTTGTGACTGGTGGAGTGTCGGAGTCATACTGTATGAGATGTTGGTTGGACAACCTCCTTTCCTTGCAAATACGCCAGAGCAAACACAGTACAAGGTATTTACATATATGTATATATATACACATTACACCCCAGTAATATTTTTCGCTGTAATATTATTGCTGTCCATTTAACCTAAGGGTATACTACTTGGGGGGGGGGGGGGGGGGATCTAATTTGTGCCTTCTTATGAATTGCGAATTCGCCTTTATTGGTATCTTCATATATCATATATCTTTGGTATATCATCATAAAAAAAGGCTTAAAGACTAAACAAATAATTAGTTGTTACTGAACTTCATATTGAGATGTGCTTTTGTACATAGCTGTGACTGACGTTTGTTGTTTGTTGGACATAGGTGATCAACTGGGAGAACACACTGCACATCCCCGATCAAGCACAGCTCACACCTGAGGCGAAGGACCTCACTCTTAAGCTGTGTACCAGTCCTGAGAGGCGAATAGGCAAGAATGCAACAGAAGTCAAGGCGCATCCCTTCTTTAGAAAAGTTGACTTTGAGAAAGGTCTGCGACATCAAAAAGCCCCCTATATACCCAAGCTTGAGAACCCCACAGACACTTCTAACTTTGATCCTGTGGACCCTGATAAGTTGCGAAGCAGTGGTTCAAGTGAGTCGGGCAAATCTGATGGTTCACAAGACATTAGTAAACCATTTCATGGCTTCTTTGAGTTTACGTTCAGACGTTTTTTTGATGATGGTGGCGGGGGTCCAGCGTATCCCTCTAGAGGCATCACCTCTGAGGATCACGATAGCAATCAAGGTCCAGTGTATGTGTGACAGTCCCCTGCCTGCTTGGCTGCAAACCCACCTAGTCACACCTGAACTCGATGTGCAGTGTCGCTCCCTCTTTCTCTTTGTGTACGTCAGCTCTTGTTTTAAACAAGGCAAGCAGCCTGTCACTTTTTATATTTAAATTAAGTAATAATAATTATAGGCCTGTGCCTTTACTGTGATCCACCTACCTAGAGCTATTTTAATATTTCTCAATAATTTTATAAAATGAGAAATAACAATCATGGAAATTATCATACAAAAATTAATTTGATTGTGTCTTTAAAAATATATATATATATATTTAAGTATAATGAAACAACAAAATAAATAATATATTAAAAATGCCTTCTTGCCTTATTGGCTCTCTTTCTCTTTTTCATGATAAATTCTCTGCAAATTTGAGTTTTCAAAAAAAAAAAAAAAAAAAAAAAAAAAGGACTGAAATCCATTTGTGATTTGTAATTTTGTTGATTCTAAAGAAGATAGGTTTTGTCCTATTTTGATTAGGATATACGTCATTTATTAATTCATTATACATTCCACTTGAAATTTTTATAATGTGTGGAAAATAAAATATAATGCTAAAGCAAAGTGGAATTATTTTAAACTGAATCAAAGATAATCAAATTAAAGTGTCTATTGTGAATAACATAAATAATTTAAATAAGTAAATAAATGAAAGTGCCTTAGTGTACTGTGGTATAGCAATCTAAACTAAAATATCAAGTAACTTGCGGAAAAAAAAAACGTGTGTGCCTCTTCGTTTTTTTTTATATCTATACAAAATCTTTAAGTAACTTTACATTATTATATAATAAAGTGAATCCAGATGATAAGTAATTTCAGATAATATCTATTTTTATGAAAAGAAAATTCTCATTCAGTGAGAGAATCAAAGTAAAAAAAAAAAAAAGAAAAAAAAAGTTTTGTAGTTTAAAAAAAATGCACAAATACAGTGATTTTAATTTGGCCTTATCTATTTATGAATTGTGAAAAATAATACATATTTTTAGTACATCAAACTAGCTTTAAAAATGCAATATTTTATATGACTGGTTTTATTTCTAACCTGTTATTAAAATAAAAAGAGTCTCACTTTTCATCTTATGCCATTTTATTCTTAAAATATTAGTATCGGACTAGAAAATATTGTGTTGTTTCAATTTTTGATCCTTTGCTAGATTTTGATTTTTTGATTTTTTTTTTTTTATATATATAATTAGGAATTGGGAAATTTTATTTGTTTTTAAATATTTTTTTTTTTAATTAATCAGCATAATGGCATACAGCAATAAGTAATGGCTCTAAATTTCAAATGCAATGAGGCCTTAGATTCTTTATAAATACACCAAAATAGCTTAATTCTCTGCAGCTGATTGTCTTAAGATTATCTTGATTATTGTCAAATTGTAATTAATATTTGTCCTGAATCTAGTTTCAGATTTATTATTATGATTGTCATCTTCAATTTGCTGCCCAAAGGCATGTTAGGCTTGGCCTAAAAAACCAAAGAGCAAGCATAATTTTTAAATAAATGTTAATATGAATATATGTACATCAGGACTCTAAAAACAATATCTATAAAATAGTTAATGATTTAATATTAAATTGTATATTTATTTTCATTTTTTTTTTTCTATTTAGTTTACTAGAATATAAAGTAATATTAATTATAGGAATAATAATACAAAAATATATCTATACCTTTGTTATTTAAAATAAATTGGTAATTTGTACCTGTCTAGATTTGATTGTAATTTTTGTTTGTGCCAGAAATGACACGTGTACTTGATTGTTTATTTTTCATAGCTCTGATAACATACCTATAGTTTTTTTTTTTTTTTTTTTTTTTTTGTAGAAAATAAATAAGAAAATAAATTGCAGTTGGATATGATGAAATTATGGGGGGAGGGGGGCAAATCAACCAGTGAAGAGATGACGTATAGTTAGGTGAAAATCTTGCTAGAACAGAAATGATAAATACATTAGAAGCTTGCAGCAGTTTCTCTTAAAGAGTATAGTGCCAAAAGCAACCAATGTGTTTATTATCTCCGTACTAGCAAGATTTTCACCCATCTATGGAACATCTCTTCACTATGGTAAGGTTCTTGCTGATTTCCTCTATTGTACCCTATTAATTGTGACAAATAAAATAAATCCTTATTGAATGTTTTAAATTTACTTTCTGAAATTCATAGAGTGAAAAAGGAGGATTTATAAAAAATAAAAAATAAAGTACTTTTTGGCCATTTGTTTTTATTGTTTAATTATATTTTAAGGCACCATGTAAATTGATTGATGACTAAAAAAAAAACTATTTTGCATGGTCAATCTAACAGAAGTTATTAGAATGGGCTTTAATTATTTTTTTCTCCCACTTATCAGAATTAATGATAAAGAAAAGGATAGAAAAACCAGCAAGGGCCTTACCACAGTAGAAGTTCTATGGAGAGGTCGAGGTCTTGCATGGCACAGTATAATGTTATAAAAGTTTCTTTATAACTTGAGAGCTTTCGTCATATGATAATGACATTATCAATCAAAAGAGAAAATTACTTGAGCACATCACTGAGCAGTGTCTTGTCTTGTACTGCCGTGTTATGCTCTTGCTGGTTTGGAGTTGGTGGAGAGGGGTGGGGGTGGAGTAGGGAATCTGGGAAGGAGTGTGAATGAGTGAGGGAAGGAGTGAGTGAGGGAAAGGGAAAAGGTGGGGAGGGGAGCGGGAATAGGGTATATTTTTGAAATATGTTAGCGAATATTAAGTCCAGGCAGCCCTTGGGCTTTTCTGGATCTTAATATATGTTATATTAAGATCCAGAAAAGCCCAAGGGCTGCCTGGACTTAATATTCGCTAACATATTTCAAAAATATACCCTATTCCCGCTCCCCTCCCCACCTTTTCCCTTTCCCTCACTCACTCCTTCCCTCACTCATTCACACTCCTTCCCAGATTCCCTACTCCACCCCCACCCCTCTCCACCAACTCCAAACCAGCAAGAGCATAACACGGCAGTACAAGACAAGACACTGCTCAGTGATGTGCTCAAGTAATTTTCTCTTTTGATTGATAATGTCATTATCATATGACGAAAGCTCTCAAGTTATAAAGAAACTTTTATAACATTATACTGTGCCATGCAAGACCTCGACCTCTCCATAGAACTTCTACTGTGGTAAGGCCCTTGCTGGTTTTTCTATCCTTTTCTTTATCATTGATCCTAACCGCGATGGTTTTTTCCTTAAATTGACTTATCAGAATTATGAAAAATAATGACTTGCCTTGGCTGACAAATAAGAAATTAATTTGTTTAAAAAAAGGTATTATCTTAGTTATAAATGAATAATTAAAAAAAAAAAACTTCCCACTGCCATTGTCACCTTGTATCGCCTCACAGGTCAATGTGTATGTTTTGCTATTATTTTATAAATAATAACTTATTTTAACAGAATGGCATTTTCTGGTTAATGAAAGAAGAGTGGGCCTTCGTGTTGTTTGTATTTGTTTATTTTTTTTTCTTGAAATTGTTTTTGTTGTTGTTGTTGTGCATGAGAAGGGGCTTGATGAGGTACATCTGCTCTGTACTATAGTTGACATTAGCTCAGCAGATCTGGTGTAAATAACTATGAGTTGTTATTATTAACAATATATAAAAAAATGCATTAATGCAGTTGGTAAGACTTTAAATAAGGCTGGGGCTACAGTTGTATCACAAAACTTATGTAACTTGTAGTTAAAATAATATTAAACTTAAGGGGAAGTCATATACTGTATCTCATGTTTGTCATGTTTAATAAAAATAGGTTTACAACTTTGCTGTGGTGATAATGCACAATGAGGAAGTCTACACAAAGTTAACCCCTAGGTTTGAATACGTCATTTGAAAGATAAAAAGTAGTAGATAAACTTGGCATAGGCAATTACC
Organism: Ecdyonurus torrentis; assembly: GCA_949318235.1. Taxonomy (NCBI): domain Eukaryota; kingdom Metazoa; phylum Arthropoda; class Insecta; order Ephemeroptera; family Heptageniidae; genus Ecdyonurus; species Ecdyonurus torrentis. The sequence goes on along the minus strand of OX439132.1, from coordinate 38,696,399 downwards.
TGCAAAATTGATGTTTTATTTAATAAAAGAAGAAATAAAAAAATTCAATTCCCAACCCTTTGCCGACTATGACGTCATTTGTTTACATCCGATTTTCAATTGTCTTCTGGATTTCAAACGATCCCATTGTTGAAAGGCGGCAGTTGACCGTTAAATTTTTTTGAATTTGTAGCAGTTGCATGAAATCCAGAAGACAATTGAAAATCGGATGTAAACAAATGACGTCATAGTCGGCAAAGGGTTGGGAATTGGAATTTTTTATTTCTTCTTATATTAAATAAAACGTCATATTTCCAGGTAATTGCCTATGCTAAGTTTATCTACTACTTTTTCTCTTTCAAATGACGTATTCAAACCTAGGGGTTAACTTTGTGTAGACTTCCTCATTATAAACGATAACATTTTTACTGTTAGAATAAATTGAATGCATAATATATAGACTTACTTTTAACTACAATTTCCACTAGTTTTGAAATGTTTATGCTAAGCCCAAGCTTTCTTTAAACCTAAAAACCACTATAGGAAAGAAAAAAAAAAAAAAAAAAAAAAGTAATGTAAATAACAGAAGAAATGGATGTTTTTTTTTTTTTGTTGTTTTTTTTTTTTTTATCAAACACAGTGCTTTGTGTAAAAATAAAAAATAAATAAATAATAAAAAATAATAACTATTTTGTTATTATATATTTACTAATATATTAAAACTAATACTTTCTTTATATTACAGAGAATGTATGTGTGTGTGTGTTTATTTTTAAGTTAAGATAAGCTTGTCAAGAAAAGATAAATAATTGTAGAATTATTATATGAAATATAAATTTATTAATATATGTTGATTATTGTACATGAAATGATGTGAATGATATGTTGTGTATTATAGTATATGAGTATACCCAGTGTAAAATAGTATATTAATCATAAATAATATTAATTAATTAATAATGCCCTCCTTTTTAAATTTTATCATTAATGTAGATATATTGTACCATATCACTTTTATTTCTCCACTTACGTTTTTTTTTTTTTTTTTTTTTTTTTTTTCATTTAAAAGAAAGCTTTAATTTTTTTTTCTCATTTATCTTTGTACATATATGATAAATTATTGTGACATTATTTTTTAAATGTTCTGTTTATATTTTGTCTTGAGAAATCACTGGTTAACCTCTATCACAGGATTTTAGAAAGAAAGAAAAAAAAAAGATGGGAAAGAAAGAAAGAAAAAAAAAAAGAATAAAGAAAAGAAAAAGGCCAGTAAATTTTATGCATTGATCTTTTAGTTTGTTAATAGGTTAATGAATAAATATGTATGTTACTCAAATTATAAGGGTTATAAGTTGGGAACTTATATTTTAAATATATAATATTGATCATTAAATTTTGTAATTTGTCGATATAGTGCCTTAAATTTGAAAAATAAATTAAAAGTTAATGAATTAGTTATAATTTGAGTAAATTTTCAAATTTATTCTCTCCTAATTCAAATTTGTACTGGCTTATTTAGTATACTGTAGCAACTTGTGTAGATTTTTTTTTCAGTCTATTTTAATGTAATTTATTAAGAGGGAGAAAGAGAGAGAGAGAGAGAGAGAGAGAGGAAAAAAAAAAGGAGATAATATTAAGTATGGTATTGTATACCTACCTTATGATGCAATCAATGCCTTAAATTAAAACAATCTTATATTAGCTATTATATATATTTTTTTTCTTGAGGCTGCTATCATGTAGTCTGCTGTGATCCTATTTCCTCGGCGCCTGTATTGTCGAGCTAATACATTGTAAGTGGTTCTAAATTAAAAGAGTTTTATTTCTTTAATCGTTTTCCTGTACCTTACCTACTGTCATTTTAATTACTGTATTATTTCAAAATCATTAAATGCACATCATATCAATTAAATATAGCAGTTTTTAACTAAGCAATTGATATTCATTAAATTTACTAACAGTAAGCCTTTTTCTTTTTTTTTTTTTTTAAGCAAGATTAACTTTGTTTTGAGACTGTGATCTCCTGTTTAAAATGAAATGGCATCGAAATTAACATAAAAGTAAATTATAATTGCCATCATTAAACAAGCGTTAACTCTAGGAAATATAAGATCCAAATCGCATTCTCTTTGTTCGGCTGCTGAGCGAGTTGTAGATTTTTCCCTTCAAAAAATATTTTTTACGACGGGGATGTGACTAATATGATTTTCTGCAGTGATATTAAACAACTCCAAAAAAAAAGGGGGGGGGGAAGGAAAAAAAAGTCAATTTTAAATAACAAATTTTTCAAGTTCTAAGCCCAATTTCAGTTTAGCTGCTTATCCAATTGTCACAGATTTTGACGTTTTTACCCTGTAGGCCAGTTATTATCATTTATCATTGAATTTTAAATGTGAATTCCTTTACTATTAAGCTAGAAGTCCATTTCTTTTTCCTGCACCACTAATGTACTTTTCCTTCGAGGAAGAAAGAATTATATAATATATATATATATATATATATATATATATATATTTCTGTTCTTAAAATATTGTATTATTTTAGCATGTATAGTAATTTTATTTTATACAGCACTAAATAATGACGAAAAAATGTAAAAAAAAAATACAAGATAGAGAACACGCACAGCCCCCCCCCCCTCCCCCCAGCAGTGGGGTGTGCCACCTGCACCCCCCCCCTCCCTAAGCCATGGTAAGCTACTTCATAAGCCCAGAATCATGGTATGATATTTACCTTTAAATTAAATGATTTTAGTTTCACACTGCATTAGGGACTTATCTTTCTCTCGTTCTCTCTCTCTCTTTTTTTTTTTTAGTAACTTTTAAAACCCGTCCACTTGTTTGATAAAATTACAAAATTTTATAAAAATCTCATTCTTTGCACATCCCATCATATATGAATAATTAAAGAATGTGTAATTGGACAAAAATTGACATAATAGTTATCATTAGGGACTGGATTTTCAGTTGCAAATGTCTGCTTGCGCCTGCAAAAACAGCAGTTACTTTTCCTGCTGCACAACTTATTATCATTTTGCAAAATATTTCCTATCTTCCTATAATTTACCTTAAAATACCTGGAATGAACCAAAATTTATAAATATTTAGTAAACTGTTGTGCGGTACGAGTAGCAACCAAACTTGCAGGCGCAAGCAGACATTTGCAACTGAAAATCCGGTCCCTAGTTATCATGATAATGGGCTTTATTCCTTTATATGATAAAAATATATAACTATGGGGTACGAAAATTAATTTCAGGAAATCTTTGGTTCCCAAAAACTTTTTTTCAAAGAGGGTGAAAAAAAAATCAACTTTTTTATAGATTGTTATTGCACATATTGTAGTGTGGTCATTTTACTAAAAAAAAAAAATCATTTCTATTAGCATACTGGATATGGAAATAACGTGTATTTAGTTTAGATAGAGTTTTGTGTCAACTGAAATCTCCATCTGATTGCATTGAATGGCCATAAGCCAATAGAAATTCATTTTAAAGTAAAATGACTACTTTTTTTATTAATATTATTATTATTTTTTTTTTTTTTTTTTACGGTTGGGTTTTTCAGAAATATATATATCTTTTAAATAAGCACTTGAAGAACTGCAGCTATATAAAAAAAAGTCAGCTTTAATACTTAAACAGGACTGAATAAAATCAAATTGCAATTTCATTTGTTACGGTTTTCTGGTTTAGTCATGCAGTCTATATACCGTGCATGGATTCAGTTACCATTTGCGACGCCATCTTTCTTTTTTGCCCCTGCAAACTTAAGGTATATGCAACCTGCTCCACATAGAGGACCGAAGATTTGCCTAACCTTTCAGGATGATTTTTTTTTTTTTTTTTTTTTTTTTTTAGAAACGTAATAGGTTAATAATTATTTGCTATAATTATTTGCTTTTTTTTATGAAATTAAAGTAGGGAAAAAAATCCTACACATTATTTACAACTTTTTTTTTTTACATAAATGTTATATTTTTGGGTTTTTAAATTCTATTTTAATTCAAATCAAAATATATTTTACCCTATCTTATCAGATTCTTTTATTTTTCATTACGCACAAAATTGTGTTCATAATTTTACTTCCAATAAATCCTAGCACGAAACAATTTTGAGATACATTTTAAAAGCCTATATAAATATAAGCTAAAATATACTTCAAATTGGCAATTAGTATATAATACACAAAGACAACTGACAATCGGTTACAAATAAATTTAATAAGTTAAAAAAAATACGGGAAACAGAAAAAAAAAATAATTACATTTTTTATTATTATTTTTTCTTCTTCGTATAAATACTAAACAGCATCTTACAAACTAAAATTACAATTAAAGAGCTCTTACATGTAAACTATAATAATAATTATCTTAACAAAGTCTTGTGTAGAAATGAAAACTTATTTTCGTAATTTTATTATTTTCTTTTTTACTGACAATTTATATATTTTATCTTCTTCTTCTTTTTATACATAAAAATGTCAACCAACGTAATTGCCAGTCTTAAAATAACAGACAGCACATTATTGAAGTCAAAAATTATTCATCGGTTTCGTCATTAAATATAATTAGTTTCAATTGCAACTTAAGTGACAAGAAGTGGCATCAAAATTAAATTATATATTTTATGTATAACATAGTATTTTATGAGCTATTATACAAAAATATTAATTAAAATACTATAGTACTTAGGAGTTAAAAGTTTTAAATTTATCATAATTTTATAGATTAAAAAAACTTGTTAATTAGAATTTATGGATACTATAAATTCTGTCATAAATATTATGCTATATATTTGTTCAACTTTGTTCAGAAATAAAAATATTCAGTACAAAATAGAAAAATATAAAAAAATCATTACACTTCGTCGATCAAAATCTTTGAATCAAACTTATCATTTTAATTTAAAATCTCCATTCTTAAATTTTTGTAATTAATTTTGACAGCTGTTATGTTTTTTTTTAACAGTCGCATTTACAGCAAAATGGTATAATTTTGCTTACATTAACGAACAAAAATGCTAAAAATGAAAATTCTAGTAGAGGCCGGTTACTTAAAAAAAAAAAAAAAAAAAAAAAAAAAATCGAAATAAGAGTGTAATAATTTTTAAACGCACGAGAGAGTGTATTTATACTGAAATCTATATTTTAATTGAAAACTTTTTAAACTTAATATACAAAACTATGAAAGTAAAGTTGAAAGCAAAGATGATAGTATTATATTTATTTTTATGACAATTTTGAAGTCAGTAAACTTAATGGAAGGACTAAAATTATTAAACTGAATTAATCACAAAATTCAATAGCTTAAGGTTCAGTAGTTATCATTTCAAGACCAAATATAGCAAGCATATTATAAAAAGACAAATGGAAAAAAACCAATGTGTTTGTTACTGTGATAAAAACACAACTTAACGTAATGTAAGACGTTATACGTCATATAATAATAATAATTATTTATAATAATGCATTTTGTTTTCAATATGACATTTTTAATAAAATTTAGGCCTTGGAATCTTTTATTTTTAAGCTTTTGCTTATACAATTAGTTAATTATTTCATTCCAGAGGTAGTACATATATAATCAGTGACAAAATAAAATCCATTAGTAACCACAATAACAAATTTAAAGAAACACTTAAATTGTTAAAATACCCTTTACCCTCACTTTACGTAATAAATCTTAAAAAAGCAAGAAAATATTTGTCATTTTATTTATATATATAAATATTATACACTTTTTTATTGTGGGTCGCTAATTTGACCTTTTTAAAAAAATGTTATTGTGGTTGTATAATATACACACATGCACGTATTAGTTATTTGTTTGTTTTTAAATTATATTTAGTTTTTTCTACATACGCTACCTGACCAAAACTTAATAACAAATATTATACTGTATTATTATCATAAGCTATAATAAGAAAATATAAACCATTAAAATTATTAATATAAAAATCATAATCATAACCCTCATACATAATATATATTTTTTTTGTTCCACTCACAGAGAAAAGGTCTTAATTTTACACAAAGAAGTCTTATTTGTCATTTTGTTTAAGTCCTTCAAATAAAACATATTAAGTCACACGCAAAAGAAAACAAAAATCTTTGCTTGTAAGAGTAAACAAAAATTGTGAAATTAAATTGTGATTTGCGTAATACTTTTATTTTGCGTATTTTCTCGCGTGATTGATAATATCACGCTGGAGATGCTTGCGAGACCTGAGATCAAATTTGGAATTCTCTGTCACGCACTTTGTTGCTTTGTCTCATCCACTGCATGAGATAGCTTTAGTTACGCATGTTGTGAGGATCACACAGGGCCCTCCTGCAGTGGGGTGGTGTCCTCTTGTGACTTTGCAGTGACGCTTTGTTCCTCTTGTGTCAGCGTATGTGCAGGGAAAAGGTCCTCAATCTGGTAGCGCTCAGTGCGATAGTCAATGAAACTCTCTTGAGCCTCTCCAGGATGCTCCTCACCCTCATCTCCAGAATTAATGGGACCATCAGAACTGGAGGAAATGGAGGGTCGTTTTATCCAGTAACCTGCTTAGGAACAAAAAGAAAAAACACCGATCTCACGTTCAGTCGAAACATTACGGGTTAGTAACTATTGTGTTATGCGCCCTTTTAAGAAACTCTACAGGTATATTTATCAGAATTTTAAAATACTCGTTTGCTAATGAACAAGCCGTTTCTGTGTTATAAAAAAAACTGCAATGCATTATATTGAACTCAAAAATCTTACTTGTACACATTATTATTTAGTTTATATATTTTATTACAAAAAAAAATAATTTCAATGAATTTTTTCTACGTATATAGTGTATGTTACCTGGCAAATGCCTGATGGCCTCATCAGAACTGAAAGGACTCTGCGTGGTGGGTTCTGGTGAAGACTCCACGTCGGTACTGGGTATCTCACTAGCACTGCTGCTACTCGTGCCCTCAGTGGACGCGAGTGAAGTGAGGGACGATGGGGTGGTGAAACTCGAGATGGGGACCACATCGCTGACGCTGCTGCCACGGTTACTGCTGTTTGGCGTAGTGCTCGCGTTATCCGACTTGACGGAGATATCGGGGTGTTCACCGTGAGGATTCACGAGGGTGGTTGACTCGAGGGGTGCGGCGCTCAACTGAAGCACGACAACGAGGAAAACCACGAAAGACGAGAGAGCCACGGACTGAGGGAGTGCCATCTGAAAATACATCATAGTCTATTAGTATAAATATCAGGAGTAATCAATCAATTATCAACTAACCAGCCTTATACGAGCAATAAGTTATTCATTCATAAAACAAAATATCTGTACTGTATAATGCCAATTTTATAATAATAATATAATTAAAAGCAAAGTTGTACGTTATATAGGGTGGTTTCATTCATGTTAAAGTCAACGCTATATAAGTGAGCGCTAAATAACATGGGGCTAGTATGGGAAAATGACTCATTTTGCCAGTTTAAAAATACTTCGCAATATTTTTGAGAGCATTGATGCTATTAACAGGTTAAATTAGTTTTTCAAGTATGCAAGAAAAATAATATTCACCAAAAAAATAGATAATTATCCAAATATAATAGCCAAAAACTACTTTTGTCCTATGCTAGGCAATGTTATTCATTGCTCAAGAAGAGCATCGAAAAGCATTCAGAATGACGTCATGCGCACATGCCCTATATCATTATCATATAATATGTATATATAATATATTAAAGTTTTGAATAATCCTAATATTGTTAAAAAAAAAAAAGTATCGAGAAACGTTCTGACAATAATTTTGTAATACAATAAGTCCAAGCAAATATTCTGAAAATATTGTAACAATAATATTAAATATATATCAAAGCAATACAAAAAATATTATAATCGAGAAATTATATATCATCAAAAAAATGAACTGCCTTATATATACGCAAGTACATGGAACGTGTAGTTTTATTTTTATTTTATTTCTTGTATCTACAGGGTGTATTTTAGCATAAAAATTTATAACATATGATAATATTAAAAGTTAATCAAATATTTATATTTTTCCCAGTTTGTATAATAACTGTGCAATGTTGAAGAAAATATGTAAATATGCATTCAATTTAAAATCATGCAAAGCTCAAACAGTTGCCTATATTACAGGATGCGTGAGACATCGATTGAGCGTTAATTCAACTTATTTTAAACATTTTACACGTTAAAGGTAGCTCAACAACTTTTTTTATCTGTCTTAAGAACATTTGAAAGTGAGAAGGTAACAAAATACATAAAACTCTCTCTCTCTCTCTCTCTCTCTCTCTCTCTCCTGTCTTATTTTAAAGAGCTTTGACTGTTTATATTATACAATCTTTAAGTCTTTAAGACTTGTTAGATAATTTTTTTTTATCGCGATGGTAGTGTGACAATTTATTCTCTCATTAGGCGCCTTAGTAAGTGTCAAAAAACACGATATATATTTTTTAACATCAGGCTTAGGAAAAAAAGTGACATGATAGTTCTATAGAAGAAGAAAAAAATGGGCGCCAAAAGTTCGGGAGCCGTGTATTTTGAGGCGCCTGAGGTGCCATGTATGTAGAATCAAACGGTCGAGGGAGCTAAAGTTCGCATGGTAATAACGGGCCGACCACAGCCACGAGAGCTAAACAAGCTGTTTTTTTTTTTCTTTCTTTTTTTTTTTTTTTTTCTTCTTCTTCTTCTTCTTCTTCTTTTTCTTTTTCTTTTTTAACAATCATGAGAAGTATAAATTATTATTTCAGTCTGATGATGATGATTACTGCGGTTTAATAATTAAGCTTTAAATTAATCCAATTCATTCTCCCTGAGTAATAATAATAATAAAAAGGTTAAATTCCATGCATTCCTTTATAAATAATGATAGGTAAGTTTTAAAATTTTAAAACAATAATAGTAGCAATAAACCTGTATAACAAAGAGAGAAAAATAAATAAAAAGTAGACATAAAAATGTTTCAAAAAAAAAAAAAAAAAAAACTCGACACATGTATCTAAGATAACTTGGTGACATCTAACAGCACTCTTTTCTATATAAGGTAAACATTTTCATCAACTTGAAGTGAAACAAGATATACTCAAATAATAATATTCGTATCACCCACTTGTATATTATACATAAATACACGTCTTTATTTTTATAATAATACCGTTCTTTAAAGTTTAGATCTTCTTTTGATATATATTTTTTTCTTTTCTTTTATCCTCTTTGTTTCTAATGTATGAAACTGGACTGTAATCAGAATTGACGAAATTTTTTATAGTATTTTTTTTTCTTTCTTTCTTTCTTTCATACAATATAACCTTAGGCATTCTGATAGTCTTTCTATTCATGTAAGCTATAAGATTCTTTTTAGTCCCTCCCAAATACTTATTGCCAGATCAAGCTGCCCTACAATATAAATTTATAAATATACAGTGGCGGTCGCATCATGCTCTGCTCGTTTTGCTACCTCATTTACGCAGCGATTCTTTTTTGCGTTCATTTGCCTCCGGCTTCATTTTTTTTACTTGCCATCCTATAAAGCTATAAGCTCGTTTCTTTCTATACACACTCTTTTGGTGCTATTTTATTTATTATATATATATATATATATATATATATATATATATATATATATATATATATATATATATATATATATATATATATATATATATATATATATATATATATAAGCAAGAGCTTATAATAGTTGCGCTACAACTACTACTTAAATATAATATAAATTAAGGTGTAGCACATTATTTAGTTTTGCTGCTTTGACTTTTTTTCACACCAAGTTTATTTACTTCCTACCAAATTTTACTTTAAGCATAACTTAAAAAAAAAATTCTTGAAACAATCAATTAAAATGTTGATAGTGTTATTTTATTTAGTTCTTAATATTTTATATTCATTAAAGCTAGGCTGAAACTAGACAAATGAAGTTTGAAATCGTATGCAATATGTTCTTACCTTTTTTTTTTTAGAGCTTTTTAATAGAAGCCTTTCTTAAGAATTCATATAGATATAGAAGATTGAACGTAAATCATCATCAAATCATGAATAAATTGACATTATCTTTACTATTAAGGAATCTTTGTGTAGGTTATAAATTTATAAATAAATCAATGCATTTTATTTTAAAAGCTTGATTTTGTAATGATTTTATATTATATATATATATATATATATATATATATATATATATATATATATATATATATATATTATACTGAAAAAGTGTCTTTGTAATATTTTTACAGACTACGTAACACTCATTAACAGAGTCGCTCAAAATTCCTTGTCAGACATTTTTTATAATACGAGTTGATCTTCATTCATTGCCCTGATTTTTTTTTTTTAATTCTCAGAGAAAGAAGATAATTGCACGAAATTATATATATTTGACAAGAAAATAAAGCTATTCTTCCAATTAGCCTTAATTTACAACAAAAATGCAGCAGATATGTATAACATAAGTTTAATGATAGTTGGCTTTATTTTACGACGTGGTTTATACAAATTACTTCTCAGAATTCACTCCTCTCAGAAATTGATTTATTATTCTAAAACTCAATTCATGTTACGCGCTTTTTTTTATGTCTGAAAGTTTTATTGGATACAAAACTATATACAATTTTTGACTTGAAGATAAAAGAAATTATACAAAAAAATTAATGATTACATAATTCTTCAATGATTTATACCAATCAAAACTCTAAATATTTATAGACAATTAAAAAGTAAAAACTTAATGAAACAATGTGTGTACCACGTATATAAAGTATATATGTTATAAATAAAAATGTAAAGATTTTTTTATAGCGTAAAAAGTTTTATAACTAAGGACGCGTGCAGGTATGTAAATTATTAGAGGCATGCAGTTCGCTGCCGGCGTGAATACCTCGAATTGCATAATATTAAAATAAATAATATATATATATATACATATATATATATATATATATATATATATATATATATATATATATATATATATATATATATATATATATATTATATATAAATATATATATATTATATATATATATATATATATATATATATATATATATTATATACATATGAAAACAAAAAAAGACTATGTCTGATTTAAATTAAAATTAAAAGAAATAAGTGTGCGAGTAGGATGAATGGAGATGTTTTAAGAATTTCTATATTTGATGATGCCTGATTATCATAAATTGTGTGTTCTGCACTTTAATGTATGTAAGGAATGCAAAGGCGTGTGCTCGATATCTCGATCCTTTTTTCAAGACGTATATTATTTTGCTTTATAATCATAGTGGTTGAAATGTTTTATATTGAATAGTATGAAAAACACAATGATATTTTGACCTAACAATAAAAAATAATAATAATAAACATCATAAGCATAAATATGTGAAGATTTATATGTAATTATAATATTTAAAACATATTTTAAATAATATTACATTATTTACATAATTATAATTCAAACAAACAGTGGTATGTATACAATGTAAGTTTTATTATTATTGAAATGAAACAGAGTTATGATAATTATATATATTTATAATATATATATTGTTTTTTATAAAATATGACAATTATAACATATATTATGTAATGATATGGAAAAGGTTAACAATAATAACCTTGAAATAACCTGTGTTATTTGAGATCGGAGACCTTATACAACATTATAAAACAGTAAAAAGAAAAATTATATATAGCAGAGAGCATGCATATAGCACCCAAGCAACTTTGTACTTTTTTTTTTCCTGATTGACAGTCAAAACACATTTCACATAAAACGTTTGTTGTTTTTTTCATTATGTCGCCCAATCGATCGATTTTATAGTATATGGCGGACAACTTTTTTATTATTTTTTTCTCCTTCTCCTTCTGCGACTGAGACAGCCGCGTTGACGAGTTATACACAATAATGACCCTTGTAATATCGTCGCATTTGTTCATAAAGAGACACTCACAATTCAACGACTTGACAAGTCTTACATTTTTATTATTTCGTTTCTTTTACTTGTGCTTATTGTGTAATACGAGCAAGTATATAATACACGAAATATCCATAAGAGAGAGAGAGAGAGAGAGAGACGAAATGAAAGTGATTGAACTGTAAGGTATCCAGCCAACTTGATTTTTTATTGATCTTTTTTCCAGCGTAAGTTTGGTTCAACAAATCCTCTAAAAGTGAGTTTAAAAATTTACTCCTCTAAAGCCTTTTATATATATATATATATATATATATATATATATATATATATATATATATATATATATATATATATATATATATATATATATATAATATTATATATTTCGTTAAATATTATAAATTGTTAACAAATAAAATTGAAAATTGTAATAGTTAAATATATATATGAATAAAATTCAACTTAACACTTTCGATCAACGCTAAAAAAATTAATTACTTTTTTGATTAGACAATGTAAGTAAACAAAAAAAAAAAAAAAAGAGAAAGATATATCGAGGTATTATGGTGATTTTGTGTGAAGTAATGACTTATTATGATGAGCAGCTTTTGATATTATGGAGGTGACGGTGCAAATTCTTGGGCGTTGTTCCAAGCACCACAACCCAATGTATAATTGATTGTTGAAGACGGGGTGGGGTTCGTTAATATTAAGGTGGGGACCAAAGGTGCAGGTGGGAGGGGTTGTCATAACGAGATGGCCACCGGTCAAGGAAGGTTGGAGATTAGAGAGAGAGAGAGAGAGAGAGAGAGAGAGAGAGAGAGAGAGAGTGAGAGAGAGAGATGGTGGAATGCTAGGCGTCAGTGAGGCGCCGCAATAGGCCTGGCTTTTGGGCTCGTTTGCTTTTTTAATTTTTTTAAATTTGAAAGCATTGCTCGATTTGATTGCCATATCTCAACTCATCACCTGCAGAGAAATGCTGTGGTGACGAGTGATGACTCATTTGATTGACATCTCTATATATGTTGCTGCTCCTAGTCTTGAGGTTGAGATAAATTATTTCAAATAACTAACTTCACGGGAAAAAAAATTAAGATGCAAAAAAGAAAAAAAAAACTCTTTCTCTCTTTTTTTTAAGACGAATGTGATTTAGTGATTTAAAATGAGACCAGAGAGAGAGAGAGAGAGAGAGAGAGAGAGAGAGAGAGAGAGAATTTTTGGTGATGCGAATGCTTGAGCGGTAGCAAGACAGACAGACGAAACATTATCCTCTTTTGGTCTTGATGATTCTTACATGAAGTTTCAACTTTTGTCAATCCAGTATCATGCACTCTCTTTCATTACTTCAATTCAAACATGTCGGACCAGCTTCCGCTCTTAATTATTATTATTACTCTTATTGTGTGATTGAATTTTTAATAAACCAAGATGCAAGTAAATATTATATATATATATATATATATATATATATATATATATATATATATATATATATATATATATATATATATATATATATATATATATATAAATATATATATATATATATATATATATATATATAGGACTACAGTACAGTCTATAATTCTGAAAGTATATGAAAATTAATAGATTTACAAATCATTTGAATGTAATATACTTTTTTAATATTATTCGTATTTTTTTCTTTTATTATAAGTATAGTTGATTTCTGTCCTTACATATGACTAATAATATGGAAAATATTTATTTATATATTTAATAAAGGTTGTTCGGAAGTATCTAATAAGAGAGAGAGTCGAAAGAGAGAATATAATCAAACTCTTTATAGTGATGGTTATTGTAGAAAATAAACAAAAATGCTACAGTGATATCGTAAAAGAACTACGAAGTATTTTTAAATTAGCACCAAATATTAGTATAGTGAATAATTTAGTCCTAAAAGTAGCAAACTTCTAGAACGATAAATGCCACAACTTAATAATAAATATGATCCTAATCTTTTATAAATTAATATCGAATTTATTGAGTAATAAATTATTGCATACAGTCACATCAGCAAAATCAAGTTTTGGATGTGGAATAAACTGTGACTCTTTACCATAGTAATGTTTTTTTTAATTTATTGGCATATTTGATATTATCAGAAGATGTATAAAAGTAAAATGAGTATAAAAATATTAAAATAAAGTAGAACATGTTTAAGACATAAAAATTGTCACCATTAATAAAAATCTTGAACTCGTTATAAGTTAATTATTGACAATATATATATATATATATATATATATATATATATATATATATATATATATATATATATATATATACATATATATATATATATATATATATATATATATATATATATATATATATATATATATATATATATATATATATATATATATATATATAAGAGTTTGTTTAAATTTATATATAAGTAACAATCAGAGATCAATAAATTGTCTGACTGAGTGAGTGGATGAGAATCAAGGTTAATTAGGTTTGACGAGGCGCGAAACATTGCACAGCCAATTAAGCTGGAGTTATGTAAGGAGCGACTTGGCGCCATTCAGGTACGCGGGCGGCCAGTCGGCGAGATGTCTGCTTTTTTTTTTCTCCTCTCTTTCTTTCTCTCAGCTTCATTTAGATATGCCAGGAGCTTCGTACAATCCGCCCAATTACCCTGCCACCTTCTCAGTGGTGTCAACCTTCGAGTACATCATGAAGTTACAACAAAAATCAAAGAAAAATATTCTCAATTTGTCAACGGCTGATCATATCTTTAGATCATTCAAGACTCTTGTAAAATTTTTTAAAGATAGTGTCATAATTAGTCGAAATGTCCACTGCATCTGATGATATGATGACTAAAACATTAAATAAATATAATTTGCTATATGCTTATAATTTTTCCATATTCTTTTGCCAGTGATCTTGAAGAAAAAAATTGTAGTGTATGTACATTAATTATGACAATAATGTGTGCTTAAGGGCTGTTTATTTTGAAAGTTTTTACCTCTGAAATGCAAAAGTTGTGTCCCTGCTTTTTATTATGCCATTTTAAACTCAATGGTACCAAGTTGGAAAAAAAAGTAAACGTGACCATAAGGGTGAAAATGAAGAATAATAATGGGTTTCATGTGAGTAAACTTCAATAATTTGTCATACATATTTGGAGTAACCAATGTTCAAAACATTGGATTTTTCCATCGAGGTCTCAACTTGTAGTCGAGTAACTGCAGTATCTCAACTTTAACCTGAACCCCCCCCCCCCCCCCCCCGACTTTTTAAAAAATTATTTCACTGTCGCGCATATATTTTAAGCACGTTTTTGTGCGGCTCTCAGAATGACAAAAATGTGTTTCTTTTATCAAAAAGATTATCTTACTTTAACAGACGCCGTACCCACTCTAGAATGCTCAAAATAGCTTTAAAAATCGCGTAAATTCAGGGACCTTTTCTGGTCCAATTTTTGTATTTTTATCTCAATTTGTTCGATTTTTTTCGTTTTTATTTTATTTATTTTTTTTTTATTGAATTATCTGATGTTCACTGTATTGTATACTGGGACTGAAGAGACGAGACTTACAAGTTAGTTCTTTGCACAACAATCAAATTTACATGTTAAGCGCCATATCTTTACTCTATATCGTCAGTTTCATCGCAGCAGATCAGAGAAATAAACACCTAATATGGTTTAGGGTTTATTAGTGCTTGTAAGATCTATTGCTATATACATATATATTTTTTTTTGTTATAATATGTTATTGTGTTACATCTTCTCCATAGTCCCGTCAAGACGGAAGTCTTAGCAACAGTTACAATGGAAAGCGTACATACTGCCCGGCCACGGCCTAAATACATAGCTAGCATTCACCATGACAGCCTAGAGAAACCGTGGAAACTTTAGGCAAGCTGGACGGTTCAATTACATCAATTATGCACCTCTCGAATGCACTGCGTCGTCATGGAATGCATGTAAACACGCATCATGCAAAGTGTTGTGCTTTCACACTTCACACACGCACCCAGCGAAGGAGGACAGCGTTACGAGTCAACTGCCTTCACCACTCGGCCATACCAGCTCGGTTCAATCTGAATTAAGTTGATAAATATTATAGTATAATATGCTAATTGATGTTATGCCTAAAATAATCATGGTCTCAAATTTAAATATCAGGCAAAAGCGTAATGTATTTTAGATATAATACTAAATTGATATTTGTGTTATATTAAATAAACTGAATAACATATTTAATACTTTGTTTATTTCGATACATCTCGCTTTTTTTTTTTTTTTTTTATAAGTTTTACTCTTAAAATGGATCCTTTTGGCACATCACCCATGCAAGTAAAGTAATTGTAGTATGTAGAGAATTAAGTGAGGTGGCTCGCTGCCGCTCTGTTACGCAGGTAACTCGATCGTTGGTAACAATAGCCGTCAGCGATTCACCGCCTCACCGTGAACTCCAATCATAATCAAGCTGCTTGCTTACTTATAATTTTTTTGCTACTGAACATCGCGTAACCAAATCAAGACAAACAACTTGTCCTATCAGAATATACACTGCTTTTATTGACCTCCCATAATTACTATCTAAATCTAATATGCTTTTATTGAAAAGAAAAACTATTAAATATCATAAGTAAATTTTATTATTATTATTATTATATAATCATCATAATCAATCAGCATAATCGATCATTATTTACTATCTTATATATTTAAACAACGTGCTCACGGAATTGTAAATTATAAACCATAGTCTTTGTTCTGAATTATGGTGCGTAATATGAATATATATAATATATATATAAGGGCGAAGCAATTTTAACTATAAATTAATTAAGAATTTCGTTTTCAATATGGAGACTCATAACAAAAAATTCTGTTAAAGATATTTTCAGACTTTCTTTCAAAATTTAGAATAAGTAACTTATTCTAATCCCTAGAATTATTATATAATATTTAATATAACATTAACAAAAATTAGTGCACTTCATTTGAGCAACCAATACGTTAAACACTTTTAAACATATTTCATTGTTTTATAATATCAAGCCTTAACCTTATTTTGCTAATACTACATACGCTGGGGTATACGAGCGATTAAATTAATTTAAAGCAATAGTGTCCAATTTTAAATCACAATGTGAGCACTACAAATTTATGTCATAAATATTGTACAAACAAAACCTTTAATTTAAATAATTGAAAAAAAAAAAAAAAAAAAAAAAAAAAAAAAAAAAAAAAAAAAAACTTTGATTGAATAAAATGACCGTTTCGACGGTGAAGGTTTTTGAATGAATAAAATGATAAAATGACCGTTTCGACGGTGAAGCATCTGCTTACTCCATTTAACTTCATTCATTGTAATAATAATAATTCCCATAATAGTTTAGTAATAGCATATCTGATATATATTATCATGAGATAGTTAGTACTGGATTATTCTCACCTTCACCTTGAATCAAGTAGGATTCCGGTGTTGGTATTACAAGTGAAGAAAGAAAAGAACATAATAATAATAATAATAATTATAAAAGCAATGGAAAAATAAATTAATTTACTCTTTATGTAAATTTTTTGTGATTATTATTATTTTTTGTCTATGTAAAAAGTTTGAAAAGAGAAGATTAAAAAAAAAATGATAATATTATTACCCTTTGTTCTAACGATCTTATAAAAACATGATCTGAATTTCAATTAGTTAAAAAAAAAATACATAACTGAATTGTTTGACGATATAATAATAAAGAGTTGATTTTCCTGATTTTTAGTTAATATTAGAACAAAAAAAAATAAGTTCACAGACACTAATACTATTTAATAAGTGTCGCAGATGTTACAAATTACACTTCTTAAAATATTATTTATATATATATATATATATATATATATATATATATATATATATATATATATATATATATATATATATATATATATATATATATATATATATATATATATATATATATATATATATATATATATATATATATATTGTCAAAGTGTTGGTCAATTATTTAGGAGATAGGATGTTCACTTGACCGTTTGTAATAATATATCAATCAATTGCATAAATTTAAATATTGAATAATAATAACTTTGAATATTACCTTGAAAAATATATGGCATATTTTAAACTTAATAAATCCAATAACAATTTTCTATGTTAATTTTTCAATGTATACATGAAATGAATCATAAAATATTGTGGTTATACATGCTTCCATAAAGTAAATATTTAATAAATCAGTTTTTATTATTATTATATTTTTGCGTGTGTATACACATTTAAAATATATATAAAAATTATATATATTATTAAAAATTATGATATATAAAACTCATATAAAAATTAGTTAAGGGAGGAAACTAAGTCGGCATATCAAAGAATCGAGTTAAGATCCGCATTAAACGTGCAAAAGCTGGGTAGACAGCGATAGAGCAACTTCATTACGCGCAAGATTAGTGAACAAGTAGTCACGACTCACGCTTTGGGAGTTCAAAATACGGCTTGTTTTACCGCGGCAACTATTAAACGATGTGAATGTATATATACGAAAAATTTAAACACACCGAACACATTAAAAATATCAAGTCAAAATGTGATACTACGCATTTTACTTTGTATAAATTATTTATTAAAATTTGCCCTTATTATTTACCTTCAAGATTAATCTGATATATATATATATATATATATATATATATATATATATATATATATATATATATATATATATATATATATATATATATATATATATATATATATATATATATATATATATAATATACCTAGATTGTTAACTTAAGAAGGGATGGTACAAAAATATATATATTAATTCAATAAATTTAAAATGATTTAATACCAAATGTAATTATAAAGACAAATTTAAATATGTATAAACTTAGTATAAAGGCAATATATTGGACAAAATTTAAAGAAATGCTGATGATAAATTTCACTATTTTTAAGAATATTTTCTTATCAATTAAAGAAATTGTACCTCGAATAAAATGTTGCTGTAGAATTATCGTTGGGTGGTGCTGCTTTCAAAGTGGCGAGTGTGTCAGACAGCTAAGGACGAGCTGAGTTAGCAGAGGGTTGCGATGTGACGAGTGCGGGCCGACATTTCGCGCGGTGTCACCGAGGAATGAAGCTACCGTGGTCTGACACAGGCTTGCGAGATGGTGATCCTCTTGGCTTGCCACTAGCCGCCACTATGCAAACGCCACAGCCAGCAAGGCAGGCAGTGAGTCGCGGCCGGGGAGCTAGCCAGCACCTGCCACCGCCACCGCCGCGTGGTGGGGGGCACCTCGAGCTCTCTCTCTGGTACTCCTCTACTTTGGCTTTGCCCCCTAACTCATCATCAAAATCGTCTTCGTAATCAAATACATTGCCTTCCCCGTACAGAGAGAGAAAGAGAGAAAGAGAAAGAGAGAGAAAGAAAGAAAGAAGTTCACAACGCCGTGTTGGCGCGGGCGGCACGCGCCTGCCTCCTCTCATACAAACTATTGCAAGTACATAAACTCATGTATGTACCGTACTCATCCGGTCACACTGAAATTACACTTCACTCTACACTCCTTATTTAGTACCAAGTCCGTTAATTGAAATTAGAATTTTCAAAGTATTTGTAGACGATAATAACACAACGTTCTCGGGAGAGATTACCATAATATGTTCCTTGTATATGCAACACTCACATATTATAGTAAAATGCATCTATTTTTTTCCAAATATACATAAACTATGAAATTTTACCAGTTTCACTTCATTGCATTATTTTTTTATATTTGACTTGATTTGATTTTTTTTTTCATTGCAATATTATAAATAAAGGTTTAAATAAATGATTTTTTTCGAGAAAGAGTTGCATTTGCAATAGACATGTCTGAATTGAAAAAAAAATTTAATTCTCTCTTTAAATTCTTTGAAAATTAAGCAAGATCTGTAATACAAAGCAAATGGAGAGACTTCAACGCGCGGCGGTGAGATGCTCGACCAGTTGTCTAACTCTCAGGATATATCATCAAAAATAAAAAAATATTTAAACTCTACGTAAACCTTAAATGTTATGTTTGTTTTTTTAACTTCATTTTTAACTTTATTTTTAAGAATTGTTTTTCATTCATTCATTCATTCATTCATTCATTCATTCATTCATTCATTCATTCATTCATTCATTCATTCATTCATTCATTCATTCATTCATTCATTCATATTTATTTGTAGCAAAGAAAATAGTCTTATAAAAGTTTTAAAATACTTAAAAGGGATGAATATAACTTTGTTTGATGATTTTAAACAAATTAAATAAATTGATAAAAAAATATAAGAAATATTTTGAATGCACTACATTGCACTACATCATTTGTATATGTGATTGTTGAAAATAAACAAGCAAAATGTTTCATATTTCTGAGCATATGTTATTATATCTCACTATGAATGAGAGCTGAAAGATGTGTACCGTGACCTCGATGTTAGTAGACAAAAAAATATGTGTATGTACGATGCAGCGCAGTCACCTCTCGTGATCACGTGGCGCCGGCCGAGCCACAAGGCGCCAGCGCATCAGGATTAGCCCGCAGCTTGCAGACTCGACAATTCAGCTCACTGTAATTACATCGTCACAACGAGTTCATTTGTCAAAGTCGAAAGATATTTGCATACTTCATATGAAACTTCAATTTGATTTTTTTCCCTAAAGCTCCTAATGCTATAGAAACAATCAATATCATTAAATATATCAATATAAATAAACAGAAAAATAAATAAATAAATTATAAAATCAATAAATTTATCGATGATGATAAAATTATTGTTGCAAATTTTTAATAGCACCGAAATTAATTTGATATAAGGTTGGTGATTGTATGTTGAAAACAAAATTGCTTTGCGTTTTAAGGTCACTAAACTTGAAATTTTAGTAAGGTAAAAAAAAAAAAATGATATTACTTTGAATTTATTGATCAATGTTTTATTAATGAACTTGATCAAAATTTCCTGGAATTTATTAATTACTGCATATTAATTACTCTGCAAGAGTTTGTTAAGGAAATATTGTAAATACACTGCCATTTAAAATATAGGAAAAACGTATATAGATGCGTCTGATTAGAAAAATGACACGTATTTTAAAAATTAATCACCAATTAAAAAGAACGAAGAGAGAGCGCAAGAGACTTATAAAATTTATACGGGAATGAGCCCCTATTTTTTATGTTTACATAATAATAATAAAAAAAAAGAGACAACATTAAAATGCATGTCAATACTTTAAAAAATCAAGAAGTGTATGGACGCGTGATGATTGGTTAAAATAATAAACATTTTCTTGAATGTACATAAAAAAAATTAATTTCATTTTTATTGTGGAATTTTGTCTGGCACCTTGGTCCTTTGAACCTGTGGTTTAAAGTTGGCTCTGCTTTGCTCGCAACTTATATGAAAAGAAGCCGGTTTCCGCTGCACGTTGTCTGTGCCACATGGGTGCATGGAGACAAAATTTTTGCTCAATATGGACATCAACGAGTACATAAACTTGTAAAAAAAAAAAAAAAAAAAAAAATAATGTCGATCAGAACAATTGACCGTATAGACGGCGAAAACAAAACTGAATAATAAAACTTATAAAAAAAAATACAATCAAAAAAAAAAAAAAAAAGAACACAGAAAACAAAGAGAAAATTGAGAAAGAAAATTCTCTGGATTTTCAAAACTTTCCTGCGTGGTTTCCTTTTGATATTTTGTTCTGTTCTGGGTTGACAAAACGAACAGGATTCTGTATACATACAGATTCCGTTCTGTTCTGTCGTTGGCAAAATCTTTCGATTATGCTGCCAAGATCTGCTAATTGGGTCTAATTAAGTAATTTTTGGCCAGAGAGGCCAGGATCTGCATTATATGTTACCACACTGGTTATTTCTACTTTTTTCCCCACTTTTTTCACTACAATTTCTTCGCTTTCTTCTTTACTTTTTTTTTAACTTTGTAAAGTTCTATATTTGCTTTCTTTATAGTTCTACTCAGTCTCTAATTCAGTGCACTTGTGGTTGGAGTACTTGATATGGATGATGAAGTCAAGAGGGGGAGAGGAAACATTAAAACAAAGGAAAGAATATTAGGTTTTTGGAATGCGGACAACTATTGACTGAAATAAGGAACTGAAATTTGGTTTACTTTGTCTATAATGATTTCGTTAGAAAAAGAAACAAATGTCGATTTTGAGGGGTCAGTTGAAACGTTCTGATGACAAAGTATTATGTTGAAATTGTTCTTTCAGAACTCATATTTTTAAAATTATTATTATTATTAAATTATTTTTTAAATTATAATAATAAGCTGTAGTTGAAAATGAATATAAAATGCAATATTGAATAAGCTTAAATGTAAGTTATCAATAATAAGTACTAAGTACATTATTATTTTTATGTTTATAGTTTAAAACTCTTCCTATTTCAAGAGGAAACAAATAATTACACCAATGAACATTAATATTTCTTCAGCTCTTAATTTCAAAGTTTCAGTTTCAACACTAATTAATTATGTATTAAGTATTAATGTAACATATTATAAGGATATTATTCCATAATTTACTGTGATTTGTTGGTGATGAATCAAACTTTGGAAGCAATACATGACGATAATGAATCTACATTCCCCTATACACTATCTCATCTGTATTTTATATATAAGAATAAAATAATTATTCTTAAGGCAAAAAAATATTCAAATGAATTATACCTTATTTATTATGAACAATTTTTCTTTTTCTTTTCATTCTTAAAAGCATTATTATTTATAAATAATTACTTTGTAATTTTTCCAAATTTTAAAGCAACGTATGATACAGACAGAGTTAATACAGTGGAGTAGTGTTTTTGTGGTGCAAATAAATAATGAATGGATATGAATGCTTGATCGTCGGTATAGCCTATGAGGAACTTGTAGTTCTGAGAACTTGGTCCATTCCTGGAGAAGAGCACTCACTCACACAAGTGAGTGCGTGATCGCTCATAGCGTGGTCATACAAATGCGAACCACCATTCCTAAACCATTACTTTACACAGATTATTGATTTAATGAATTAAAAAAGAAAAGAAAAACTATTGTACTTTATATTTTTTAACGGCAAGTTTGAGAAAATGCTTGCAAACAATATTGCTGCGTATTCAGAGAGAGATAGGGTTAACACGGCCCTTCGAGAAAAAAGTTATACCAGGCAATACTTTTTTTAATGGCGTTACCGATGCTCTTTGATTCAATTTGTTTATTAAATTTTTGTTTCATGTTTTTTTTTATTATTATTTTTGAAGTATAATCGTCAATATGATTTTTTTTTTCTTTAAGTTCTAACCATGTTTGCGTTAGGTGTTAGAGTGGGCAAGATATTTGTCAGGCCTAAACTTCACCCTTTCAATTTTGTATTTTTTTTATTTTTAATATTGTTGAATAAAGACAAATATTTATTTATTTAATACTCTTATGTGGGCTCATGGGAGTCATGGGGCTCTACCTCCCCCTGTAGAGAATGCCTGCTACAATGTGCAAATAAATAAATGACTTTATTTAAAAAGAAAAAGTTCAGTATTAATTTCAAATTTTATTTATTAATTAATTAATTCATTTTTGTTTTTGTTAGAAAAAAGAAAGAAAGAAAGAAAGAAAGAAAGAAAGAAAGAAAGAAAGAAAGAAAGAAAGAAAGAAAGAAAGAAAGAAAGAAAGAAAGAAAGAAAGAAAGAAAGAAAGAAAGAAAGAAAGAAAGAAAGAAAGAAAGAAAGAAAGAAAGAAAGAAAGAAAGAAAGAAAGAAAGAAAGAAAGAAAGAAAGAAAGAAAGAAAGAAAGAAAGAAAGAAAGAAAGAAAGAAAGAAAGAAAGAAAGAAAGAAAGAAAGAAAGAAAGAAAGAAAGAAAGAAAGAAAGAAAGAAAGAAAGAAAGAAAGAAAGAAAGAAAGAAAGAAAGAAAGAAAGAAAGAAAGAAAGAAAGAAAGAAAGAAAGAAAGAAAGAAAGAAAGAAAGAAAGAAAGAAAGAAAGAAAGAAAGAAAGAAAGAAAGAATTTCAAATTTTTTACCGTCTAATAAAATACAACGTTTTGAATTATTATTAAACAATATTAATACAACACTTGAAAGCAGAATAGAAGGTTTGCAAAAAAGGGTTTGTGAGAAAAGAAACAAACTTACAGCTCAACATACTAACAATTAAAGTGCTAGCAGACGAATTTGTGTTCTTGCCAATCTTGCCTCAATTTAACATATATACTGTACTGTATTATGCTTTCTTATGAGAAAATGACGCAGCTATAACTCGAGTTATGATTATTATTTCTCAAAGTTGAAATTGTTACAGTACCTTACAGATTCTCAAATCTTTTGTTTTCCTGGATTTCAAGTCAATTGGGCGAAAAAAAAATTGTAACCAAATTGATGAAAATCCAGGGAAAACAAAAGCTTTGAGGCTCAGCAAGCTTACAATAAGAATTTCAACTCCAAGTAAAATAATTCGTCATTGAGCTATACTTATAGCTGCTTCATTGTCCTATGCATAATATTTTATATGTTAAATTGAGGCAAGAACACAACGTCGTCTGATAGAGCACTTTGTTGATATTGTTGAGCTGCGAGTTTTTTTTTTTTTTTTTGTATGTCTTCTATTGTATAAGATAAAGTTTATAGTCATCACTGCACAGGATGCATCTTAAAAATAAATATGACAGTTAAATTAAATGTAATAATTATACATTTCTCTTAATGCCTATAACAATTTATATATAATTGATCAAATATGAGATCTTTCAAATCCTCATGAATAAAATCGTAACTTTCAAATAAATTTAAAAAAAAATATCATACATATATTTTTTTTATTCTTTATTTTCAAAGAATGTAACTTTTTATAAGTATTATAATATTATTTTATATTAGACCTTAAATTTTTTTTCTTCTTTTCAAAAATTGATAGGGGGGAAATAATATGTTATAAAAATCAACCTTTTTTCCCGTTTTTAACTAAAGTAATAGGTTGTAATAAAATAGAGTGAGTAATCTCATAATAAAATTACATTGTTAAGTATAATTTTTCACTTATTTTTGTAGCTCTGGGATGCTTTGCTTTTGCTGGACCACATTCTTGACTAGTTCCATCACTCGGGTGACTCATAGCGTTCTATAAAATATAGCTTACACCTGCATTATAAATCAGGAAACTATAGCGTGCACAACTACAGTTCATCCAACCTTATGTCTTGGATTTTTGCACCTAAATTAATGCAGTAAGTCAATATTTTGTAAGATTGAGACTCAGGAATTTTTATGGCGTTTTTATGATAAAAAAAATGATAGTGATAAAAAACAACTTCGTGGATACTGAATTGAAAAATATAATAATAAAATCCTGCTCCTTGTGAATTTAGTTTTTGTTGCCAATTTATATTTTGTATTGAATTAAATTAATGACATTGGGATGAATTACGATATGTTTACAATTTCCATAATATGTTTAATATGCAATAAGTTTGATATTTGAAAGCATTTCCATCAACATTACATGCCATCTCCATTTTAAAAGAGATAAACTATTTCATTCAATCCAATTTACTGCTCAATATGAACATATTATTATGTT